>MU227614.1:1710243-1788324 GCA_018584345.1 Thuja plicata | reverse complement strand
TTGCCCACTTACAGGAGTTGCTCGAGCACTGGGGCAATGCCCCTTGCACTATTGCCCGAGTGCCTCCAGATTCTCTCACAGCTAATCGTACGCCGCCCATGGGCAACGTCGTAGCCGGAGCTCCTCTGCCAGACACTCCAGGACCCCGCGGCAATGGCGTCGCCGCTCCCCCTCCCTGCCTCCTCGGAGGAATGCGGGTTCTGGGTGGCCTCCTGTGCTTGCTTCTACTTTTGTTGCTCGGCCTTCGACCTTTGCTCCTGATAATCAGGGAAAATTCCCTCACCTGGCGCTGGCTATCTCGCCCAAGTGGGAGGAAGGAGAAGTTGAAAAAGAAGATCCTGAAGATGGCTGGGCCATCCCTAATCAAGCTCCTGCGCCCACTATCTGGGGCAAATCGGATGACAGAGATCCTTCTCCTTCTTCTGCTACTGCTCTCGCAGCCTCAAGGACTCTGGTTTTTTATATGTTTTTTGATGAATAGCTGTTTGTTTCCGGCCTAGGTGTCGTGTGAACTTGTGGGGTGAATTTTTTTCCCCCGGCCCTTTTTTTGTGAATTTTTTACTTTAATATTTATATTAATAGTAAAGGCCTCTATTCATCAAAAAAATTAATTAAGACTACTGCAATGTATAAGGAAATACACCTTTAAGTATTAAAAGGAATGCTTAAATGCAAATATGAATGATAATTATATTTTTTTTGTCCATATATGCATGTAGATGTAGATGTATACGATTATGAGTAGAGTCTGTATGTATTTATTAGGGATTAATCTATGCTTCTACTCTAATCTATTTAAATTAAGAAGCATACATCATAAAAGTAAACCTGGAGGGTGATTTGATTCAAATATAGAATCAAGGTATAAAAACTGGAAATTCAAATGAAAAATCGGTAGTGAGATTCAATAAAAATAGAAAGCTAATTCTTTTTTACATTTCAAAGATCTAAGATAATATCTTCATTGTTAACGTTACGATGTATAGGAGGACTAAGCGGCTCAATACAACATCTTAATTCATCATCATTTTCCCAAGCACTGACTTGATCCTCAATAATATAGTTGTCAATCTAGTTTGGAGCTTCTGAGGCGCAGACATGACAGAAGAATATCAAGAAGTTAAGGTTCCTCCTTACAATGGGTGCCCATCTAACTAGATATTCTATGTCTTCAGTTACCAAAATGGCATAGGTATGAACCGCTCTTTCCCTAATAATAGGGGTATCATAGAAGCATGGTTTAGGAATAGTAAGATCGCTCCTGATGTTGGATAGAGCTTTATCCAGATCCCCTAAATACATGTTTTTGAACAACCTTCGGCAAAGGGTGTCTATCTGGAGTTTATCAGTATCCACTTGAAAGGCAACCGCTAAGAATAGGGCAGGGATCTCATAATTCACTTTGTATTTGTCCGAGTTAAAGATGATATCTCTGCCCAGGAATTTATAGACCACTCAGATAACTAGAAAGTGTGAGGATAGAAGGATATTTTCTAATTTTTTCCCTGTGATAGGTCCGTCGAAGGTAATTTGCACTTTGGGGCCTCTCAACTTAATGGGAGTCGTCATATTTAAAAATTTAGTTGACAGGTAACACCAAAACTTGGGCCAAAGGTACAGAGGGAGGGGATTAAATAGGAAAGGTGACGAAGGAGGGATGGCCCTGGAATATGAAGCAACGTCAATTGGGCTTGCATGAGAAACTATTTCTTGTGTACGATAGATGAGGAGTTACACTCAATGTGGGGAGAGAATCTAGGATAAATGTGAAAGAGCAAAGGACAAAAGGGGAAATGTCAACCGATTATGGAAAGAGGGTCGCTAGTTCTAGAATTTAATTTACTATCCTATCTTAAGCAAAAAATAAACAAAGTTGGGTAACCGAGAAAGTTGAGATGGAGCCGCCTAATGGGAACTATGAGAAAGACAATATGTGTGTTGTATATGAATATAAGAAGTAAATGTGTACACACATACACACACACATATATATATGATTTTATGTATAAATAAATGTGTATATATATATGTATATATATAGATATATACATATTTGTAAGTATGTAATTTTGTATATAAATATGTACATATATTCAAAAAACATTCAAAGTTCTAGCAAAAGTAACTCTAATATTTTAAGTTGTTCTAGGGTGATATCTGACTGAAAAGAAAAAAACTTGTGGCTTCCTCCTCATCAGCGTATGAAAGACTAGTTCTTCTTCATCGAATTCTTCGATGCCCAAGTCGAACCTTCTTTTGTCTTGAACTACTTTGAAACCTTTAGTATATTTCCTGAGAATAGAAGGCGGGAACATTTGAATTTCCTCAAGAGTTATGGACCCAAAATCGGCTTCAACCTGAAACCCTTCAGCATCCAGGTATTCTTTCACCCATTTAACATCTTCACTTGGTTTCACTCGAATCCATTTCAGGAGGAAGTCAACATTCCTTTTGATGATGTCCATTCTGTTATAGAAAACCTTCTTATCTTTAAAGACCAAAATCGGCCTTCTCACACATAGGGTATTGTTAGCTAGCGAACCCATAGGGTTCGCATAGTAATCTTCTGGAAAGGGAATCATTAGATCATTATTAATACTATTAATAGCAAGAAGGATACCATTACAGTATTTATCGTTGAAGAGTTGAATACACGCAGAGATTACTTCACCTTTGGGGATTTTCAAGGTGAGGAGGATGGCCGCAGAGGTGCCAATAATGGTGCAATTCACCCTATACACATATTCGTAGTTGAAGGCCTCCTCCCCCATGATTCGCTCCATGGCTCTTTTACCCAGATCATCTATTTCAAGCAATTTTTCCCACCTTTTTGATTTGATGGGACCTCTAAAGGTCCGAAGGTATTTTTCCCCAGCGTAAATGAGTTTGATATTTGACTCCATTTCACTTTCTAAGCAGAGGCTGCACTGAGAGAAAAGACGCACTACAATATTCAGAATGAAGAATGAGTAAATAAATCATGTTTAAGTCTATGAAACCCTATTTTAATCTGTTATTGGGGGTTGTTATGATGCAATAAATGCAAATGGTTTGGTTAATTAATTTTCTCATCTGTAATAGTCAGATGAGGCTGAGTCATGTTACGCAGGACGGATTTATATTTCACAATTAAACACATATTTAATATTTAATTCTATATTCTCAATGGTATCTAATATAGAATTAAATATTAAATATGTGTTTAATTGTGAAATATAAATCTGTGCAAAATTAAAAATTATATAGGTTAATTTTTTAATAAAATTAAATCATTATTATTGTATAAGTACACATTCTCCAGTACTATGTAGGCTAGGGGGGACTAGACCTCATGACCTCGTGCTTTACCATAGGAATTTCTTGCCAATTGAGCTAGGCCCCTAGCCCATTAAAGTATGTGATTTAAACAAGTGGTTCAAACAAATAAAATTTTAGGGTTAAATAAATAAAAATAAGTAAACAACTAACTCACTTGGTAGTTTTGTGCACAAATTTTTTTGGGTGCAAGGTATTGCAAGCACAAGTGGATCCATATTTCCAAATCAATTTGCATTCATTTGTATTTAGATTTTTCTTATTTTAAAATCACTTTATTTACATTACAATTAATTATCTAGTTTTGTACTTCTAACTATATTAGTCATATTATATTTTACTATGACATAACTAATGCAGCTCTTTTTGGTGCAAATGCTAGTAAAAATAATGAAAATGAACAATATTACCTACAAGGCTTGATAAGTCCAAGAATAAGAGATCTTGAGAGAGATATGTAATGCAAGAAAGTTGTGAGAAGACCAAGAGAGTGGAAGGGAGCAAAGAGAGAGCTAGAATAAAAGTTAGATTCAAAAAGGAGAGAGAAGAGGAAGAGACTAACTAGTCATTTAATTTTTTTCCAATTCATTTCCTCTAACATGGAAAGTTGGCACTTGTCTACAAAAACATCAAAGATGTCCACTAAATAAAAAGTTATCACAAGATGCTAGTGCAACATGTGGATGTTTGTAAAATATGCCAAGTTCACATAATTTATACTCAAAAATGATGGGAGACTAAGTGTGTATGATGGTAACACAAGGGTAACATAAAAAAAATGACCATAAAAGGGGATTCCTAAGAACCTTGAGAAAAATAACTTAGGCTAATGCAAGGGTTGAAATGAGCCTACAATAATACTAAGGGAATGGACACCAAAGTGGACATAAAACATAGTATAAAATTGCAAGGGTATAATTTTTTACATTAAAAGTTTTTCCCCTCTACTTTTTATTCATTTGTTTTTGTTGTCCATGCATTTTTGTTGTCCATGCCACTTCTAAGACTAAACAAGTTATATCTTATATAGCCTTGGCATTTTACTGTTTATATCATGTGGAGAGCCCTTCTAACCCATTTCTACTTAATAAAAATTTACTAAATAATCTTTAATTATTTAACTAATGATTTTAACCACTCTTATATTTTTTCTAACCACACTTATATTATTAATTAATAATATATTTTAATTTATTTAATTAATTAAATAACTGGTTCAACCTTTCCTCTCAAGACCGTACCTTAATTGAATAAATCATTAATTATTTACATAAATTATTCATTCCCTAAGCATTATTCAATTAATTAAATAAATATATAATACTTATTTAACTATCTAAAATCTTCTTCATCATTAATTGAATAAAAGATTAAATTTAGTCAACTAATTAATCATTTACGCATTTCTCCACTACTTTGTTTGAAATAAATATAATCAATCTTATACAGGGTTTCAAGTGTACAAGGCTAAAAAAACACTTGAGAAAATATTCACCCTCCATCTCTTTCAAATCTTTGTCCTAATCATATGCATCAATCATAAGATAGCCACTTGTAAACTTCTCATTTTGTCTTGTAAATGGATAAAGAATGCTATTTCACGGGATTAAAGATTATACATCCATCATCCTAATCCAAAATCTATAAATTCATCATTCCTTATACTATTTCTAAGAGTAGGTATTAGATGCAATGTAATCTCAAGCCATTGGAATGAAAAGGAATATTACCTCTCAATTATATCAACCCATCCTTGATCATATTACATGGTCAGCAAGGCTTAATTTGGTGAAAATACTGTTAATCATTCATCATTTTTTTATTAACTTAGCTCAACTATAGGTGTACAATATGGATATTATGTTTATACATCATTCTTTATTATTATAATATTTTAGTATACAAATTCTAGCAAGCTTGGTCAAACCATGTTCCTATTTATTGTTCCTCTTTGTAAGTTATATTTTGAGTTATTTTTAGATTTTTTTCTCATGTATTTCTCATTTTTTCTAGATTGGCACAAGCATGGCATCTGTCAGCACATTCAAGGATTATTTTAATATATGGAATTAGTTTTTCACAATCAGCTGAATTATATGTCATTTTTTCTCCATTGGACTATGTTCGTTTGGTTTTCTCCAGAAAAATAGCATATGATTATTTGAATAGTTAAAGTCTAAAATCTCTTCCTGGACAGGTGTACTTATTTTTGGTGCATTCAACCCTTAGGGTTTTGCACTATCTTTCACCATATTGTAATCTCTTTTAGTATACTTACTCTCTAAAATTTTTAATTAAATTTATTTAGTATAGATGTAAAATCATGTAATACTATATGTACACTCAAGATTGTGACAACCCATTTTTCATGAGAATATTGTTTCATTGTGTTTTTAATAATATTTATATTAATCCTAATCATTAAAGGATATTATTAGGTTGTTTGTATTAATTATTAACCCTTTTTATAGTTTCAATTATTTGAAGACCAATCATGTAACATCAAACTACTAATGTGTAATTTGTATGTTCATTTGAACAAGATATGAATTTAGACCTATTTAATATATTTTTTATTATTTAATAAAAGTAAATTAACTGATCATTTCACTTGCAATTTCCAATGGTGTACATGCTCTTTATTTGCACCTCAAGATTACCTTGTAAATCAAAATCATCCCTACATGTTTTGTCTATGCATCTCATATTTCCCATTAGAAGGTTGATTATTATTCTTTTGGACATTTTTGTTTGAAAGAGTGACATGTATTATCTCCCATTCCATTTTAAGGCAACAATTGAAATAAAAAGAATCCCTTTAATCACTTTTCCCTTAGCCTAAAAGGGATATACCCCCTTATGCTCTTCCCTCACAACACAAGGTAAAGTTAAAAATAAAAAATGGTTAGTCCTTTTCTTTTATATTTGTTGGAATTGACCTGGAATTGGAAAACGAGAATTGGTTAATTGGTATAGGCCAATTCTAATTTTGGTCCAAAATGAGCATTTTGCAATTCCACCTCAGAACCTGGAATTAGAATTGAGGCATGGAATTGGAATTGAGAATTCAATTTTGAGAAGGGAAACCAATTCCTGTTTTCCAATTCCAGATCAATTCCAGCAAACAAACATGCCCTTTTTTAGTTCTTTTATGTGCCTGACTCAAATTTCATCACTAAATGGTGACCCAAGTCTATGAATTTTGATTGGGTGATTTGGGTGTATAAATTAGGGATATAATCGAAATGATCTCCCTTTGATTGTACAATTTTCACTAGTCCAAACTTGCAATTAACTATATAGCTTGCAAATTTATGCCAAATAATGGGTTACCCTCTTGCATCAAAGAGGCAGACCTTGGTCCATTCATTCGAACCTTGTGTGCCTTACGGTATATCAAGTAAATCCTATCTAAAATAATTTTCAATTCTACCTAGAGACAAAAATTCTACCAAGATAATGGTAGGTAGAAAACAACAATAGAGAATAATGTCCAAAAGGCAACGGGATCTTCTATTACTAAAATGGAATATTATAGGGCATTCATTACAAACTTAAAGCAATTTTTTGATTCTATAGTTCGCACTGAGCGCAAGTGAAGACCATATGATTACTTAGACACACTAAGGCTTAGGATGTCAAATGACTACTTCGAAGCCTTATCCATAGATCCTAGATGACCTATTGGTCTGGTGACTCTGAATCCTAACTATACTATAGAGAAATCAATAAATGTGAGTGGAGTATTGTACCATTATGGTCGACATTATGATTCCATCACATTTTACAACTTTTTATTTAGTCACTATGGACATGATATTCATCATTACTACCGAAAGATGAAGATACCAAAATATCATAATTATGTTGGTCCTTCCATGCTTCTGTGTTGGCTTCACCAAATAGGTTTGCAAGATCAAATGGGTCTCCATAAAGTAGTGATTTGAAAGTTGTGTTGTAAATTCCAGCCTGTATCATCATCATTCCTTAAGAGAGCGATTGTGAAATAAGATACCCAACTTAGTCGCCAATGAATAATAGTTGTCTCTGCTATATTAGATGAGAACTATTCGTCTGGATGGAGAGGAGGTCCTACATATTTAATAAATTTATGTGTCTTATGTATGATAAATCCGTGTTAATTCATAATATGTCAAATTGTCCTTGACTCCCTACCACATGTGGTGGTGTAATGATGTCCAAATTCTCTAAATGTTGGCCAACAATTATTGAATAATGAGTGTACTGTTACTTTATACCAAGCATTAATATCTTCATTTGGACATGTTTGTGGATGAAATTAAAGTTAACATTAATTGTTTGAAAATTATTAAAGCATGTAGGAGGAATTGGAGGCTTAGGAGCTTGCATGGTTGTTATAGGAAAATCTCTACTTAACTAGTCTACTACAATATTGTCTTTCCCAAGAATATGTTGAGTTGTATAATTAAATTTGTTGAAATAATCTTGTCATCGTACGTACTTACCTCTTTTATCCTTGTGGTCATGGTCCTTACCCTTGCATGTTAAAAAATTGGTGTAATCAGTTTTAATAATAAAGTGTTTGAGATGCAAGAGTTTGGGAGTAAATTTTTCTAGGCATTTCTTTACCTCATATATCTCTTTATTAGATGAACTCCAATTTTGGTCCCCTTCAGCAAATAGTCCACTAGCATATTCAACTACAAATTATTTTCCTTCTTTTATAAAGCAGAGAACACCTGCCCATGCATAATCAAAGGCATTTGAGTAAAGAAAAAAAACTTATATTGTCTCGGCACATGTAATGTAGGAAGATTACTAATTTTCTTCTTGATTTTCTCAACTATTGCTATATGTTCTTCTTTCCAAAAGAACTTGCTTTTCTTAGGAAGTTGTTGAAAAGATTCATGGTGTGTACCAACATTTGGATAGAAGTTATTTACATAGTTCAAAATACCTAAGAATGATTGGAGCTTTTTTCTATCAAATAGACATTCAAAAGCCAAGGTCTTTTCTTTTATACAAGGTTATGTCTAGAATGTCATTTTTTTCACTCATTCCTAAGAACTTACAATTACAAGTACACCACTAGATGTTAATTATAAATAGCAATTCCAACATTTTTACAATAATGTAAAATCTTATGAGATGATTGAGATGATCTTCTGAAGTAGAACTAAAAATTAGAATATCATCTATATATACAAATAAAATATGATGTACCAAAGAAGACTTGGTCCATGTGTTCTTGGAAATAGGCAGGAGAATTCATTAACCCAAATTTGCATAACATTCCACTCAAAGTGTCCAAAAGGAAAACCAAAAGTTGTTTTATGTTTATTATAATTATGTTTATCGGATTTCCACAGTCCATACTAATCATGGTAATTGCTTTATGGATTCAACTACATAAGAGCTTTTGCATCAACATTTTGGGTCACACTTTGTGAACCATCATCAAGATAAGATAGAGCAACTGAAGGAGAAATAAGATAGTTTGCAGACCAAGACTTGGTTAAAAAGAGATGGGAGAGGTCGAGGTGTGCAAGGGGCACAAAGATATAGGAAAGTCTTCTTCTACAAACTAAAACTAATAAAATCGGGACTTGTAATCAAAATGTGAGAACTATTTTGTTTTGGCAACATTTTGTAATAGACAAGTTTTGTCAGGAATAGGACAGGGAAAAAGTTATGTTATTTTATTTCAAGGTTTATTATTGATAACTAACCATTTCTTCCCTCATTTTTGTTCAAAGTGTTTGTTGATCATAAAAGTATAGCCCAAAAAAGGAGATTTTGATGGGGAAATATACTTTCCTTCTTCAAGTTCTCTAATAGTTTTCTTCATGTCTGGATAACCTAAAGATGGAATAAGAATTTTCTTTCCTATTTTCATATGTTTCCCTTTGATTAATTTTATCTCCATCGTAGGCATGTTTTTTCTCCAAAACTTTGGTGGATCTTCAAAACAAAGTTCCTCTTCTATTTCTTCTCTTAATTCAGTAACCGGGTCAACTTTGGATACCATTGTAGATGTATACTTTTCTACAACATAATTCAATCATTTTGTTCTAGTTCTTTCTCCATTGAGTGTGAACATAACATTTTTGTGGTGCTCCAATATGGAGAATATCTATCAAAAAAGTTGCTTCCAAACAATACACCTACAAGTATTTTATTAAATTCAAAGAAATCACATCTGAATTTTTTTCCTTCTATATTGATCTTTTATTGGTGTTAATATTTATCACAAGTAAAGAACTTTTCCTGTACATCTAAACTTCTTTAAGTGTTCTTTTTGTCAAGTTGTTCTCATCCTTGGACTGCAAGAGATTTACAAAATGGCAACGAAGCACCAGTGTCTACATGAGCATCATAGTGTGTACCATTTATTTCTATTGAAATGAAAATCCACCATTAATAAGAAATATTATATATTTCATTGTTGTTCTAGTTCTCTTAGACTAGTATTGACAAGTCTTATCTTGGTAGGGTTCGAACATTTTTGTTCAGATAAGAAATCTTCTTCTTCTTCAATTTCAGTGATTTTTATATCCTTATTCTTTTGAGAACTTTCACAGATCTTATCACAAACAAAGGTTATAAGATTTTATTGTCCAATTTTATTCAACTCTTTTTCTTCTTCTTTTGCTATCTTCTTTCTTTTCTCCCTTCATTCTAGTATATTCTTTCAATTCAAAACCCTCAAAAATAGGAGGAATTTATGCTATATCTTTATAATCTGATTCATTTTCTGGATAGAAAATGGGAAATCTTGAAGTGTCAAAAATATTACCTCTTCCTCGAGCAAAGAATGGTGGCCTTGATCCTCTAGGTAGAAAATAATTGTTCATCGGTGTAAAAGGTGGGTGTAATGTCCCTTGTTAGAACTATTAAGACTTTGAGACTATTCTCTTATAACTTCAGTTGCAAGAGACATCTTTCTTTTGAATGCTCTAATAGCACTTAGGAGGATGGTAATGATGTTGCTTATTTGCAAGTAGGATGTATTATGATATCACTATGATGTTATATGAAATATAAGATACAATATCATCGTTATCTTCAATTTGATTTAAGCCATGATAATTTTGGATTCTCGAATTGTGCAATATAAATTAAGCATTTGATGTTGTTGACGACTATCTCTGATATGGGGCTAAGGAATATGTTTCAATTACTCATAGTGATGAGGTATCTTGTTGCCTTTCATCTATCTTTATATAATAGCAATACTTTCTTTATTTCTTCCCTTTTTATAGTTCTGATATATATAAGTTTAATGGACCATATTGTATTCCTTTTTATCAGTTTTTCCTAGTTCTACTCCTTCACTCTTCCGTGTGCTTCCAACCCTTCTATGAATATAGTCTCCTATTATTCGATGTCATTTCTCCAGCATATATATATATATATATATATATATATATATATATCTCTTTCTAATGGGATGTTATGAAACCAAACTATAATGTGGTGCCTTATGGCACTGTTCTTTATAGCATTAATCAATATGAACTAAAAATAAGATGTGTCTGATCTTATCGTTGTTTCTCAACGCTATCTGTTGTGACCACCGTGATCCAAATATGGACTAGTAGACGTAAGGAGTAATTCGATGATGCTCTTTTCCTTGTTTTCTTGTAATGATTCTTATCTGTCCGAAATGATATTTTATTGTTGAATGTCTGTTAAAATAGCTGACTGGATTATGCCGAAGGATACACCGATTGCTGATTGGGTGATGTCCAATAAGTTCAGTGAGTATAATGATTCCCCCGTTCCCCAATTGGAAATTATCCTTTGACATATTAATATTTTCTCTTAGGAACCGAAGAGTCCTGCCTGTTCCGCTGAGCATCCCTTCACCTTACTAATCGTAGGGAGATAATAATATGGTTTCCTATTAAATCAGATGTTCTAATGATATTAATCGCTGATCGCTAATAAATAGATTCTATTTGGAAAATATTTGAGTCTATGTCCTTGGCCCATACTTTTGACAGTAAGGTTTTTGATTTGTAATTATATTTAATTTTCTATTATTAAATACTTTTTAAGTAAGGAAATGTAATTTTGTTCTCCTATAATTATTTTCAATATTTTTATATTTTAATTTCATCATTATTAAATTCTATTCCAGCCCTTATCAATATTATTATTGTATTATTATTTGTTTATTATATTAATAATATATATATTATATTATTAATATTAATACATTATATTTAACAATAGATTTCATTATTATATTTGTTTTATTAATATATGATATTACATTATTCTATATTAATATATTAAATTCTTTGTCTATTATATTAATATTATAGTTTTGATTAAGTAAAAATAGGTTTTGAAAGGACCCGAAACCTTGTAGAAAAGTAGCGAAAGATAGGGCAATGAGAGAACAAAGTAACTACTGTGATGCACCACCAAACAAGCCAAAGGGAACCAACCATTGTTCCCACCAAGTGGAGTAGAAACCAAAAAAAAAAAGGGCAATCAAGATTTACATTTTAGCCCATCCTTATGTGAACACAAATTCATATCAAAAGAAGGCTTGGAAGACTTTAATTTCTTTCTTTTAACTGTTGTCCATCCATCCTCCACCTTCTCATAAACCTGAGAAACAAGGCTGGCCACACCAGCACCCACATTTGGGATAGGGACAGCATCACCACCAGTCCCCATTTCCCCCCTCGGATAAATAGGGATAGCAGGATCCACAACACCTGCAGACAAGACAACTAATCCAGAGACAACATCAACACTTCGGTCAGGAACAGCAGCAGCAACACCTAAAAAGAGAGCATCAACAGTCTGAACCAAGGTTGCATCCGAAACAGCATCAGTAGCACCAGCCTTAGTAAGATCATCTTGAGAAGAGCAAACATCTGAACCCCCACCCTTTTTATGAATCGTATAATGGTGGCCAGAAGCCCCCAACCACCAAGAAGGTGATTTCTTCGTTTTAACCTTATCAGATGAGCACCGCGCAATGTAATATGGCCAATCTTGTGGCATTTCTTGCATCTGAATAGGATGCCCTCATAATCTAGATTTTGGATCCAAGAGCCCATAGGGGAAGCCAAAGTAATCTTCTCCGGGAGACCCTTAGAAACATCAACCTCCACTAGGATACGAGCATACGTCGTATGTAAAACATCAGAGGAATCCAGATCAACCATCTGGAAATCCCCAATAGCCTCCCCCATAGATTCCAAACCAGAATCCATCCAAAGATGAAGGGGAAGATTCAGGAGCCTCACCCATAAGCATATTTTATTGAAGGACTCAGTAAGAGGATCGAACCCTTGATGCCAGGGTTTGGCCATCAGGGGGAAACGCTCCTCCCAAGAGAAACAACTATCACACAAAATAGTTTTCCTATCTTCAGCATTTTCAAACTTTGCAATAAAAAAACCCTTTGCCACAAGGTAAATCTGAATGACATCAGATAAAATGGGTTCCCAATGTTTGGAAATCCAAGGATGCAGGTCCGATATAGAGGGCCAGAACCCCCTAAATCTAAAGATAGCGGCATTAGAGGAGAAATCCTCTGCAGTTTTAAAGATCTCATCCACTATATTAGATTCCAGATTAACCACAATGGGATCACTTACAGAGATAGGCCACATAGAAGGAGAACATGAACGGAGGCCCCCTCTCCCAGCTGAAGACATAGCACCATTGATGTTTGCTTCAAATGTTTCCACATCTGCATAAGAGACCGCAGTCCCCTTATCTACAGAGGACACCGGCAGCACCCGCACAGCTCCCCTAACCGAGAGCAGCCACACCCAGCGCACAAGCGGGAGAATTCAAACCCGACAGGCGGGAGTTAGCAACGGCAGCAGAGTTCATAGAGGTAATTATTTCCTTGCACCCATATTAATAATATAGTTAATTTCATAATATATTTTTTTTCTATTAAAGATATATGATATATTGATTTCATAAAAACGAAAACATCCAGGTGTCTAGCTCAATCTAACTATCAAAATGAGAGCTAAAACATATACCAACAATATATATTTTCAGCCACACCTGACTGCTATATCTGGAATAGAATAAAGAACCTAGACTATCAGGGTATACGGTAGAGCATTATACAAAAAATAACCAACAGTAAATCAAAGTGCTATTATCCAAAGTCTTCATCTCTATAGGGTACCCAGGTGACCCATCCAAGTGGTCCTTCCATCCATTTCAGCACTTCATCTCTCCTAAGGTGTGGTTCATATGGGTGTGCCAGGGGCACTGCAACTGGAGTCCCAGGGCCTGGAACTACTCTGATGGGGACAACATTGATGACAGGCCTGTCATCCTTGTTTAATCCTCGTATCTCAGCCATAAAGTTGTGCAGTGCAGCTTTAAAAAGATTCATCTCCTCTGTTTCTTTGGTCCAGGTGTAGCCATGTGACACCTCCCAAGCCCCCAGTCTTACCATCCCGTCCTTGAATAGGTCCCGAAGCTTCTTTTTCTTTATCCTGATCACCACAGTAACCTGCACAGCAATGTCATGGTATATGAGTCTCTTGAGAGACTCAGTAAGGCTTCTGTCATGACCACCAAAAATAATATCATCTCTTTTTCCAAATGTGCCACATAATTAAACCAGAAATGAGTGCCAAAAAAGTATTAAAAGGGTGCTTTAATCCATTAATATGCCCAGATAAGATGACAAGAACTAAGACAGCAAAGCATTGAGGGAAGCCAAAGAGTTTCCAAATATCGCAAGCAAATGGGTAGGAGAAGAACACATGGCTGATAGATTCAAGGTGAGGGAAAAAGGCACAAGGACTCGAGTCTCCATTGGGCAATCGGAAGGGAAGCCTATGTAAGATAAGGTGCCAAAGAAAGCATTTGATTTTGGGTTCAGCAAGGGATGACCACAGGTTACAAAAAACTTTGCTCCATATATCAGATCCAAGGTTGAGGTTCCAGCATTTGTTAAGGTGGGGGAAAATGGGGGAGTCTAAGGAGAGAAGGTTGTAGATAGCCTCGGGAGAAGATTTGGCAATCAGGGTACCATCAGACCATCTGAACTGGGTATGGCAGTCACTATCCAAGTGTATATGTTTATCAAGGAAGAGATTGCCACAGGCCTCTTTAACCACTGAGTATGTTCTGAACTGAGATTGGGGGAGGTTAAATTTGTTTTTCAGATTATCCCATTCCATTAACTAATCGTCCTGTAAAATATCTGCAAGGTAGGAGATGCCTTTCTCTTCCCATATCTTGGTCGAGCACCCCTGTAGTAGTGCCAACGGCTTGTCTCTGTTCTTGAGATTCCACCATATGGATCTATTACCACATATTTTACCATGGTTGTGAAAAATATTATTGTAGGGTTGTGTCATCCACAAATTGGATATTAATGATATCCTTCTTTTCTGGCAATAGCACACCTCTGACCCTTGGAATGATAGTGTGGTCAGCAATGATATGCCCCATTGCTTCTGCTGCTATTACAAATAGTGCTCGGGCCAGAGGGCATCCCTGTCTTATTGATCTTGTTAGCTCAAAGGAATCCGAGCTAACACCATTTACTTCTACTCTAGTATGGGCTCCTTTCATTCAGGTTTGAACCATAGCAATTTAATAGTTGGGGAGTCCCAGAGCTTCCATCATCATGTACATGAAGTTCCACTCTATCATGTCATAGGCTTTCTCATAATCTAGCAGGAGCATACAAACTTGCTGCTTAGATTCTCTTGCCCACTCCATAGCTTCCCAGCATATGACAACGTTATCCAAAATGTATCTACCCTTAACAAAACCAGATTGGCTGCAGTCAATGATGTTGGGGAGAATCGTCTTGAGCCTGGTGGCCATGACTTTGGCTAAAATTTTATAGGAGGAGTTCAAAAGGGTGATGGGTCTCCAGTTCTTTATAAGTGATTTATCCCCATCTTTAAGGATAAGTTTGATAACCCCATGATTGGTATCTTTACCCAAAGTGCCGGCCTCAAAGGCTTCATTATACACTTCTAGAAGATCCAGGTTGACCCAGTCTATGTTTTTCTTGTAGAATTCTATGGGTAGTCCATCTAGCCCTAGGGCCTTTCCTACTACCATCTGAGTAATAGCTTCCTTGATTTCTAAAAATTCAATAGGTTTCCTGAGAAGGAGAGAATCCTCTTCCTTCATTTTATTTGGGATCAACTTTTTGATGTTATCCAAGGATGCTGTCATCTCAACTCCATAACCTTGGGAGGTAAAGAGCTTGTGGAAGTGGTTCTTGAAAGTGAGAAGGATCTGTGATTGGTCTTCAATCTTAGAGCCCTCCTCCCAAATTTCCTCAATCTTGCTTCTTGCCTCCTTCTGTTTGAGAAGATTGAAAAAGAACTTGGAGCCTTTGTCTCCATGTTCTATCTAGTTGCTTCGGGATCGATCTTATCTTAACTCCTCTGACCTTATCATTTTGAATTTTCCTGAGTTTTTCTTTTGTTTTGGCCATATTTAGGTTGGCTCCTTCTGAGGAGGGATCCCTCTGCAGTTCTAATTTAGCATTTGAGAGTTGTTCCTGCAGTTCATCCTCTGCCTTCCTACCATCCCTAGCTTTCTTGCCCCCTGCTGTTTGGAATAGAACCCTCCAACTAGCTATGTTTTGGGTCCATTTGTCCCTGATACTAATGTGACCAGCCACATTGTTGTTAAACCATCTGATCATCAGAATTGCATTATTGATGCTTGGTTCCTGAAGTAGGGAAGAATTAAGACATAATGGTTTAGTCTCTGGTTTCTTCCTGGGGGAGTGACTGATTGAGAGGAATCTAGAGGAAATGGGATGGTGGTCAGAGAGAGTAGATGGGGTGACCCGGACTGCTCTGCCAGCCTCATCCTTTGAGTACTTAAATGCAACTTGATTGTAGTAGAATCGGTCCAACCGAGAGTAGATCCTCCTATTACCTTGCTGATAATTACACTAGGTATATCATATATCCGTATGGTGATCCTTATTGCCTCTTAGGGGGTCTCTGAGTTTGTGTCTGTTGAGGAACTTATTCCAGAAATACTGCTCACTTCCTTTCCATTCCAACTTGTTGCCTCCAAGTTTATCATGAGGGTGATCTACCATATTGAAATCTCCACCTATGATTCAGGGGATCTCATCAAGGGAGCTTAGCCATTTCCAAAGTTCAGTTCTTTCCATATAGTCATTAGGGGCGTAGATTGAGCATAGCCCAAATTTGGTCTGGTGATCTTCTAAAATAGTCCAAACCGCTCTATTGCATGGTGAGGATCCCCATTGTAGGACTTTATTAGCCCATTGGGGGCTGAGGAGGATGGATATCCCTCCTTTCCCCTGGATGTGGGAAGATGAGAATGATGAAGCTTCTCTCCAAATTCATTTAAGTGCTATGTCTAGAAAGAATTTGTTGGCTTTGACCTCCTGGAGCATCAAATAGTCAATTCCCTTGCAAGTTCTCCTAAATCTCTTAACAATGTATTTCCTATCACGGGATTCCAATCCCCTGACATTCCAGGAAGCAATCTTGAGGTCCATAAACTAGGAGGGGGGTTTTGGACCATTCCTAAAGCTTGAGAAGCATTTAGGCATGTCCTTAGTCTGTGGCTCCCGAGGTTCCTTCTTGTTACTCGACCCTGTTGGTCTTCCTCATTTTTTCTTACCCTTACTAGGGCCTGACTCTTCCCCTTCTTTTATGGGGTCCTCATCTTTAGAGAGGGAATTGGAAACTCTAGGGATCCTTTTGATTTTGTTATATTTGAGAACTTCTTCCCAAGGGCTATCAATGAATGGCACTATAGCCCAATTTTGGTTAATGCCCTTATCACTAAAAACTTCTTTAAGGGAGGCTCCAGGGGACTTTAACTGTGAATTGGTCTTCCCAATCTCACTGGCACCTCCCATCATAGATGGGGTAACAGGGAGAGATTGTAAGGATAGCTCAGGTGGCTGATAGGGGTGGGGAGGGTCAGGAGAGGTGGCAGAAATAACTCGAAGCTTAAAGTCATGGAGAGCATTACAATTAGATGGATTCAAACCAGGGGCTCCAATCAGCCCATCCGAGGTGTCCATATCATCACCTCCACTGATCATGGCCCCACCCTTATCTCCATCTGGGGCCATCTGTCCCAACCTCTTCTCATTATCCCAGCTATAGTGGGAGGGGTCATCAAGATCAGTATACTTTTCATTCATATTGTCTCTCCTTCTCTTGGAGGGGCCTTCAACTTTTCTAATTTTGTCAAGTGCTAACTGTTGAGCATTCTTGAGTTGTTTCTTGGGTTTGTTTTTAGGATTAGGAGGACCTCTGAATCCATATCTGGTGTCTGACTGATTATTAGGATTGTTACAACTTTTAGGATCCAGTCCAAGAGATACTGATAAGTCACCAAGGGTGGGGGCAATGGAGTTGGATAGGGAAGTGGAGCAAAAGTTGGATGTCGGGGGAGAAGAAGGCATCAAAGCACCAATTTCATGAGTAGAAGGGGGTGGAGGGTCGGGTATGGGAAGGTTGAGATCATGGTGGGTTGTGATATTCTTGGGTGGGGTTCGCTGTTTGGATTTGGGTCCAAGCATAGGGTAGTTACTCCTTCGATGGTCGTCTTTCTTACACAGGAAACATGAATTGAGACCACCCAAATATTCCACAGGGCATGACATATGTTCTCCATCTAGGTCAAAAACTAGGGTTTCGGGGATATCCGCGCATGGTTTGAGAGAAATAAGAACACGCACGTCCATGTGGGGAAGAAGAGTATTGGATTGATCAATCCAGATAACACGACCTAGGGATTCGAGGGCTTCTGCAATCACATTCCAGAGAAAGGGAGGGATATGTTTGATAGTTATCCATCTTGGGGAGGAGAGAGCCATAATTTCTTTGAAATTGGCGTTGCTAGACCATCCTAGGGCACAGAAACTGTAGGCGCCTATAGACCAGAACTGTCTATTAATGGTCGTTTGCTAACTAATAGCATCATTGAAAATAATAATAATAATAATAAGCCCTTTCTGAATCATCCTACAGAGTGAGAATTTAAGCCCTAATTTTGATCCCCAAACCGAATGTAACCAATTGTTCATGAAGACACGGGAAGGCATTCTATTAATATCTTGAGCAGCCAAGAATATAGCAGATTCACATAGTTTAGTTCTCTCTGATTTAATCACATCTAACATGTTGGAGTTGGGAGAAACAATAAGACATTTGGAGGTTGAAGCCTTACCTCCTACTCCAGGTCCGCTTCTTTCATTTGGGTTGGGCACTTGTTTCCTGTCGATGAATTTTGCGCCATCAGGGATGACCTTTGCTCCAACTAGGGCTTGCCTAAATGATTTAGGGTCTGGTTCCTGGGGCTCGGCAGAGGTCGGAGCAGAATCAGTTTCTTCTCGAACACAATAGAAGAATGAACGGGACCGTCAGAAGACGAAGTCATATTAAAGAGAGGGAGATGGGGTCATTAAATGACCCTCTGCGTATGAAGGGCCGAACGGGTGCCATGCACTCTCAGCGCTCGAAGTTGCAAAGCATTTTTTCTCATTCTTTTCTCTTATATCGATTTTTTCTAATAAATTATATTATAGTTTATTATTTATTAATTTATTTTTATTATCTATTATTTAAATTCTATTCGAGAAAGGGGACATTATAGTGCGTCATGTTCCAATTCATCTGCAAGACTTTCCAAATCTTTTGTGTCATCTTCAGAATCTTTAAGTTCTCCAAGGCATAGTTGGAAAACTTGCCAAAAGCAAAAACTCGCCAAGGCTTTAAAAAAAAAAGACGGGAAAAACTCAGCCAGTTCTTGGCAAAAACTCTGGAGCTTAAAAAATTGCCTAAATTTAATTAGAAATACCTTTTTTTTTGCAAAATTAATGAGAAGATGCATCCAATGAGTCAATAAATGAGAATGCAAAAGAAACAAGCTGAGTCTAGATATATTTAAATGCAAAGTGGGTACAACATCGCATTCTCATGAGGAATGTTGATGGCTGGAAGGCTGGAAGCAAAATTGTAAATAATTTTTTGTAAAAGTAAAAGTAAAAGTAAATACATCATTACAAGTACATCTTCCTCTTCCCAGCTCTAGTAAAAACTAAAGGAGAGGTAGAACTAGAGGATCTAGTCCTAAAAGTCTACACCTTTAGGACAGGTGCCTATGTATCGAGATGGGCACGGTTCTAGTTAGCAAGGGTTTGGAAGAGTATTTTTCTGCTTCAAATCCACCTCAAACCCACTTTAAATCTGCCTCAAATCTGCTTCAAATCAATGGAAATCAGTTAGCAAGGGTTTGGAAGAGTATTTTTCCCCCTCTCAACAAAATAGAAGTGAACAAATGACAAATAAAAATGACTGTGGGCCGTTTTTTTGCTTTAAACGCTGGAAGTTGACGTCTGCCGAGTTTTTCCCAAAAACTTTGCGAGTTTTTATGGCGAGTCAAATTGGGAAAAGCTCACAGAGCCTAAAAACTGGACGAGTTGTTACAACTCACAGAGTACTCTGTGAGTTTGCCATCTATGCTTCAAGGACTGGCTCAAATATGTCTTCTTGCATGTACATAGCTTTGTCGTCTTCTACTACATCCCACCACGTTGTTGCATAAGTAGTACACACAACTTTGACAAACTTAATTTTACTAGAACAATGAGAAGCTATATGGTCTGGTATATTGACAATGCAGCAAATAATTGTTTTGGATTGAAGCTATGGAGCTTTTGTTTTCTCATATAAGTATGGCAGGGAGCATAAAAATCACACTTGTTAAAAGATCGATGTTTGAACCTCAGCTTGTGGGATTTTGGCTTATGATATTTCTTGTGGGTAGGACCAAAATCATTGGAGTCATAAGTTTTGGTTTCATCATATTGGGTTGCTAGTCTTTTAGCTCCATGTTTGGTAAAATTAGCAGCATATTTTTCTTTCATTGATAAACTCAACTGCTTGTATAGCATAGTGGATAAGGTCTGGAATTGACTGATCTTCAAACTTCATTTTGTAGACTTTTAAATATTCCATATCTTTATCATGAATCCCATAAGGCAGTCTTTATAAGAGATTTTATGTTAACGAATAAATTATCAGCAAATTTTTTGTATATGCTAGTTGTCTGAAATGTTTAGGATATTCCTTGACATCATCTAAAGAGCGACATTTGATATTGTTGAGTTCCTTCAAATTGGCTTCCTTATATATATCTTTTTCTAGACAATTTTTTTCTACTAAGAGCTCTATAAATTTGTCCATTGATTCAAGATGATTGTAGACATGCTCGTCATTTTTCTCACTAGATTTAGCTTGCCACTAGTGAGATGTTACAACCCATAAGTATTGTACAGCAAATCCTATTGTTTGTTGTTGCGTCATACTGACCATATGTCCTATTGTAAGAACTGTATTGGTCCAGGCTCTTACTATATTTACGATTTCCACTAGATTGTCTAGATTATCAATATCTAAGCACCATGGAGTCACTGGAATATTCATCATTATAGTAGGAGGTGCAATAGCTACATTTCTTTTCTTACACAATAATTTTCTTGTGGATGTAGAAAATCCTCCTTTAGTAAGTATGATTGTCTTCTTCTTCTTGCTTTTCTTACTTTCTTTCTTTCTTTCTTTCTTTTTTTTTTTTTTTTTTGTCTTTTCTTCATTTTCAAGTCAATATAACGAGCTTCTAAATTTGCTAATTTGTGATCAACCCTATTTACATTATCTCATATAGTATGTAAATTATTCAAACGTTAATCAACCTTAGTATGAATTTATGTAGTATATTGCCTGACTTCTTGTACCTATGCAAAATTTTCTAAGGCAAACTATCCCAACTTATCAACATTAGAACATATTTTGTCAATAGTTAGCCTAATATATTCACATCTCTAGACAAATCATCATCAAAGTTTTCTTGGAAATGCTGAGTAAATCTTGCCAATTAATTTCTTTGTTTAAATTCATGACTAGGTTCTTTATCTTTTGGCTTGCTAGGCTGAGAAGCATACTAGAAATGACTAATAATCCATTAAATGATTTATAATGACCTTTCAAGAGAGGCTATTGCCCATCTTTATATAATAAAACATCATTTTCTTCATAATTGGATAAAGTATTTTCTCTGGGTAGATGCATACTCATCATAGTAGATGGTGAAACTAAATTTTCTCTTACTTTCCCTTTCTTAGAAGCATCTAGTCCTTCATTAACAGATTGTTCTTCATCCTCTATTTTAACATATAATTGAGTCTTTCTATCTGAGCTATCTCCTTTTCTGAATGAAGATCTTGGTGGTACAAAAGCAAGACAAGAACATTGTTTGAATATCTTGAGATTCTTCGCCTGTAATTTCTTCTTTAGTAGGTTGAACATCAACAAGCGTACAATATCCTTCTGATGATGCATTCTTAATGACTTCCATTCCATCATTCAAAGCAGTTTTCTGGAATTCAGCCATTTTCTGATTTCAATTGTTGAGAATACAAAACAGATGGTAGCCTTGAGAGGATTAACAAGATATATTTCTATCAATAACTTAAGGATGAAATCAATCAACAATCTCACAGGAGATTTCCCCACAAAACTAAAGTTCTAAATGGTCTGTATTCAGTATTCAATTGACAGACTGAGGGTTTCAAGCTCTGTACCACAAAATATTTTCCAAGATAATGGTAGGTAGAAAACAACGACGAAGGCTGATGGCTGTATAGAAAATTTCTCTCTTCATCCCCAAAAATTGGGGAAGCCAAAAACCACTAAAAAAATAATTCCTAAAAATACAACATAATCCAAATCCTACAACAAATCAAAAAGTCCTCTTTTCATCAAGGTTTCTCATTGAAAAATCAAATCCTAAATCCCACTCCTAAAATCAATACACCATCACAAATCCAAAAATCAACCATCCTAAATTAAATTGCCTAAGATTCTAGACCTTATCTTGCAAATGTAATCAAATAGAAAAATACAATCAATCAAGTTACCCTAGGTTCTAGGAGTTATTTGACCAAACCAAATTAAAACCAATAATTGAGAAATATCAAAGGTCGTATCCTTGTTAAATCAAAAATCGAATCCATCATCAATCTAACTAATTTCCTAGAGCTTAACCAAATCAAAAAATCAAATCCATGTCAAGCTACTTGAGGTCCTAGACCTTAATTAAATCCATAATCAAGTTACTCAAGTTCCTTGACATCAACAAAATTCATCAGCAAGATACGCAATGTCCTTTGGTTTTTAATCAAAACACTCTAAAGGCTCCAATCGTACAAAGATATAATGATGACCTTCAAATGAAGGTCTTTTATTTGAAGGTCACCTCCTACAAGGTTCTCAAACATGCAACATTTAAAAAAAAAAAGTGTTTTCTATTGAACCCCCACTTTTATTCAAACCTTGCAACTCCTAGTCATACCTTTATTCAAACCCTGCTCCTCCTAGTCATCAAGGATAACTCTTGTTTTGAGGGTCAATAGATGCAAACTCTTATTTTGCACATCATATTTGACAATAAAAGAATAAAAGTATTTGAGTATGTATTGCTCTTTTGTAACCAGCTCAACCTGAGGATGGATCGTTGAGTATGATCTAAAATGTTGATGAGAAATGTTTACATAATTAAATCCAGAAAATAACAAAGTAATTGAAGTATAATATATTTTATGTTACTACTTGTTTAAGCTAGGAGAAGATACTCAGTTCATTTGTGCGCATATGGTTCGAACCATCATGCCTATACTTTGTTCAAATTCTCCAAGGCCCTTTATTTAATGAACAATTCTCCCAGCCACTAAACATCATGGTTTCATGTCATAACATACAATGAGTAGAGTATCCAGATTGTGCCTATGTTAAGTCATTCTTCTTAATATGGATATATCATGGCACTTGCAGCTAATATCTATGATGTGGATTCTATCTTTTCATTTTTTTGTGGTGTTTCACGATAAAATGTGTTTCACGAATATAACAATGTAAGTTTTTTTCTCTTTGCAGCCAACTAAACAAAAATCTGGACTTATGATAATATACAAATATTAGTCTTCAAAAAAAATCTCAAAACTAAACTAATTACATGATTAAATCAAGAAAATAACAAACTAATTGAAGTACAATATATTTTATGTTGCTACTTGTTTAAGCTAGGAGAAGATACACAGTTCTTTTGTGCACATATGGTTCGAACCATCATGCTTATACTTTGTTCAAATTCTCCAAGGCTCTTTATTTATTGAACAAATATCTAAAATGTTGATGAGAAATGTTTACATAATTAAATCTAGAAAATAACAAACTAATTAAGTACAATATATTTTATGTTGCTACTTGTTTAAGCTAGCAGAAGATACTCAGTTCTTTTGTGCACATATGGTTCGAACCATCATGGTTTCATGTCATAACATACAATGAGTAAAGTATCCAGATTGTGCCTATGTTAAGTCATTCTTCTTAATACGGATATATCATGGCACTTGCAGCTAATATCTATGATGTGGATTCTATCTTTTCTTTTTTTGTGGTGTTTCATGATAAAATGTGTTTCACGAGTATAACAATGTAATTTTTTCTCTTTGCAGCCAACTAAACAAAAATCTGGACTTAAGATAATATACAAATATTAGTCTTCAAAAAAAATCTCAAAACTAAAGCTATTGTTCAATCTAGTGCGAAAACGATTATGATCCTCAATTAAAATGCACACACAAGCACGGGCATAAATATTTCACTGCAAATTCCAATTACCAAACAAGCTAAAAATAGATGGAAAATGCATGTCCTCTTCAAAATAAATTAGCACTTATTCCTCCAAAAGGTTCTTTTTTTTAAACATAGTTCTTAACATCCGAATTCTAAACACGAAATGAATCTAATTAAATCTGATCTCGTTATGTACACAAGAAGATATAACAGTACGTACATGGGAGGATTCCATGGATTTTATTTATTTAGTCCATTCCAAATATAAATACATCATTATTTAAGAAAATTAGACGCGCTAAACCTAATAATAATAGCCATGGCCTTAGACACAAATCTGGCATACAATCTTATCATCACAATCCACTGTAACAACAAATTCTATTCAAGCAAAGCACATTCCCACCAACTAGGATGAAGGAAGACAGTCACTCTTCAAACCCAACAGAAAAATAACAAAGAAATATACATCACTAATTTAAAGTCAAATCCGCACACTTTATTGACGTTCTTCTCTGAATTTTCTGATAGTGAAAGGCTCTAATTTAAGGTTTTGTCCTTAGTCCTCTTTCCCCAAAGCATCTAGAAGCATGCCATTAAAATCTTGGCATTCACCCCACATTGGCCAGTGTGATCCCTGCATGAAGTAAATCTCAATATGTTAGAAGCCTATCAAAAATAATTAAAGAAAGAAGGTATGCATAAGAACAAAATTAAAGCATTTAGCAAAATCATTTAGGTCTCCTACATATTGCATTAGGATGGATGAGTCGTTATTGAGTTATATTAAACACATTAGCATTGCATTAACAAATTGGGGTATAACTAAGTATAATACACATTGTACAATAAGTGACTTTGTACGACATTCCTTCCTAGTCTTCTTGACTATGCATCCATACAGCCTCAGTTACTAATAAAGCACAAAATAGCCAAAGCACAGGCATGCAACAAACCATGAGATTAATATTGGATAATTCACTTGATATTCTATTATAATTTAATAACATCCTCAAAATAGATAGTTCTCAAGATCTCAATATTTATATTTAAAGAATACAGTTACCAATTCCAATTGCATAATTAAGTCTTAGCTATAGTTGATACTATGAGGATATACTCCTTGAATCTGTATTGTACAGGATTGTAATCCAGATAAACTTCTAATCCATTAACAGATCAATACAAACAGACCAACATTAGCTATTTGCATTGTGCAGGACCAAAGAACATGGAAAGCCTTTGAAGCAGCAATACGGATATGTAATTTGGATGATTCCTGCATGACAATCTCCAGGACTGAAGGGTCAGCTCCCTATCTATCCTAAGCTAAGCCTAGAGCTATTGTGCCGAGTGGGGGAGATGGGGGGACAAAGGCATTCAAAAGAGATACGAGTTGCTGAAAACAAATAAAATAAAACTAAGGCTCACACCAGACAGAAACAGTCTTAACTACCAGACAAGAGCTCCGTAGCTCACGATGCAGCAATCAACAAGAACATTCACACTAAACACTGAATGATGAACAAAGACAAGTTGATAAACAGTTAGGGTAACAACTAATTATTATTAAGTTCACTGATGGTTACAATATTACTAATCAAAATATTAGATCAAGCACCACCCCTCACCCAGCATACTAACAAATACTTCTGATAAAAAGTATACACAAATAAAGTATCAGTATTTGATGCTAGTTGACTGAACTTTGCATAACTAGTTAAAAAATCCCTGTGAAGAGTAAACACCTCAAAATTTTCACCTTTTAACATTGTCATAGTCACTTAAAAGAATTAGATCACTTAAAGTAGTTGCTAACATTTTACTTAAGATCCAAAGGTATGGCATGTGCAAATATGATGTCATCTTATTGATCCATCCCCCCACCTCATGGAATATGATCACCAACTAATCCAAATTATCATGTAAATTAACGAACATAGCAATTTTCCATAAGAACTTTTAGGTGATCCAATCCTAGGTGTGTTCAACACCATTAAGACTTTAAAATCAATAAACTAGCAACATGAATGCGAAGGCATCAATAATTTAAGGTAGAATGGTCCATAATCAACAAGGATATTGTTTACTCCAATAGAGTTGTGTTACTTAATACACTGAGTAAACAAGAATATTACTTACAACACACATAACATCAAACACAAATGTAGTTTCCGGAAAGATAGAGCGTGATTCTATTCCAATGATATGCAAATAAGTACATGACAATTCCCAGATTGTTCTCAACACAACAAAATGAGTACATATATAGGAGTCCTCAATTGATTAAGACTACCAACCGCCATAAACTACCAACAAACTACTCATCAGGACCTAACAATCCAATTACAACATAATTAACTTGGCACATTCAACCAACTACATCAGCCCCCCAAAAAAGAAAGTCATCTTCTAGAAGACTAAAGCAAAAACGGGGCTATGTACAAGAAAACTATTGAGGGTAAGAGGAAATCCCTAGACAAGTGGAGGATGCTAAGATCAATGTCGCTCCTAAAGTGAAGAGTCCCTGGTGAAGGTGTTGGATCTGCTCCATGCGGATCTTCAAGTCATATTCAGCCACGAGCTCACGCTCCCTCAACACTTTAACCATGAGAACTACCTCCATTAGGTTACTCTTCCCTTGCTCCAACTCCTAGGTTATAGCCTTAAGTTGTTGCTCATTCTCAGCTACCTGAGCATCCTTCCCTGCCAACTCTGTGACGCAGTCAAGGATGGAGAATCCCCTATGGAGATACCCAAACCTTGCAGCTACAAACTACACAGTGGAAATAAAAAAGAAACACAGAGAACAACAAGATTCAGAAGCCAAGTGACAAATTTATTAATCAGAGTTTCATCATACATACCGGGCTGTAAGGCCTTCCCGGTTTTGGCCACATACAATTAAAAAAACCAAACTCAGATCTATACCTAGACCTATCCAAGCCCTTAGGCTATCAAACCTCTAGCCTCAATTCCAGGTCTACTCTAGACTTCCTCCCTTCTCTCTTCTCTCCTCTCCTCCTTACAATGAGCGCAAGCCCTAAATTTATACACAACATCCAATAGGTCGGCCTCAACCAACTTTACATGTCCCAAGACAAACGTGTCAAACCAAGTCGGCCTAAATCCCAAATAAATACAATAAATAAATGTTTCACGAGGATCAATCCAACAACCAAGTCGGCCACACATAGATCCTTCTAGAAAATAACGTCATTCAGCTCCAATGGTAGGAAACACTGATTGCAACCTCCAGCAAACAACCGGTAAGCACAACTGAACCAGCAACATGAAGAACACAACTACCCTGCCAAGGAATCCGCCACAACTCATGGGAAACAACTCCAAACGAGTTGCGATCATAGGAAACTGATCCAAATGACCCCACCAACACAATATCACGACCGCAACTACCAGAGATGCGAGTAACTCAACCGAGACATCAAACACACCAACCGGTGACCAGGAACAGAAAACCTCACTGCAACCAGTTACAAGGAACTCACCAACCTGATGAAGAATCGGCAATATCTCACAAATTGCTCCACCTCGAGAAGCATGATCATAGACATAGACTCTATGAACAACCAGGAACAAACCCTCTTCACCGCCTCTGTCCAAGATCTCCATAGCTCGACCGCTCTCAGAATCTCTACAAACTGCCCTGAAGCAAACAACTCCTTCAATCTTGAAGGGAATAACTCCAAGATCATGCAAGATCTCCAAGAACCCTAGATGCTCCTGCATCAGACACCCGGGGTAAGTTGAAAAGTGTGCCCCACACTTAGGTGCCATAAGAAAATATGAACTCAACCTCATCTTGACATTTGGTTTCCAAATGAACCAGCACATAAGAACTTTCTGCCTTCTTTGATCTGATCTCCACAACCTCGGCATTGAAACAATCTAGCCAACAAATCCATAAATAGGACTAAACTGATCAAAAACATCTAAACAAGGCACAAGATCTGCACCCTTCTTCACAAACCCACTTATCATTATCAACCACTCATCACACAACTGAACATACTGTGTCATTAGTCCATCAGCAACAGGAAAATCAGGAACTTCACTGAATCCGCCACCTTTATCTTTCAACCAGTCATCATTCTCCATCACCAACAACTCTATCTTCATATCAGTATCCATCTTCACTCTCAATACATCCATCCTCATGCTCAAATAACTATCTCTGTCAAGGAAATACTGCTCCTCTTTCCATACCTGCACTGCAACATAAGAAACCACATCCTCTTTCACACAATCAACCCAATTAACTCATAATCACGAAACACATTCCTTCACACCCTATAGGTAATCTCTGCAATAAATCAGTACTCAATTGAAACACCTCAATCCGCAACTTCCTATCAACAACATGTTTATCATCACAAATGAAAATCCCATCTAAAACAACCTCATACTCATCAACCAATCCATCAGCATCAATACCTTTACTACTGTCCTTAATAACAACAAACTCTCCAACCGATTCAACTAGGTCATCAAATACAACCAAAGGAAATCCATTCCCAACTATGTCAACCGATTTAACCAAAGGAACATCAATAATCTCAATTACCTCAACCTTCAACTCATCAACAACAAGGGATTCAAAATGTCCACCATCTTCACCTGACTTATCCTCAACCATAATCTGCAAATCTGCAACACTAGTAACAGTATCCATCTGCAACTTCTCACCATCCACATGTTCATCTTCACATGGAAAAACCTTATTCTTTTCAACAACAAATTCTTTACTAACAAGATGCTCTGGAGTTTCCACATCAGATCCATCATGAAAACTAACCAGATCTACCTCATCTGCTACCTCTTCAAACAACTTAGTATTTACCTCATCAAACATTACCTCTTTCTCAACAGCAACCCTAACTTGCCTTTTCCTTCTATGAACAAGCCTTTTCATAGGCCAGACAATCCTCTGCATGAACGGAAATCTTCATCTGTAGTACAACTTACGAATCTCTTCCAGCTTACTAGCAATGTCCTAAAGCTCTCTTTCAAGTCTACTATTAAACTTGTCTTCTTCCAACCGGTCCATCTTTCCCATCAGCTTCTCTTTTCTCCCAAGGTGAAACTACCTCTGATCGGCGATCTGATTGCAAGATTCTAGCTGCCTCACAGTCGGCAATCTACTGAACATCTCACAACCTGCCTCGATTTGGCGATCTGTTCACCAAAGATGATACCAAAACCCTAGTTCATAAGAACAACTCAACAAGCAGCAACAAACCTCCTTTCCAGCCACCTTGTGCAAATCCTTTGCTGGTGCGAGTCAGATCCAGTCTCTGTCACCTCACAACAATGCCACATGAACGCCACAAGTCTAAAATTCAGATCGGTAGCCACCACAACAAGATCAAACCATGCTCATACCAGCCATCAATCGGTTACAAAAACTCAATCTCCAACAACAAATCCTTTCTGACCACCTTGTGCAAGCCCTTCGCAAATGTGAGTCAGATCTAACCTCTGCCTCCTCACAAACAACACATCAGAAGCTTCACAAGTTCAGACACCAAGATTCACACCACAACAAGATCAAACCAGCTCTAATACCATCTAATGCAGTCAAGGATGGAGAATCCCCTATGAAGATGTCCAAACCTTGCAACTACATACTACACAGCGGAAATAACAAAGAAACACAGAGAACAACAAGATTCAGAAGCCAAATAACAACTTTATTAATCAAATTTTCATCATACATGTCGGGCCGTAAGGCCTTCCTGGTTTCAGCCACATTCAATGAAAAAACCAAACTCAGATCTATCCCTGGACCTATCCAAGCCCTTAGGCTATCAAACCTCTAGCCTCAATGCCAGATCTAGTCTAGACTTCCTCCCTTCTCTCTTCTCTCCTCTCCTTACAATGAGCGCAAGCCCTAAATTTATACACAACATCCAATAGGTCAGCCTCAACCAACTTTACATATCCCAAGACAAACGTGTCAGACCAGGTCAGCCTGAATCCCAAATAAATACAACATATAAATGTTTCACAAGGATCGATCCAACAACCAAGTCAGCCACACATAGATCCTTCTAGAATATAACGCCATTCAGCTCCAACGGTAGGAAACAACGATTGCAACCTCCAGCAACCAACCGATAAGCACAACTGAAGCAGCAACATGAAGAACATAGCTACCCTACCAAGGAATCCGCCATAACTCACGCGAGACAACTCCAAACAAGTTGTGATCATAGGAAACTGATCCAAATGACCCCACCAATACAATATCACGACCGCAACTGCCAGAGATGCGAGTAACTCGATCGAGACATCAAACACACCAACCGATGACCAGGAACAGAAAACCTCACTGCAACCGGCTACAAGGAACTCAGCAACCCGATGAAGAATCGACAATATCTCACAAACCGCTCCACCTCGAGAAGCGTGATCATAGACATAGACTCTATGAACAACTAGGAACAAACCCTCTTCACCACTCTTGTCCAAGATCTCCATATATTGACCGCTCTCAGAATCGCAGCAAACTGCTCTGAAACAAACAACTCCTTCAATCTTGAAGGGAATAACTCCAAGATCATGCAAGATCTCCAAGAGCCCTAGATGCTCCTACATCACTCTGCCTTCTATTGATCATGTCAACTCTCTAGCTTAATTGACTAAGCCTCCCATTCAGCCAAGGTGGCCTCCAAAGCCATACAACGCTCATGTTCTGCAGTAGTGAGATGGGTCTGCTAGGCGAGTTGGTCCTAAAATTTGCTCATATGGGCAGACAATTCACCCCTAGCACCCTCTGCCTATCTAAGTGCATTATCTTTGGTCGTACCAAATTCCTCTAGAGAGGTCATCACCCTCTTCAATCTAATTAAGACATCCCTAAAGCATGCCTCCATGGCATGAAGTGCAATGAGCACTCGACCATGCCTTCCCACCGTGGTGGGTCCCAGTGGGTGCCATGTTGCTATCACAGTTGGCGTCTCCACAACCAGCCATCCCTAAGATACAAAACATAAAAAGAATTGCCCCTCGCAATCCACTTGCATGAATGCAAAAATCTTTTCACTCTCGGTGACCACTAAGGGGGCAAGACCAATATCCAATTGACGAAAAAACTCGGTAACTTCATTTGTAATGAGGGCTATGTTCTCCAACTCTGCCAGGTATCTCTATACCATGCGAAGTACATCATTGGGGTCTAGTCTAGCAATCTATATTGTCATCCCCTGAGTCTCGTCCTCACTAGATGAGTCATTGTAATGTCCCCGTATATTCTCCTTATATAATTCCTTGCGAAACCGACATTAGTACAAAATATTACTCAATATTTATATGACACTTACTATATTCTAAGTTAGTAAGGGGGATTTGACCCTAGGAACCGCCTCTAGGTCCGGCTTCACAGAATTACCGATTATCGGCTTGAGGGATATAAGATCCACTCTAAGCAATCGGGCTATCAGTCGTCTTTCCATAGAGCACTACTTCTAGGTTCTCTTGGAAAAGGTCACTATTATCCAAGCCTACGCATATGCATATGACTGGCTATCAGTATATATACTGCCTACGTGAGATCATAAATAATCTCGAGACTAGGGAAACTATAACAATTTCCTCTAGCCCCCTCCAGATATAGGAATCCATCTCTAATGAATATAAGATTCATTCTATATGGTATCCATATCATCATTTTAGGGCACATACCCTAAGACTAGGGAAACCATAACAATTTCCTCTAGCCCCCTCCAGATATAGGAATCCATCTCTAATGAATATAAGATTCTTTCTATATGGTATCCATATCATCATTTTGGGGCGCATACCCTGAGACTATGGAAACCATAACAATTTCCTCTAGCCTCCTCCAGATAAAGAATCCATCTCTAATGGCTATAGATTCATCCTCTATGGTATCCAATATCATCATTTTAGGAATCCCATCTCTATTGAACGTACGATTTATTCTATATGGTATCCATTATTGTTTTAGGAATGCTATCTCTAATGATCATACAATTCATCCTCTATGGTATCCAATTTTAGGAATCCCATCTCTAATGAACATCCAATTCATTCTCTATGGTATCCAATATTAGGAATCCCATTTCTAATGAACATCTAATTCATTCTATATGGTATCCGATATCATTATTTGGGACACCTATAAATGTACAACATTAGTATTGATTATACAATCAAACTTTAAGTTAATTTATAAAATTCAATTTATACAAGAATGGATCAAATTAATAATTCACATAATTGATATAGATCCATCCCAATTTATATTGATATATATATATAGATGTATATCTATATATATAATATATATGTAACAAAATGATAGAATATTTACAGCATGCATGTAATTTAAATGAGTATGTTTAAAACACAAGTAATTATAAATATATATATATATAATTAATTAAGAAATAAATCCATACCAAATTAAGGTCCATATCTTTATCGACTGTCTGCTGATCCTTATTGTTTTTTTTTATCCTTTATTGTTTGTCGTTTTTCCCCTCTCCATTCTTTATGTTTCATTATAAATATGTGTGGGAGGGGGAGTCACGTCCCCTCCACGCAAGTCGCCCCCCTTAGGGGGTGCGACTGGTTGCAGCCTTAAGGCTGCGACTCAGTCGCACCACCTAAGGTGCGACTAAGTATTGTGATAACCTTTATAATTTTAAACTCATGCCGCCCGTTTAAAATATATATTATAAAATCGTATATATTATATTATAATATATATATTATATATTAATATATATATATTATAATATGTATCATATTTAAATGGTTATTTTTATAGACAATCATATACTATTAATAATATTAAATTTATTAAATGTGAATAATATATTATTGTATATTATTATAATTATTATTTTAAATGATTATTATTATATTTCTAAATGATAACAGCGTTTGATTAATAATTAATAGTTCTATTAACAATAATATTAATTAAGACGAAGATAACAATATTACCCCTCTTTTGATTATATTGATTAATTGTAAGAATTTTAGAATATATATATTTCGCAGGAGTTTACTTGAGGGATATCACAGTCATCTAAACCCTCTCCTTGTAACACCCTTTCTGACCTGCTCTCAAGGCTCCTTTGGTTGATTAGCCATGGTCTCGATTGATAGCTCTCTAGTGGGAACTGCCTCTACCACTGGTATACCCCACTTTGCTTCTCCTATAGGATCCAATTGTTCTACTTCACTTATTTCAGCTGCCAATTGCTCAACTTCACCTACTTCAATTGTCGGCTACTTTGCTTCCCCTACCTTAACTGCCAAAGAATCCAAGTTCTCCACGAATCTTGGCGGTGGTAGTGGTAGGGTGGTTGGTGACACTTTGAACTTTCTCAGTCAAGTGTCAACCCTTATCACTCCAATTCCCTCCCCAAAATCTGGTGGTGTCGCTTCAATGGAAACTGCCAAGAGTGCAACAACTAGTGTCACTTCGGCAACAATGGCAACTAGAGCCACTATTGGAACTGCTTCAGCCATGGAGAAACTCTTGCTGACGAGAGTGTAGTAGACGAGAGTATGGTAGGCAAGAAAGTGATATTCACGATTGCAGCCTTTACCGAAGATGGTGGCCATATTGGTACGAAGTAAACCTCTGTGGAATCATCCTGAACTAGTGAGCTTGGGATTGCCATCCTCTATAGATGAGGATACTACAATAGCTTCACACTCACCACTTTCTTCTTGGTCCTTTCTTTTCCTTGATGGCTACATTGTTGGTGGAATGGCCTCCCAACCGCTTGAACTTTCAAATTGGCCCAACAAAATACTATTGGCCATCCTGGTTCCAACTGTCCCGCTAGCTGTAATCACCCCCATCTATTTGGAGGCACTTGTGTATGAATCGCATCCAAAAGTAACGCAATGGCGTGTTGGGTCATATAAAAGGCTTTATGTCTTGAACATTGAAGTCATGGATTCTGTCTGATTGCCCTCTCGCCCAGTTTTCAACTTTGCCCACACTAAGTTGGATCATGAAATCATCATCTAGAAGGAAACACCGGAAGTGCGGATGGCGCCCATCAGTTAGCACTTGAGGAGGTCAAGTAAACACTTCCACTCTACAATAGCAAGAAAGTTCTTGAGTCCTCGGTTCCCCCTTGAACCTCATATGCCATCATGCTCCTCCTGCATTAAGTCTTACCTGCAAACTTGCTCAACGAGCCCCTCTTTGTGTTGTGGGTTTCCCCACATGGCTCCCCATGAAAGGTACGCCAAGAACTCCGGTGAAAGCGAAGGGCCTATAGAAAATAGTAACTTTGCAGCCTATGTAATCGATGGTGGATTTTCACATTACCCCATGATATTGAACTACCATGGGATGCAGGCATGGCTCAAACTCCTTTGAATTGAAGAATGGGAGTTGGATTGCTTTGTCCACCTGCGCATGCCGGAGAGCAAGTTTCAATGGATGACCCTCATTTGTATTCTACCACCAACTCTTTAACTCGCTCCCTATAAGGTTTTCCTATGTGAGAGAATCAACTATGACCATATCATCACCTCTAGACTTTCCTCTTGCATTGTGAGATTGGAAATGTCTCTTCCCCTTGCTACTACTTGGCATCACTGACACATGTGCACTCAAAAAAGCTCGATGGGCCTCAAACAGGGGGCTCTACAAGCAATTATGATAATTGTCACCCAACTTGCATCCATACTACTTGATTCCTTTGTCTCACCTAGTAGATACCATTGTACGGTTTATGTCTTCTTGCCAAGCATGAACATTTCCAATCACACGAGCTACTAGTATTTTATATGTACAGCTTGCTTGTATTGTCATACAACTTACTCCTATACAAACCACTTCCTTTCACATACCGCCTTCTATACGTACTTCTATTCCGTACATGTTATTTGCCAACCCCCTCCTCGTGCGACCTAGATAATATTGCCGCTTCCTTGTCATACTGCTTGGTTCTGCTCTGTACATTGCAATCGCTTAGCCATATGCCCAAACGAAATTTTGGGATCAGTCTCCTACCATACGATGAAATGCTCCAATAGCCACTTGATTTGATACAGTACATGTGCAATAAAAAGTTCTTTATGTCGATGTCCTACCGTATTCCTCGTGTCGTACTATGTTCTGTCTGTCATATGGGGCTTGGTTGTCATACATTGTGGTCACTTCACTTTTACTTTTCCATCTATTGAGCATTTTGTTTTGCATACTATTGTACGACACACCTTTGTTGTGCTATCGCCAGTTGCCAGTTGTTAGACTGCTCTTGTCCTATTTGGTAAAACAACTCAACCATATACCAATTTATTAGTGCCTTTTCTCACTAAGCTTTGCCACTTGCCTTTATTTTTCCCTTATTTTATGTTTGCACTTTTCATTTCTTTAAGGAACTTTATTTTGATTTTTCTTCCCTTGGCATTTCAAAACATTTTTTATTTTTTTCCTTTCAATAATTTATTTTTCGGCCCCACTAATAATCTTTATTTTCTACACTTCCACACTATTTGCCAATGTCAATGTTTTAATAAATATTCTCTTTCTCTGCCATTTCCCAATTTTTATATTTTAAAACTTAAATTTTTTCAAGCTTGATTCTCCAAAAAGAAATTCCTTCAATTTTCTGATTTTTTATTTTTTCATAATTTTTTTTTTCCTTTTCCTTTATCTTTTGTTTTTTGTTCTCTCCACTGTCTTCATTATCAATCTCTCTTTGTTCCTCTATACCCATCTAATGCTCTAACTAATTATCTTTGCAACAAGCGCCCACATATTCCAAATCGAATATTTTCTCATGCAAAGGAGCGGGCCCCATAGCTTTGTAGCTTTCATCAACATACCATCCACCATACTATTGGTACCATGTCACCTTCTCACCATTAATCTCAGCTAGCCCCGCTAGATTTGGGATGACTTGCCAAAGTGATCATGACTTTGGTAGTGGGGGGATTCTATGTTATTCTCGATGCATTACTTGATGAGATCTTCATTATGTGCATCCTGCTCGAAAAATAAACTAGTTGTCCATCTTTATGATTGCTTTTAAGCATGGTCCATTCTTTTCCCAATGGTCATCAAGATCAATCTCTTTTTCTGGGTCATCCTCAGGTTCTACATCTTGTGTGGCATGATCCTCCTTGAGGGAAATTACAATCGGCAAAACCCACTCACTCGTTCCTACTTCTAAAATTATGCTCACGTATAACAATTTCTCAGTTTCCTTATGTACCTTGGTGGCATAATTCTTATTCATTCTGTAAGATCACTTTTGTACTAGTTGTGCACTAGGTACGAGGGGGATTCTGTGTACACAAAGCTCTAGTGGTATACCCTTCAAATCCTTATATAGGCGAAGGTGTTTTATATTCCATGCATATTTTGAATGCAAATTGCCTTTAGTACAGGGTCCCGGTCATCACCAACCAAGGTGACCTTCAGGTTGTCTTCATTGCCCACCCAAATTTATCTTCTTTACACTAGGCTTTTCATATTTTATTGTCGTCTCTTTCAAAGTGATGAGTCGACATACCATCCACCCGTGCTACTCCATCCTTGTGCTCCTCATAATCTAGAGGAAAGGTATTATTCTCAGCACCTTGTTTGCTTTCATCAATTTCCCCAATTTGCAGCATGTCGCATTGGTGGTAAAAGACTTCATAGTCTTCCATTTGCCATTGGAATAGTCCATTCAAGGAACTCCTCTCATTCTCAGAAAAATCTTCCAGCTCGAGAACCCCTTCATAATTTGGTTCCACGCCTTTCCTTCCTTCATCCATACTCAAACTCTTCGTCTTCAAATGTTGATTCGAAGGATGCCAACTCCTCGCTCACCACCTAATTTCTCAAGTCAATGACATACAACCTACCTTTACTCTTGATCAAGAGTGTGTTCTGCTTCCAATTATGATTCACTTTGTCAGCAATCAACCATCCCATCCAGAAGAGTGCCTCGTACACCTCCTACAAATCCAAGAGAACTTGTTGTGTCCAAATTGTTACCTTTTGCACCATCAATGTTCCCAACAAATGTTGCTCACACCTACCTAGTAGAAGGTTGGCAGCCAAAGTGTTGGTCTCCCAAGGCATTTCCAAGTTTCTTCTGGCAGCACGTTGACTCTCAAGCCTCCATCGACGTTGGTGTTTGTCAGCTTCTTTCCCATTATTTCCATCTAAACAACAGTCAGAATCCTCCTAATGCTCACTATCAACATGAGGTCAATGGCTTGATTACCTTCACATGGTTGTTTTACTGTTGGTTCCCCTTGTGGATTTCATTGGTTCTGGTTGGCTGTTTCGTCATCAACTATATTAGTGATTGTCATTTTTAATTGTGGCATGGTTTGTAGAAAGTTTGTTACCTTTATAGGCTTTGTCATTTGAAACACATATTGTACTATATTCTTCTTAGACTTCAACCACAGTGGAGTACTGAAGACTTCATTGGAGGTTCTCTCATTCGCCATTGCCCATTCCATGTTGGCTTTGGCTTCTCGAAGTCTCTCCTTTGTGTGAGGATCTAAGTACATTGCCTTCTTCGTCTGTAGCCTACTGATCAATAGGAATTCCTTGTCCAGATCCTCCATAGTCAACATATTCACCCCTTTCTACTTCAGTCAGTCAATGTCTTCATGATTCCCGGGTCCACATTACTTGAAAAACATTCCAGATTTATTTTGACCACTTTAGCACTCTCAGCAAAGTCACCCCATTCATTACACTTTCGACATTGAATCATTGGTCTTCCTTTTACATCGTAGTGCATTTTGCTTTTTGGGCAACTATTATTATTGTTGTTTGTTGTTATTATTTCCTCACCTATTGCAGTACCTACCTAGCAATGCATTGGGGTTGGCAGGTGCTTTTGGTGGTGTCATCGATGGGGTCAATTGTTCCCCCTAAGTAAAGAGCACTTGTGTGCTTGTTTTTAGGTTCTACGGGCATTCCTTGATATAATGTCCCAGTACCTGATAGATGTCGCAAAACATTTTTTTTGGACGGGATGTTTTTATATGACCTACTTTACAATGAGTGCAACACATTTCTTTTTTCTCCTTGGAATTCTCCTTCTTGGCCTTCAACTCCATCATGCACATCACATCTCGCCATAGGGCTTAAACAGTTTTGGATTCATCATCGCTACCGTCTTCGGAACTCTCGTCATCATTCGTTTTTCATATTCCCCGGGAAGATGCTTTGGTTTCACTCTCAATGCCCATTGCTTGATTGTACACATCTACGTGCGATGACAGAGGTACCACCTTCATTTTCTTGCACTGCAAGAGGTTCAATCCCTCGATGAACCACCTTTTCTTCAAACTGCCAACTGGCTGATTCTCAAGTTTCATTAGTAACTCTTTGCACCTACAATTGTAAGCTCGTACGTTTCCATGCTTCCCTTGTTTCGTATTGTAGGTTTCGACCACAATTTCATTATCATCTCTCAACAATTTAATCTTTCCTTCAAATGCCTTCTTTAGGGCTTCCTAGGAATTTGTAGATTTGTCATCCAACTCAATGAACCAATCAATGGCTATTCCTCGTAATGTTGCAGGAAATGCTCTTAGCCAATAATCATTGTCCATCTGATCGCTTGCTACCCAAATCATTTTGCACGTCTTCCAAAACCATACCGGGTCCTCCAACCCATTCTTGTGAACTTGGGGAGTTTTTGCCTATCAACTTGTGGACTCGCCAAGAGAGTCACCATCTTCCTAGGTCAGTACATACCTTGTGCCTTGGACCTAGTTGGACTTATCTTCCCTCGACATTTTGGTCCTTCACTTGCACTCATGGCCACATTCGAGTCCTCTACACGTCCACCCTCAACATCCCTTGCACCTCAATTACCTTCCTCTTCGTTCCTAGACTCTCTTCTCCCCGGGGTTTTCAACTCAATGCCCCCAATCCTTGGTTCCTTTGAATGGATATTTGTTCAATACGGTGTAATTACTCTCCAATATCACTGCAAACGCAGTCGCAAGGTTTTCTTCTTCGTCTGATACTCATTGCATGGACAGTTTGCCTACTTGATCAGTAAGATCTTTGTATGCTTCATCAAGGAGTGGTAGGTGTCAGGCAAGTTCTACCACACACTCTTCATCTGTCCACTGTCACTGAGATTCTCTCTCCTCCCGACTCCAACTATGACTTATGTTGCAACTTACGTTTCTTGGAAGACTTGGGCTTTTTGCTTCGGCGATTCTTCTCAGTCGTCATCGTCACTCACTTTGTTCTCTTAATCGAAGGGATCTTCTTACCAATCCTTTTATGATTTCTTAACTGCCTAGTGTACGTCTTCTATCCTTGTTCAACTGCACGACAATTAATTTTTGGAGGTACGCCATCTGGTAGTGTGTCATGTTCTTCCGCCTTATGGTTTTGTTCTTCATACCACTGCAGTATTTGTTGTCTAAGTTGCTATCAGTCCCTGAAGGTCATAGAGGGTAATGAAGTTATGTTTAAGCAACCTTAGCAATCTCCAAAGGAGATGATCGACTTTGTCATTCACTGTTAAACTATCTCAGATGATGCTCTTGGGGGCCTCTTGCTGGAGAGCCTCCCTTCAAATGTACGAGTTTATGGACAATTCCCACAAGTACACCAAGTCTTGTGTCATAGTCTTCTGCCATGTATTCCTCTTCTTTGGTTTTGGTTACTTTCGTTTCTTCCACAGGTCAGCCCATTAAACCACCATCCTGCCTGTCTGTGACTTATAATGCTAGGCTTCATATCGGCAACAGCACCAAATGTTTTCTCCAATAGGATTGTGTTATTTAATACACAAAGTAAACAAGAATATAACTCACAACATATAGAACATCAAAGACAAATGTAGTTTCCAAAAAGATAAGAGCATGTATTCCACTCCAATGATATGCAAATAAGTACATGATGATTCCCAGATTGTTCCCAACACAGCAAAATGAGTACATATATAGGAGTCCTCAGTTGGTTAAGGTTACTAACCGCCATAAATTGCCAACTAACCAACTACTCATCAGGAACTAACAATCCAATTACAACAAAATTAACTTGGCACATTCAGCCAACTACAGATATTCTATTTCACAACTCATAAATATGGATTTACTTTCTTTGTATGTTAGTCTCAAGTCCTATGCTACCAAGACAATACTCAAAGTATTTCAACAGGATGCTTTCTACAGACCTTTTGACTGCCATATACACCATACATTTCATTATGCAAATCCATACATGCTACATACATTGAATATCATGTTTCAAACCCCAACTATGCTACTGCCATTCATGAGAATCTTCATGCAATTCCACAAAATGGCAGTGTATAGGGATGTGTTACTCTTTCCCTTCATATGAGACTTGATAAAAATTCCAATTACTTTAGGTATAAATCATGTACTTGTCCTAATACATTCAACCTGTTTCTTATGCTCCCTTTGGTATCTGAAATGGTAAATTAATTTCAGGAACTGGAAATATGAAACCAAAGAATGTGGAAAACTACAGAAGAGAGAGAGACATTGCTGCTTCATCCCCACCACGTTCTTTGCAGGTTTACAAGCTTACTGCCTTATTGAGGCCTTCAAAGATACAACATTTCTTCAATAGCATCCTAAAATAGATTCCTAACATTTGCAAATGTTCTCTGCAATCTACAATGGAGCATTTGTGCTCTCAGAAAACTTGAATACAATCCTTCATCTTGGATGTGCAGTCTTCACCATATTTTCCCGGCACTTGGTATGAATTATATTGCATACCTTGCCTTCTTTAACCTTCAATGTTATTTGGCATACTTACAACACACTTTAGGGTCAAACAAGAAACTAAAAAGTCCAGAATATGAAGACAAAGTGTCTATACAATGTTCCTCCTCACATATGCAATTGTTGGAAACAAAATCACCACATTAAGCAAGTGATGAAAATGAAAAGACCCCTTAAGATAGGTGAAGGAAGCAAAACCTCCCCTTTTTTCAAAAAAGTTGCTTTGTGCAGTGTTACAAACCCAGCTCTTTATGTAGCTGTACAAACTGAAACTGCCATTGATGGAAAAAGAATACCATTTACCTATTCTAAAATTCCTGCAGCTTACAAAGACCATAACTTTTGCATATGAACTAGAAGGAGGCATCATTTATATTCGAATGGCATCAACTTTTAAAGAGGAATCCAAATATATAATAAAATTCCATTTAAATATCTCCTGTCTGCTAGTTTTGTGCCTAAAACAGAACTGCATGTATGAGCTCATAACATGTTGAAAACACTCCTAACAATCAATTGAACCAGTTGCCTTTAATGATGATCTACATCTTTACATGTAGACCCGTGCACGAACCTTAGTCACTCATGCAATACTACGAAACCCCATGTGCAGCTCCCCGTATCGTCCATCACCTGTCCAATGCCAAGAGCCTTATTTTATAGTTGCAAGCAGCTCCTAACATCATCCATCACCTGTGCATCATGCACTATTCATCCAACACCAAGATCAAGTTGCACAATCATGCACAACTCCTCAACCATGTGATACCCATGAAGTGCCAAGGACAATTTTAACCCAAAAGACACTCTACAACTCTTGCATTACCCTTTGCATCATGTTCCATTCATGCAATGCCAAGGATCATGTTGCACAACTTCATAGACAACTCTATCTGAGTTCCACACCATGTTTACATCTCTGCACACTACCACATATTGTTTAAAACTCAAGACAAGAACCTTGCACAACATTTCAATTCATACAAGAAACAATTTTATGCAACCTTTGGAGTCATTTCATGACAGACGTCTGTCGAAACAATGAGCAACTGGAATTCAAAGTGTCGAAAGACAAGGAGTCATATGTGGGAGTTGAATTTTCATCCACGCTTTGTCACCTGAGTTGATTTGAGTGGGATGTTTCTATTGGCAATGCCACTAAAATTGTGTGCTTTCTTTGAAGTTTGTTCTTATTTTTCCTTGGGCACACTTCACTGGACCTTTGACACCTATTCTATGCTTGAAAGGAACCTCCTAGTGGCTTTGCCACTCTGGAATAGCACCCAGCTTCATTGACTACTACTTACCAGTGCACCTAGCTCTCTGCCACAGTTTGAACCCGCTGAGCAGCAAAAACGCTCTCAAGCCTCAGGCATGATTTCACCATAATTTCCCCATTTTTTGTTGACTATTTAGCATAACTTCCGAATATTTTTGCCCCACACAAAGTGCACCTAACCCAATTTTTATTTTCTAAAGTGCAGCGTGCAAATTTATCAAGTACTTGCCAAGTTTCCTTACTGCAGTATTCCTACTTTTACTCCATTACTGCCATCACTTGAATAGTGTAAACACTTTTGAATCTACCCTGTTCATATCCTTGTTCTCCTCCTTTGCTCTTGAACAACAACTCCATTGTTTACTCCCTATCAAACTTGACGTGATCATCTTTACACTGCAAAAGCATTAGTAGAAAAGATGAGGACACTTGCAGACTAATGAGAGAACACTGTCACTGACATTGACTTCACAGACGCTTAGTACAAAACTACAAACATTGAGTTTCATAAGATTACCAAGAAGTTCATCATTTTTAAAGAGTACATTTCAGAGATTACTATATAATCCCCTGTTGGTCGTTTACAATTTTGAACAAATGGATCTCAGAGTTAATATCTTAAGGGGTTTCCATTGTTACCTCTATATATAGATGAGAATTTAAACTTACTCTTACCTTAAGTTTAACTAGTATGAGCATGCAAATGCTTGCATTTACAACAAACGCTTCATAGCAGTTTACTTACCTTCCTTCCTCTGCAAAGTCTCCCTCTTTTTCTCTCAATCTCCACAATGCCATTTTATTTCCTCTCCAATTGCACTAAAAAACAGTTCTGTAAATCTGAATGTGGTTTGGTAAGATTAGTTATGTTTTGCTTTGTTTTGTGTTGCGTGATTTTTTTTTTTAAAAATGGCCGTATTTGTAATGTTATAAAAATATCAAGTTTTGATTTTTAGTAGATATCAAGATGGTTTTGTGTTAATGGGTTCAGGCAGTATTCATTCACTTTCCATGTGATATTTCATTGGCTGTCGCAACAAATATTGGTGATTAACTCAATGTGAAATGTTTTATTAATATGCATTTGCAATCAGCATTGGGATGATGGAGAACCAAGGACTTTTCAATGATCTCCAATGGACCCTAATCACTACACCATCCAACATGTCGAAACTATATGCCAGATAAGACAGCCCTTCATAGCTATCAGAAGTAGAAAGCTGTAGTGGAATAGGATTGTGATGCAGGAGCATCCTCGGGTAGTTCGCAATCTTGTGTCACCAAAAACATGTTTTGGTTTGGTTTTGATTTGTTTCTTGGGTGCTCGGTAATCTGGTCGGTAACTGCCTTGGAGTTCCTTGTTGGAGTCCTCGGTTACCTGTTGGCTCGGTTGCTTGTGGCTCGGTCTCAGTGACTTGTTGCTCGGTCTCGGTTACCGAGTGGTGTTTTGTGTTGTTGCTCGGTGGCATTTGATCGGTGGAGCTCGGCTCGATTGTGCCTCTCACGAAGTGGTCTGTTTTCGGTGTTCTTGATCACCGACGGGGTTTATGCTATTTGTGGGGCTGGCCAACTGGTGCATTTAATTTGTGGTTGCGTTTGGGCGATGTGAGGACCTATATCTTGTTTGGTTCACTCTCCTATACAGATTTAATGACCGTTGGAGGCCGACTGATGGATAACACGTTGGTTGTGTGTTTCTTGATGTCGACTTGTGTTTTATTATGTTATTTCATTTGTAATGCCGACTTGTGGCAAGTTTGTATAAAAGAGAGTCTAGGTTGATGGTTAGGGGGGGGTGGAGATCAGACAGAGATCATGGATAGTAAGCTGATGAGCTGAAAGATTGTAAGTTTGTTGCAGATAGTTGTAAGTGGGTAGATAGAAATTGCAGATTGCTTGGAGGCTTGCGAGCACAAGTTTAGATATGGCTTTCTTCCACTTAGCTATAGAGTAGACTGGGAATGTTGGATCCTGCGAGATCTTGTGGATGCTTTTGTTGCTTTGGCCCTAATCGGGAAGGCCTTACAGCCCGGCTTGTTGCATGTAATTGAATCGGGAAAATGAATATGAATTGATATAAGTTGTTATATCTCTGTGTTGTTGACTTTCCGTTGTTGTCTGGTTGACGGCTGCAAATTTGGACAGTCCTTTATTGGATCCTCCGAGCTTGACTGCATCAAGTGGTATCAGAGCAGGTTCATTTCTTGTGGAGCTTAGGGTTTTCGAAGATCTGGAGAGATGCCTCCGAGAAGATTGGACCCTAGGACAATTGCAGATCTTTCTGAGGAAGTGGAAGTGAGGATAACAGAAAGATTTAGATCCGAGATGGCAACAATGAAGAATGAAATCATAGAAGGTATCAGAAATGTTTGATTACATAGAGGTCCTAGAACAGATGATGGTTATGAAGAAGCTGCTAAAGAATTTGAAGCTGCTGGATCTAGTTGAGATGACAGAGTCGATCGGATGGAGAGATCTGGAGGAGATAGATATGATCGGTTGCAAAGATCTAGAGCTCAGTTGAGTACAAGCTACCGAATGGAGGTGTCCAATTTTCCAAGTACATTGAGACCCGAGGATCTGATTGATTGGATCGGTGAGTTAGAAGACTACTTTGAGTTGGAAGACATTGAAGATCCGCTTAGAGTGAGGTTGGCACAGACTAAGTTGAAAGGACATGCTGCTTTATGGTGGAAAGAGTTGCAGAGGGGCAGAGAAGAAGAAGGTGAGATGAAGATCAATCGGTGGAGGTTGATGGTGATAAAGATAAAGGCTAAGTTCATTCCTACTGACTATGAACTTGAGTTATTTAAGAAGTTGCAAAATCTGAAATAGAAGGAGATGACTGTGGAAGATTATACTAAGGAGTTCTACAAGTTGACTATTTGGTCTGGGCATAGAGAAATTTCTAAGGAAAAGGTGGCAAGGTATGTCAATGGCCTGAGATTCAATATCCAGGATGAGATTGCTATGTTGAAGGTTGACTCGGTAGAGGATGCTTATCAGTATGCATTAAAGGCAGAAGATAGGTTGAAAAGAAGACATCGTGGTAATTCTCGAGGGAAACAGAAGCAAGAACAATCGGTGAAAGATAAACCGAAAGTTGAAGATGAACCAAAACCTGTTGAACCGAGGAGAAGAACAAGTTGAGGTGTATTCAGAGGTACCGGTTACAACTGTGGTGAAGGACATCGGTCATTCGAATGTCCCCATGCAGATAGGAAGGTCGGTAGTCACCGAAATGTTGTGGTGAATGAGGTTACTGGGAATGAACCTGAGGTGGAGGGTGTGACTCTCTTGCTTAGGAGAACTTTGCTGCCCTCGAAGCAAGTTGATTCTTGTCAGAGGAAGAACTTGTTCAAGGTTGTGTGCAAGTCTGGTGGTAAATGTTGTAAGGTGATTGTGGATGGAGGAAGTACTGACAATCTAGTTGCTGAGGAGATGGTTCAGAAACTTGGTTTGAAAAGGTTGAGGCATCCTTGTCCTTATAGGATAAGTTGGTTACAAGAAGGTCATGCAGTAGAGGTAAAGGAGCAATGCATGGTGAGTTTTTACATTGGTTCTTATAGAGATGAATTATTTTGTGACATTGTGAAGATGAGTTCTTGTCATGTTTTACTTGGGAGACCTTGGCAGTATGATAGAGAAGCTATTCATGACTGTAAAAGGAATTTGATTACTATCCTGAAAGATGGACAGAAGTCTACTTTGATTCCTTTGAAGGATGAAAGCAAAGGAAAGAGGAACTTGAGCATTGGTAGCACATCTAAGATGGTTGCAGGGGTTGGTGCAGACACTCAGATTCAGAAATCTGAAGGTACATCAGAGAGTACTAGTGGAAAAAGGAAACAGAAGAAGAATCGAGGGAAGAGTGTGTCGGTTGAGGGCTTGGAGGACATGTATATTAAGAACCAGTTTAGGATCTATGTGTTGAATCCCAACAGATGTTCGTCCAGCTGCTGAGAACATCTTTTCACACCTGGGGTGTCTGATGCAGGAGCATCCTGGGGTAGTTGGCAATCCTGTGTCACCAAAAACATGTTTTGGTTTGGTTTTTATTTGTTGCTTGGGTGCTCGGTAATCTGGTCGGTAACTGCCTTGGAGTTCCTTGTTGGAGTGCTCAGTTACCTGTTGGCTCGGTTGCTTGTGGCTCGGTCTCGGTGACTGGTTGCTCAGTCTCAGTTACCGAGTGGTGTTTTGTGTTGTTGCTCGGTGGTATCTATTCAGTGGAGCTCGGCTCGGTTGTGCCTCTCACCGAGTGGTCTGTTTTCAGTGTTCTTGATCACCAACAGGGTTTATGCTATCTATGGGGCTAGCCGACTGGTGCATTTAATTTTTGGTTGCATTTGGGCGATGTGAGGACCTATATCTTGTTTGGTTCACTCTCCCATGCAGATTTAATGACCGTTGGAGGCCAACAAATGTTTATTTCATGTGCAATGCCGACTTGTGGAAAGTTTGTACAAAAGAGAGTCTAGGTTGATGTTTAGGGGGGGATGGAGATCAGACAGAGATCATGGATAGTAAGCTGATGAGCTAAAAGATTGTAAGTTTGTTGCAGAAAGTTGTAAGTGGGTAGATAGAAATTGCAGATTGCTTGGAGGCTTACGAGCACAAGTTTAGATCTAGCTTTCTTCCACTTAGCTATAGAGTAGATTGGGAATGTTGGATCCTGCGAGATCTTGTGGATGCTTTTATTTCTTTGGCCCTAACCGGGAAAGCCTTACAGCTCGGCATGTTGCATGTAATTGAATCTGGAAAATGAATATGAATTGATATAAGTTGTTATATCTCTGTGTTGTTGAGTTTCCGCTATTGTCTGGTTGTTGGCTGCAAGTTTGGACAGTCCTTTATTGGATCCTCCGAGCTTGACTGCATCAGATTGAAAAGCATTTGTAATTGTCTAAGCTATACACTCCAGTTGAAGAGAAATTCCCTCTACCAATTGGGTTTTCCATCCCTTGTGTTGTGTTGCTTCTTTTCATTCAATGCTTCATTTCTTGTCAACAGCTCTGTAATTCCTTCAAGGAAGTTGAATGACCAAGTAGACTGGTAATTTATTTGCTTGATTCCCTGTGTCCTAACTGAATCTGGTGGAAATTATGCATCATTTTTGTTTCAGTATTCTTCTCACCTATTTCAAAAAAATTAGATAACATTAATCTTTTGAGATCAGAGTATGCATTGGTGAGCATAGATAAGCAACATTCAGCAATGTCAGCCACCCATTGACTCATATAAGCTGTTTCAACACAGGTTAGACATAAGCCTCACAACTTTCGCTGCTTGACAATTGTAATTACTTTCTTTTATTTGTCCAGTCAATAATAATAAAAAATTGCTGACTAGAGATTGCAAAGTGCATTCATCAGTCAACATTCAGAAGGTGCATTTAGTGGTTGGCAAAAGGTCATGAACTCCAGTATTCTTCCTAGATTCATTAATAAACCTGCAGGATTAATGCGTTATGCCATCACCAGTGATAGGTGTCAAGTTTGTCAGTGGACAAACAGTCATTCTATTTATTAATTGGTGAATATCATTTGTGTTTCTCCTTACCTAAATTGTCTTCTTCATTTTCAATATAGACTCAAACAATGAGATCCAAGACATCATTGTTATACTTAGTTTTAGCATAATTAAAACATGATGATGATTATAAAAATATCCAAATGTACTGAATCAAAGCAAATTAAACCATTAGCTAAGGAGTGCCCACGATATATTTAGGGGCAAAATATCACCCTTTTGTATAAACAAAAATCTCAAAACATCAATGCTTATGTAACACAGTCAAAGTTTAGACCATCCTAACTGAGTGACAGAATTGTGCTTCATAGTCAAATGAGACACATTATACCCTATTTATAGAAAAATTCGAGGGAGGCAAACTAGTAATGGACAAAACAGATTTAATCACATGGATCACTAGAGATTAGACTCTGATGATAGATTAGCATTACTTAGAGATAGGTAGAAAACATGCCCATAGATCACTTAAGGCTAAGTATAATATATAACTATTGATTCTAGGTCATGCTTGCAAAAACATATACCATAACACAATAATACCCAAGTTTATAACTCTGAACTTTGAATTCACATGAAATTATATACAGGTATGGGTATGGGAATATAGATTGTTTTTTATAGCCAAGGTATTTTAAAATATTAATTTCAGTGGACATGTAACACTACAAATTTGTATCCTGAGGTCACATCAAAATAGGATCTTGTGACCATGATTATCAAATTACAAATTTAGCCATATATGATCAATGGAAGGATACCCAATGGACAAAAATCATGTGACCTCTATTAACGGCCAATAATGAAGCAAGTCTCACACAAAATATGCACACATGTTTCAGATCTCAAATTTCAGCTTTCGTCGTCCAGTTTCACCCTGAACTCAGTAGAAAAGGCCATGGTAGCAATTGAAAGAATAGGAAAACATTTGAAATGTCCAATTTGCCTCAGATATACCCAATTCAACTTGAAAAATCCCTTGGGACCTTGAAGTGACTAGTTTAAAAGATAGGAGTCTTCCTTTTACCCAAAATAAACCTTGATATGTGCTAGTTTTAGTCAAAAGAAAGGGATGTGTGAAAGCATGCTCTAGTAGTTCATTTTTCCATGAAAAACATGCCAGCACAAACTACAGTCTATCCCTTTTGAAACGTCCATTTCTTGAGTAAATCTGGCAATAAAACTCCCTGTTATAGCTCATATTTTGGGGGTCTTGCAAAACCAACTCAAAGAGAGTAAATTCAACTCGAAGTAGTAAATCAAAAGTAAAACCCATAAGCTTCATTGAATTCAACTGAATGTTTCAAATTGTCTAGATCATTGACTGTAGAACCTATGCATAGGACTCAAGTACTGATTTTTCTACTCCACTGGAGATGTTGCAAAACACGTTAATCCTCTACTTGCCTTAGTTATCGCCATCGCCATCGCCTTCAACTATAAATGGAGGATAACATTGATTCACTCAGCACACTTGTTCATGTTGAAATACATTTGGATACCCAACCAAGTCTCTACTAGCAAGGTCTGCTTTGCTCAAAACTTAGGCTCAAGGTTTGACATCTCTAATTGCTCATGGTTGAGATTACAAGATTCAAAAGTAACATCATGCTATCATATCTTTCATAACGAGGCCTGCATTGCTCAAGTTGTGCATTGAAAAGCTTCTCAAATCTGCTTTGGAATTATGGAGATCTAGAGTAAATGTTAGTGAAGCACTTGTTTCATAGAGGATTGAATATGTGACTTTTCTCAATTGTTCCAATTGGTGGTCTCATTGATACAGTCTGAGTGTATTGCTGAATATAACATGAAATAAACTGTCACTTTGGGTGCACGATTTCAGAATTGTTTGCTGTTGTTTTGTCCTTATTAATTGCTTTCACTAACATAACTTATGAAGAATATGTTAGGGGTTTCTAAATTGATCTATCTCTGGTTTTCTCATGTGCTGTTCAAGGGTTAATGCTAACAATTTTAGTTGGTACTACCAATCCTTATTATTAGCAACCAGGTCTGAAGGTTTTCATGATACCTGATCAGCTGGTTAATCGCTGTCATTTCAATGCAAGAATATTTGAATTAAATTCTGAAACATTATTATTGACATATTTCTTAAAATCTTCAGTTTGGATCATCATAAATACCGTAAAATACTTAGGGTATAGGCCCTTAGGGCATATTCACTATTTCATTTGAGACTTCTACAAATCAAATAAAATTCAAAATTGCATAGAGTTAGCTTTCGTTTTCAGCTTCTTTCATAACATAAATTACTTAGGTTCTAATTACATAATTCAGCATTTGTTTTAACTTTTCAGTCTTTTCCATAACCATAAAATACAAATATATATATATATAATTGGGAACATTACAAGATACTAAATACATGTAGAAAATTCACAATGTGAATTATTTCATAAAAATTAAACAGTATATAATCCACCTATGAGAAGCCAATAAGTCCTAGACAAGATATAACAAATTTAGAGAGATGTGTAAAATGTTTATCGGCAATCAAAGACTTATTATCGTATTGGTTGTTTGAATGTTTATATATTTACAAAAGTTGTTGAATCATCATGTATGCATAAGATTACTGTAACATATTTTCACTGCAAAAGTTACAAAGACAAACCTTTGGAATTCGCAAAACTGAAACTTTGGAAAATATATCTCTTGGAAGATTTGCCAATTCATTAACCAAGAATTTGTCAAGTTCTCCCCATATAACAGTCACTGGAATATTCAATTTAACTTGAGGTTTCTTTCTGTGCCAATATCCCCAGAATATTGCTCGGTAATAGTTCATACTAGCAGTGACTGATCCAGGTACAGACCATGCTTGCACATATCTGAATTCACATCAAAATAGCAATTATGCAAAAATACAAACTACATTTATATTATTGTAAGATCGGTAATAGTTCATACTAGCAGTGACTGATCCAGGTACAGATCATGCTTGCACATATCTGAATTCACATAAAAATAGCAATTATTCAAAAATACAAACTAGATTTATATTATTGTAAGATTTATATAGTATCCATTAAAATTTTGATTTAAAAATTAAATTTTTCTTTTGATGTGCACAACAAAGCCCAATGTATGCATTTGTACTTAGCTTCATATGGGTGTTACAAGATATCCTTCAGTCTACACTTGCTCTTACACAAAAATCATTATCTAGCTAGCTGTTCATTGCGGTTGCAGGCTGTGAGAGAGCAACATGGCTACAATCTCAGTCCCAATGAATTATCAAGTCATACAATTCCACGATGCAAGATTTATTTGGGTATTTTACCTATATTTATTATACCTTCTGAACTTTTTAAACACCTTTTTGTAGAAGTATATTTCTCAATGTTTATGAATATAATCAAAATATAAGTTCTTTCTATTACTACCATAATTTTCTTTATTTTTGTATTTCTTAAACAAGTGCTTCATAGAAAACTTCCAAGGAATAGAAAGTTGCACCATTGCTACCTGGTTTTAGCATTTAGAAAATATTTTACTTTTGATACAACTCCTAGATTTATTATGTTAGTGGATAAACAATTTGTATTTCTTAAACAAGTGCTTCATAGAAAACTTCCAAGGAATAGAAAGTTGCACCATTGCTAAATTTTTGTATTTCTTAAAGTATTTCTTAAACAAGTGCTTCATAGAAAACTTCCAAGGAATAGAAAGTTGCACCATTGCTAAATGGTTTTAGCATTTAGAAAATATTTAACTTTTCATACAACTCCTAGATTTATTATGTTAGTGGATAAACAATTTGTTTAATAATTAGAATGTTAGGTCATTCTCTAATAGGTTGATCCATAGTTGCGGACAAGGTGCTAGCTATTTGCCATGGTGGTGGAGCCTATAAAGTATTGAGGTGACTGTAAATTCAGCTCTGATGAGTCACCTAAGATGCGAGAGAAAGTTCTTGTAAAGGGTGTTTTTCCTGATACATATTATACAATAATCTCAATTTTCCTTCTCGTTGAGTCACATATCTTTGTTCATTAGTAACCAAAATTCCTTAAAATTACTACCTATTGTGAGCTTTTGGAAATTAATTATTATCTTAGAGTCCATAATCATATCCATTATATCAGGATAACAATTATTTGTTTGATTAATTATAGGTCAATCAAGACATTGTTTCGTAGCTTGATTGGTTGAAACTCACACCTATTATCATTATGTATGTTGTCAAAACATAAATTGGCTAGTAAATGAAACCCTAATTCTGCTTGACTCGTTCCTTTGTCAATTATGATAATATCTAGCTTTGCAATGTTTAATTCAATATCTAAAGATCTATTTTACAATTTGCAGTTGATAATGAGGGTTTGGTTTTCTTACTCTAACAAAGGAGGCAAAGAAGCCATTAACTTCCAAGGATAGCTAATTCTAAGCAAGCTTATTAATCCCTTAAAGAACATGTAGTCGGGAAGAAAGATAAAACACGTTAATGAAAATTAGTGGCTAAAGTAGATTGATTCATATTATAACAGAAATCAAACATAGAATGATTACCAAGATATTTGATATTGAATTAATGAGCAAGAGTCTCTTTTGAATTAATGAGTGAAAGTCTCTTAAACTAGGAGATTACAAAGATCTATCTGTAAAGGATAAAATCAACAACCAAAAAAAGCAAGGGAGAGAACTAAAGTGAAAGAATAATAGAATATTCGTATAGTCTATCCTGATAACTTAATTGACCATTATAAACTAATATTACATTATTATTTTAATACCCTCCCTTAATGGTCAATCTACTAACTATACCAAGTTTGTTCCAAAATTTTACAAATTTGTCTAGACACAAGGAATTGGTAAAAATGTTTGCAGTCCAATCCTTAGTAGGAACATACTGCAACATCATTGATCCATCTTCTACAAGTTGTCGTATGAAATGACAATGAAACTCCACATCTTTTGTACACTCATCAAAGACTGAATTCTTGGCAAGCTTTAGCACCCTTTGATTGTCACAAAAACAAGGGTGAAGGCCCTGATTGAGACATTTGCATGTTAGAAAGCATCATCCAGAGCCAGGCTGCCTCACATGTTTTTACAGTTCCCTAATACTCCGCTTTTGTCAAGGAAAGAGCTACTGCCTGTTGCTTCTAACTAGTCCATGTGATTGCACCCGTACCAAGACTAAAAACATATCCAGAAGTAGACTTCTTGTCATCAACATAACCTGCCCAATCTGAATCTATGAACCCAACCAGCCTAGGATTTTTGCTTCTACTTTATAGAATTCCAAAGTCAAGTGTCCCTTTCACATATCTCAATACTTTCTTCGCTGCAACCCAATGTTCTGCCTTAGGGGTTGTCATGAAACGAGAAATGTAACTCGTAGCATAACTCAAATCAGGTCTAGTGGTTGTAAGGTAGCTAAGGCTGCCCACTAGTTACCATAATGCTGACTCATTGATCACCATTGAATTTGTTTCAGCTGAAAGTTTCAGCCCTTGCTCCATAGGTGTAGATGAGATTTTGCAATTTGTCATTCTGAACTTGTCTACAAGACTCTGGACATATTTAGATTGAGACATAAAAATACCACCACATATTTGTCAAACCTGTACACCTAGGCAATAATGGAGAAGGCCTAAGTCTTTCATATCAAAAGCCTGACACAAATTCCATTTGATTTGCTCAAGTAAATGTGCCCTACTACTTGTAATGATAATATCATCCACACAAATGACGAGAAAAATGATATCATTACCTATGCTTTTGACATATAAATTGGGATATGAAGGACTTCTTTGAAACCCCTACTCATCCAAATACTTGTCAATCTTTAAGTACCATGCACTGGGTGCTTGTTTCAAGCCATAAAGAACCTTCACCAGTCAAAAACTTTAATGCTCTTTCGTACAATCTGAAAACCCTAAGGTTGTGTCATGTTCATTTCTTCCTCCAAATCTCCATTGGGGAATGCACTCTTCACGTCCATTTGATAGACTTTCTAACAAAATTAAGCTGCCATGGCTAGAACTAGACAGATGGTGCTCATCTTTTTTGTAGGCACAAAGGTCTCCTCATAGTCTATTCCTTCTCGCTGTGAAAACCACTTAGCTACCAACCACGCTCTGTATTTGTCAAGTGTACCATCAGATTTGTACTTGAATTTGTACACCCACTTGCAATCAATGGATATCTTCCCTAGTGGAAGATCTAAACAAACCCAAGTCCTATTTTTTAAAAGACTTTGATGTTAGGATTCCATAGCCGTTTCCCATTCAAGTTTACCTTTTGCCTCTTAATAATCCCATGATTCATAAACACTCTAAATGTTAGCCATGAGAGCAAAGTTTACTGTATTCTGCTTGCTCTTGCCTCGGGATGATCAACCCTCAACCATTTCATCATCCCGAACATCACCAATGATTTCTTCCCACCACTTAGGCCTCATTGTAGAAACACCTTCATCCAAATCAGTGTGGTCATCATGACTTGGGTTACCTTGAACTATATCATCAAGATGATGATCCAGATTTTCCTGAAGAAAATCTTCTGGTATTGGCACTTGCCTAGGAGATTCCACAAGTTAAGAATCATTAAATCCCCCCCTTCAAGTGTAGCTAATGGAAGTTAAATACCAAAATCTTTAGCCTTCACAAGCTAATCTTCAAGACTCTTGATGTTAGAAGAGAGCAAAAAAGGCCCAACTTCTTCATCAATCACTACATCCCTGCTGAATGCTAGGCGGTCAGTGTCCACATCAATCAGCTTGCAGGCTTTATGATTGTCACTTTACCCTATAAGCATTAACTTTTGACTCTTGGAGTCAAGTTTGGTTCTCTTGGCATCTGGAATCCAAACGTATGTAGTGTTGTGAGGTTTTCACACCATCGCTCCATTGCAAATGGGGACCCCCTCTTTTTGTTGGTAGGTTTAGATAGGAGAGTGCTGGCAACAATCTGAGATTCGGAAGGCCTTCTTTGGGTAGAACTTAAAAAATCTTCAAAATTTGGCTAAGTCTAGAAGTCAGAGATTAAAGAGAAATTTTGAGCTAGGGGAGAGTAAATTTGCCTAAGTACAGAGTGAGATGAACCACCTCTTCATCTCAAGAGTGGAATGAGATGAACCACCCCTTCGTCTCAAATAGGGGGTAGAGGAAGCCTCTCCTAGTCTCAAATGGGGTAGACGAAGCACCTCCTTGTCTCAAATTAAAGGCAGAGGAAGCACCTCCTCATCTCATGATTGAATAAAGGAAGAAAGAGATAAGGTTAGGTTTGATCCTAGTAGGATGAGCTTAAAATCAAATCCAAGGGCTCAAAACTCCAAGGAAGAAAGTCCTCATCGCTAAACTTTGTGGCCTTGGGCCCATCAATATCATTAATGGCGATATATGCAGCCCTGTATGAAGATGTGGGCCTGGTCCATGAGGACCAGGCTATAATTCGATCAAATGAGGCCTTAATTGGGCCATCATAAGCCAGCACCTAAGCCTTAATGGGCCCAGATCTGATGGGCAGCGATAATACATGTAACATGAGCCTTAAAAACTCATTGATTTAAGCCCAAAACTCGAGGTAAGGACTCCTAAAATACCATCTACAAGCTCAGCGAACTAAATCAGGCCCTATAAATGATGAAACGTGTGGTACCAAACTTGATAGATCTGGCCTAAATTGTAGCCCCTTAGTTGCAAATGAGGCAATCCTATAAAGTAACCTGTGGGCTAAACTCAGGCCCTAAATCGACATAAATCAGACCCTGAATTGTATAAGACCGGTCCTAAATCTGATTCCAGTTAGACAGAGGCTTAAAATATGAAGTGTGTGGGCCTTGGTGGACTCAAACTGCAATGTTAAGGCCCCAAAATTAATAGATCAGATTTAAGATTCATTAAGACCTGTCCTAAATCATGACGTGTGGCTCTAAGGCTTCACCATAAGACTTAATTATGAAGCGTGTAGCAGATCTGGGCCTATATTCGAGGTAAAGAGGCACTAAAAACAATTGGATCAGACTAAAATTGGATTAAGACCTGCCCTATACCCTAGCATGTGGACCAAAACTCAATGCATCAGACCTATCTCCAGGCATGTGAGCTGTAAAATAGGCGCCTAGGCCTAAATTCAATTAAAAATGGACTTGAATCGGGCCCTATTGGCTGACGTGCAGCCCCAATTAGGCCTAGATCTAATTGCCCAGACCTCCAACAGCTAGCGTGTGACCTTATAGCGCTGGCCTAATCAAACGTGTAGCCTTAGGCTTTCAAATCAGACCAAGAAACCAATGGAATATGGCCCCAAGAGGCTAGTGTGTGGACTGAAATGCAAATAGGGACAGGCCTATTAGGGAACATGTGGGTCTAAAGTTTAAACATGAGTCCCATCGTGAAGTGTACGACTCTTAGTCTTAGATTTGAAATATGGGCCCAACCAATAGCGTGCAGGCCTGATTGGACCTAAACTTGATGCAAGGCAGATCCTGATTCAAATAAGAGCCACCCTAAATCTGAGATTAATCAAACGTGGGCCTAAGTCCTAATTCAAAGGCCTCGATATGAAAGGGGTGGGCCTATATCAGGCCTTATTCAATCAGATTTCAAAGTGTGAGGGCCTAAGTCAAACATATGGCCCATGTTGGCCCCAATATCCAAAGCGTATGGGCCTAATTAGGCCCTAAATCTGGGCGCCTAAGGGCAGATCTATAAGGTATCAATATAGGCCACCTATTTAATGTGAAGAGGCACATATCAATACAGGCCACCTATTTAATGTGAAGAGGCACTGATTGAACTGGTTTTGAATTAATTCATTTTCCATCAAGCAAGTCGGCCTAACAAGGGACATACCCCCCCTTCACCCTTTAAAGTCCATATAAAGATACTCTTGCAAATCATTCCAAACCAGAGTTCCAGGACTCACCGCGGGTCACGCGGGTAGCCCGGATCAATGAGCCAAGCAGGCCTGGGCGGGTCACAATGACCCGTGACCCTGACTCGGCGGGTCAGACCATGACCCGATGACCCGCGTGACTCGCCGAGTCAGCAGGTCATGGCCTGACTCCCCAAGTCCGTGGTCTCTAACCCGACACCATGGAAAATATCTACAATGGCAATTTGTGTTTCCTGCACATTTATGATATGAACTTGGAAAATATCGACGATGGACAACTTGCTCGTTTATTCACTTTAGCATGCTATGGTGTGTTCAATTTGTTGATAGGATTGGATATATGGTAGGCATTTAACAAACGAGCGATTTGGCTACCAGAAAAGGCCTTCACCCTCACTGGTGTAACAGTGCAAATCATAGTCTCGTGGACCAGTTCCAGTAATCTCATCCATGGCTACTTCGTTGAATATTTTAGCTTGTTTGATGATCATAATTTGATCGTTAGTGCAAGAGTTGTTGTGTGTGTTTTCATACCTATATGATGCCCGAAATGTCTGCTCCAAGTGTGCTGACTTTTGTGACCTTAGCAATAACTATTTGCGCCCAAATTGCTTCTGAACTGGCCCTCCTTAAGAACCAGAGTGATCTTCAGAAATTGGGCCCACAAAACAGGTCAAAAAACTGGTCGAAAAATGCAGATCTGGTTGTATTTATATGTGTTATGGTCCTTGGTTTGAAATTAGGTTGCACAACTTTAGCAAGTAAAACCATTCATGGCCTTTTGAGCGAAAGGGTCTCTGCAATTTCCCCCATCATTGAAGAAGACGAGTTTCAATTCTTAAATGAGAGGACCAAGTCAATTTCTTGGAATGATTTTGAAGATGAAGTGCTCAGGTCATGGTTTCTTGCTCGTGTTTGCCGAGTTGATTATGTTTGTCTTTAAGCTTTATTCAATAATGGGTGCATGAAACAAGTTTTAAATCGTTAAAATCTCTAAATTTAAGGGGTTTTTTCATTTTACCGAGTCACGAGTCGAGAGTCCGAGCCGAGTCCGAGTCTGGGAACTTTGTTCCAAACTAAATTGACTATTTGCAAGGCAGATCAAGTTTATAAGGGAAGAGATTACATCTTGGCAATTCGATTTTGGAGACTAAGTTGAGATTTCTACAGGGCAGAACAGTCCCTGGAGTAGACATGCGAATCTGATCAAGATTGAGGCAAATGTCCCAAGCAGAGAAACAAATACAATCAGATTCCAAGTGAAGTCTCCAGTCAAAATGCTAATTTCCCAGGATCGCGACAAATTCACATCAGATCAAGGCAACTTCACATCTAGATTTAAGGTGAAACTTCTTAGAATCAAAAGAGAAGTGCATCAGATTCTAGTCGAAGCTAAATCAAAGCTGCCAACAAGGGCTGTGAATCTGCAAAGGGGAAATACAAAATCAGGGTCAAGACTTTAGTGCGAAGTTCATATCCAAGTTGGGAAACCCATTAGAACTCAGAGGCGAATTAGATCAAATTCAGCCAAACCTACAAGGGCGAATCAGATTAGATTTGCAAACAGGAGCAGATTCAAAGACAGATTACACCAGGGCAAAGGCGAAATTGTATCTAAGATCCACACTTGAAAGTTCAAGTTCAAGAACATCAGAATTGACAAAGAGAAACCAAGTCAAGGCACAAAATGTGCAAATTCCATCAGGTTGAAGGGTGAATTCAAGGCAGATTTGGACGAATTTCAGTGGAGATGAAATTTTAGATTATAATCGGTCAAAAGCTGCAAGGTTGCATGATGAAGAGCGAATTCCTTTATTCAATTGACCATTTCAAACTTTTAAAGCAGGAAGACATCTTTCAAATCTGAATGGGGAAGTTGTGTGAGATTAGTTTTAGGGGAATTTTCCAAGTCATTTCCAGGGTTCCCAGAATCTGAAAGTAATGTTTCCAGATTACAAAGGGGAAGTCAGAACATGAAGCTTCTTTTCATATTTCAATTAGGTAGCTGGTAGTTAGGATTAAAGTAAGAAAATCACGAAATTTAGCTCATTCTTGGTGCAAAGAATGATTTGAACTCAGAGAGCTGGAAATATTATTTCAAAATCAGAAATTGGCAATTGTTTTACAAATGCAACTTCATACTTGATTAATATCATGTGAACTTTTATTATCAGATTATCTTAATGTTGTTTACACTTACCATCTTTGTGAGCTTAATAAAGGTTTTTCTCTTGTTTTTCAAGGAAAAATGGAGATGCTCAAGGATAAAGGACTATGGAAAGATCAAAGGATTGGGCATGAGAAGGTTCGGGCGAAGGTTTTCACTGCAAGATGAGGCTGTTCACGAGTATGAAAGACTATGGAGAGGCTGGCAGGGATCTCAAGCAAACTACAGCGTGAAGGTTTCGTACAACACCAAGCTATAGATCAAGACATCATCAAGATTTCAAGTCGTCGCAAGAAGGCAAGATTCAAGACAAGAACCATTCGAAGAACAAGAGAGCAAGGGATGAAGAATATTGAAGAGGGAACAGTCAAGGATATGAGCCATCACAATTGAAGGCTTAACATGCAATTTCTCATCAGCAAGTAGGGGGTATTTATCAAGTTTCTAGATGAGTTTGCTGAGGTGGCAGCCCTTTGCTCAACCAATAAAAATATGCCAAGTGTCCCAGTGGAAAAATCTCATCAGATTGTGTCCAGGTTCATTGAATGTGAGAAAGAAAATGAGGATGAGGGACACAATTCCCAAGGTGATGATGTGGTGTGGCATAGGCCCACATGGTCCTAAATTTGCTCATTGGTTAATTAACAAATGCCTAATTCTAATTGGCCCATTTGGCGCCAAGTGGCATAGGCCCACATGGCCCTTTTTCAGATTGGCTCTTGGAAGCTTTTGAATTTTCTCATCGAACTAATAGTTGGTGGCTTCTTCTACAAGCTCTCTCTTCTCGTTGGTCCACTTGTTATTGCACCTTATCTGGTTGTTATGTATTTGAATTTTCTTATTGGTCCTTGGAAAACAATGTATTTTTTTTATTGGCCCACATGGTGATGCTTAATTGTAACTGGGTGGGCATTTAATATTTGTAGCTATGGTTATGGAAACACTAATTAGGGCTTTTGTGGTTTAATCTTGGTCCTTGATTTCAAAATTAATCTTGGCCATTCATTGTAATTGAGCCCTCTATATAAAGGCTTGCTCACATCATTTGTAAGAGGGAGAAGCTGGAGAATTGTTGCAAAGATAATGCCAAATTCGCTCTACTTATCATTGTTGTGTCTTGCATGATGATTAGTTGTGATCAAGTTTGTATTATTGCATGGTTATCTTCATCCTCACTTAGAATAGATTTTAATTTCAATTTGTTGAGACAAAATAGAGTTTGCTTAAGTAGTTTAGTTGAATGAGAGTTATTATGGATGTTTACTTGCTTGACTTGATTTAAACTAGGTCACTAGCCTCTTGTTGCTTGTAAGTGTGCCTTGTGTGGTAAGATAGTGATTAAAAGTACTTAACATCGATTGATATGTAATCTTTAGTTTGCATCCATTTGATGGGATTGAAGAGGAAATATTGATTTGAAAATCTTTAAGTATACCTTAGAAGCTTGCACTAGGTGGGTGGGAGTCGCTGACAAAATCGCATATAGTAGAGTCTACATTCACACTTCCTTGCACTTACAGTTAGGAGTAGTAGAAGTTAAGGTTTAAGTTCAAGTTGAGAGTTCAAGAATTGAGGATCAAAAAAACTATATTTTCATTGTGCATTATGAAGCCAAATCTTTAGAAGTGCAAGCAGTTGTCAAGTCTTGAGAAACAGCGTAAGTCCCGTTAGGGAATCACAACATTTCACAGAGCGATTATCCACAATTGAAGGAACCTTGAAGTAATTTCATGATACGTGCTTAGCATGAGAAGCGACCTTATTCAAGGGAGTTGAATATTTAGTGTTTCACCTTGAAACAATGAGTGTTCGATTTTGTATGTTGTAGTGGAACAAAACTCACATTAACATGGAGTAGAACCAAAAACCTTAAGGTGGTTGATCCATGGTTTCGTCCCACACCATACTTCCTCTGGGGTCTTCTCCTTGACTGCCTATGTCGGAAACCTACTGAGAAGGTGCACTGTAGTGTAAACTACCTCAGAGGCCCAAGCTCTTAAGTAGTGTACGACAGATGTGGTTATCAAGTTCCTGGAAGAGAATATTATCATTCTATTTGGATGTCCACACACCTTGGTGTGCGACAACGACTCCGCATTTACATCTTTGAAGTTTTCCAACTGAGCATTTGAGTATGGACTAACACTGAAGTTTTCATCGAACTATTATCTGCAAGGGAACGGATTGGCAGAATCGACAAACAAGAATCTGTTAAGCACAATCAAAAAGTTACAAAACAAGAATCCCAAGGATTGGCACATACAGTTGAGATTTTCCCTTTGGGCAGACATAATTAGAATCAAGAACTCCTTAGGGACATCTCCCTATCATCTGGTTTATGGACAGGATCCAGTTTTCCCCATTCAGTGCAGAATTCCGACACTACAGTTTATGCAAGAATACATGGAAGGATTATAAAAAAATTGAAGTCCTTTGCCAAGGTGTGTTTGCAAAATGAAGGATTAAATTTCCAAGGTGTACTCAAAATATTGCACAAGCGAATGCAAAGAGTTCAAAAAAAACCTTCACAAAATTTTTTAAATTCTCCAAACTTCAATGAAGGGTTAAAATGTGAAAATAGGCCAAGGTTATTTAATGGACATCCAAATTTAATATTTGGGAATATTGAGGCTTTTTCACCAAGGCATATATTTATGTCCATGGGAATGATCAAGGGAGGAGAGATAAAATTAATCGTTTCTCTTATATGAAGGTCACGATTGAATAAACATCAAATGATTAAAACGGGGTATGTATTATGAATTCCACGATAACGGCAAAGGAATTAAAACTAAAGGTGACGTCGAGATTAATTTGGAATATATTTGAAAAGTTACAATAAAGGTGGAAGGTATAAAATTCAAGTCGAAATTGAAATTGGAAAAATGCATTTTTGGAATTAAACATAAATTAATTAAATATTAAATTTTAATTAATAAACTTTTGGAAATAAAAAAATGGCAAATTTGGGAAGAGAAATCAATTTTCTAGATTTGAATCGGAAATTAATTTTATTTAATATTCAATTAATAAACTTCAAAAAAATCGAGAAAAGCAAAAATTGATCACAAAATTGAAAAATGGAATAAATCACTTTTTGAGTTGTGTTGGAAAAGAATATTAAATATTGAGATTTATTTGAATAATTAATTTTAAATTTGGAAAAAATCAAAAACGAATGAGCATGATCGAATCTTCATGAAGTCAAAACTCCCAAATTGGCATCTTTCTAAAAAGCAAGAGCAAATTCAAGACAAGTGGCACTTTTCACGGAAACTTGGAAGAGAAGTAAAAGCAGATGCCTAAGTTTAGACCACAGCCATCATGGCAGCTTTTTCAAGCTAAAGTCTATATAAGAAAACTTTTCTCATTTCATTCTCACAGACAAAAATCGAGAAACAAGTTGAGTGAAAAGGATTTGAGAATTTCTAGACAATTTGCAAGAGGATTTTGGAGAAATTGTGAAGCAGCGTGAAAATTCTTGAAGAAAGAAAAAAAATCTTGAGAGAAAGTTGTTGAAAAAATTCAGAAGATGCCGTGAACTTCAGAGGAAGGAGATTTTTTGCAATAAGTTGGAAAATTCGAAGAAAAGAGATAATTTTCTCAATGAGAGAAAATCTCCTTTTCGAGAGTGCAGAATTTTCAACAAATTTTCAACTTTTCTCCGAGGAAAATCTACTTGCAAAGGAGAAATTGTGTTTTTTTTTTTCATTTTCTTGCATGCTCTTATGTACGTTTTAATTTTTGTTTTGCAAGGTGGAATGGCAAGGCCCAAAGGAACAAATTTGACCAGGAAGCAACTGATCAAGAACGAGCAAAGAGGGTTTTATCCTAAATCCAAGATCGTGTCGAAGTGGGCAGATGTTGGTGATACAAATCTCGGATGCCTTGACATGAGTGAGTTCAGCGGGAGAATGTTCGGATACAAAGATCACGAACCTAAGCACTTGGCTACCTAGATTATGAATAGTGGGATTGTGGCTGCAACAGGCTTCCTTCCTGCTTTTCAACATGTAGAATTGATCATGGAATGTGCGAGGCACTACAATCCAAATGACAGAACAGTCAGGGATTCGGATGGAAAAGTCATAGCGGATCTTTCTCCACCTACAATTTCAGAAGCATTCGAAATCCCTGCATTCTGCAAAATGGTACTTAAATCAAAAGAGCAAGCACTTAGAATTTTCACCGTTGGGATTCAACAATGTGAAGGCGTCGTAAACAGTAAATGGTTGCGGAAGAATAGAGCCCACCGTTCCAAGTTGCCTAAGGAGCTAGTTTGGCTCGATCTTCAGCGTGAATATAGTGATTTAGTTATGATGCTGAGAAAGATCTTCGAGATTCCACAGTCCTATTAGTTTCAGTCATGGAAGTGGTATTTCATTGAACAAGTGGTCGAAGGATTCAACAACATGGATTGGGCTGGACTAATTAGCAACAACCTAAGTGAGCAACTGGTAAATCTGGAGCAGTCAAGAAAGTTTTATATGAGTTCCTACGTCATCTACATGTTGGCTCGAAATACAAAGTATGATGGACTGAGGTGCAAAGGAACAATTGGAAGCGATGCTCAACGCTTAAAGGTGCATGAATGCTACCCTCAGTTGCATTTATATACCAAGGATGATTATGCCAGAGTCAATGACGCCTTTGCAATGCGCATTGTTAGGACTCTACAGAAGAGATTGCACGTGAGACTATCAGTCAGGGCTATAAAATTGGTGGAGTATGGAGCTTGGTTCATCCAGTTCCCCATCTTCTCCTTCATTAAAGTACAAGGATTTTCTGCACAGCCATATAAACTCTCGAGGTTTCCCATTGATAAAATGGTCCTGTTGGAGATCACTCGGCAACTAACAATTTATGATAAAAATTCAAAAGGGAAAAAGGAAGTTGGGGCTAGAATTCCCAATTTCCATAGGAGAAGATAAGGTTAAATCTGCCCGTGCTTGAAGACAGCTGAAAGAACATCAAATGAGCTGCATTTCTTCCATCTGCTGCTTTTTCCAGGAAGGCCAGATTATGATCCATACAACAAAATCAGATCAGTGGCAGGTGCGAAATATCAACATAGAATGCACCTCGAGGATTTCTGGGCCAATGTTGTTGATGAAAATGAGATTAGAAAGAGGATGTATTCCAAGTTGCCACTCAGTATGATTAGAGCATGCAAGATCTTTCGAGTGCCTAATCAGATGGAAGAAGACATGAATCTGATCCAAAAGGGATATAACCCAGCGAAGGAAAAGATCATCCATCCATATGACTGATCAAGGAAGCAAATTTCAGACATTGATACATTATCAGCACCAATCCTGGAATTCACAAAATGGTGGGTTGATCGACAGTTTGACAGGTTGAAGGTACCGAAGGATAGCTTGACATATAAACTGATGGATCATCAGGCGTTGAGGGATGAGAGACCAAAGCAACCCTCGGGAGGGAGAATGGAAGAAGGAGAAATCTCGTCAAGAAGTGCAGAGCGAAGAAAAGGAAAGAGTGTTGCTCAAGAAGTGCAACCAAGAGATAGGCCTGACATTCATATTGAAGAACCCTAGCAGAAGAGGCAGAGGTCAGGGAATACACCATCTTCACCTAGTCGGACTCCAAGTTTGCAAGAGATAGCTCCTTTCACCAGGGAAGAAGTAAAGACAAGCAGAAGAAGAACAGAGAAAGAGGATCACATGGCCAGGCCGGTGCAGGACAGAGAAAGAATCAACGCCTATCAGTAGTCTGCACAAGGAAGAAACAGAGAACAAGATGTTGCCCCTGAGGAAAGTCTTGCTGCAGTTTTAGAAAGAGAAATGATGGAAACAGAGGAACCTGCGGCAGAAGCAGAAGTTCCTACAGTAGAGGCATAAATTCCTACTATAGAGGTGGTAGCTCCCGAAACAACGGCAGAAAGTCCTATAGCCGAGGAAGAAATTGATATAAGAGCAGTACAAAGGCAAGAATAGTTGACAGTTTAGAATGATCAGAATGTTGCCATTCCAGAGTGGCTAAGGCAAAGGCTACAGAGAAGTCAGAAGAAAGAGGTTGACCTAGCAGTCAAATTGCAAGAAATCCTGAACCGAGTCAACCAATCAAAAGAGAAAGGAAAAGCCAAGAAATTTGCAAAATTCATCAAAGGACAATTCAGATCCAGAACTCTGCAGTTGGCAACACTTGTGGTTGATAAGGCAAAGGATCAAATTACTCTGGATGAGTATAACGTGACAGAGTTTGATCTAGGCCATGCCTCCTAAGAGCAGGTTATGGAAAAGTTTGATAATTTTGCACAAGCATTGAAAGACAAGATGAGGAAACTAGAGGGGAAATATCAGAGGCAGAAAGGAGAGATCAAGGCCTTGTGTGAGTACATAAACAACTTACCTCATCCGGTGAGAGATGAAGGCCCAACCTTTGTTCCTCATCCAGTTTTCCCGGCAGAGTCAGTAGAGGGTATAGATAGGATCAGACGGATTGCTCGGGGTGCAGAAGTTTGGATAGAAGGAATTCAGAATGAGGCATACAAGCATGCTGAGGACTTAGTGCAAATTCATAACAGGGCACTAGCCGTCCTTTCCAGGATCATTGCATGGACGAGTCATAGGAGGATTAGCATATTTATTGAGATGACGTGATCTCAGACTTGCAGGATTTGATGGAGACTCCCGCGCAGATATTGATTGATGGTGGAGTTGCTAGGGAAGGAGAAGTATATGACTTTACTCGGTGGTATAGTGCAGTGATCATGACCAAGGAAATGTTTGAACATTTTAGCGGGGAATCCACTCGATTGAAGAGGGTAGCCGAGAATATCAAGCAAGGGATCTCCAACACAATCGCATCCTTGTTATCACAGAGATTGGCGGAGAATGAAATAACAATAGACAACCTAAAGAGGAAACTGGAAGAGTTCTTTCAGATGAATTACTTCACGAGGGATGATTTTGTGAACTTCTCCATTTTCTCAAATGTCATGCCCACAACTCAGGACTTATTTACCGGATTGGGAGGACAGCTTGAGCAAATCTAAACGAGCCATGGCGGTATTGGAATTCAAACAGGAATCAACGCCAAGTGTCAGCGTGGACGAGTTGAAGACAGTGTTGGGCAGATTCCAGACATTCAAACGGCAAAGTCAAACATAGGATATTCTAGGTAGAGGAGCATTTATTGCATAATGGGCATTCATGTAGCCCCACTCTCCTGCTCATTGGGCAAGCATAGTGGGCATTTATTACCCACTAAGATGGAGAATCTCTTTCTTATTGGCCTATGTGGACACGCTTATTAATGTAGATTCCTTTTCTTTTCCCTAACCCTAATTAGGGCTGAGGTGGCAAAATCTGGGCCATCGGTTATTGTTTCAATTCAGGCCATTCATTGTAATAGGGGACCTATATAAAGGCCTCACATTTCATTTGTAAGGACGGAATTTTGAGATTGTTGATATGAGCTACTGAGATGATAGAGTTTTCATTGAAGTTTGGTGACTACTTGAAATGTCTTGGTGCTTGCTTGTTCTCTTATTCCCTCATTTAGATTAGATTGGTTAGATAAAGTGTTTTGGTTTCAATGAGAATGTGATGATGCTTTGATGAATTCCATGGTTCATACTTTTCACGGTTTGTTGATTGTAAGTTGTTGTGCAAAGTTAGCATGAACCCTCACTTTTATGGATGCTTAACTTCTATCATTCAACGTGCATTGTTCATTTTGATGGTGTTCGTTGTGGTATGAAAATCACTTGCATAATCCCTTGAAGATTGCACTAATTCTAGCGTAGTTGTAGTTTATCTTAGCAAAGTGGAGCTTGATTATTCTGGAATTCGTCCATCCAAGCAGTATTTGTTGTTGTCATTACCCTTAGGAGTAGAATAGAATTCCTGAACCCTTCTCCCATTTGTTTTCCGCATATTCTGAAAACCCAAAAAAAAGTACTCTTGCAATATCTTTCAACAGCTCCCACATCTTGCATCATCTGAAATTGACTTGAGTAAACGTAAACGTAAGGCCCCTCGTGATTAACAGCAAATCACATTTACTATTGAGCTTATCCACGGTCAAGAACTTACACAAAAGGAACCTTGGAATCTGTTGTGTGATCTTTCGCAGTCTTAGCATACAAATGATTTTGATCAAGAGAGGATAAGATATCTCGATATTTTGTTCTACTGTTGGTGGGTCATAAAATGCAGATCAACAGAAAGCAGCCATTTCACATGAAGATGATGGTATAATAAAGTACTTTGATATTGGCACTGAAGATTTGGGTGTTAAAGATGAATTATGTGTTGTGGATTCATACCACAAACATTCTAAATTTGTATATCAGACCTTGAAAGATGTGAAAAGGACTGATTTAATTATATTGACAGCAGTTCTCTAATCAGTACAGCTGGCAGCCCTAAGAAGGGAAGTGTGCCAGCTCATGGGGAGTGCTCTCAATATGGCACACTCTTTAAGACAGCAGCCTATGATAACATCTATGAAGGTTAACTCGGAAGGTGCAAAACAGAGGTGGGTTCCATGATGATGGCCAGCCATCTTCTATTTACACATGGTTTCATCAACCTTGTTGTAATGCAAGGGCATATGATGAGAATTGAATAACCACATGGCTTACAATGTTTGTCACCGTGTAGTGCTTGTCTTTGTTTCCTAACAACATCAGTCCTTGATTGCACTTGGAGAGGATATATGATATATGAAGAAAAAATCATGGAACATGTAGGAGACAGCAGTAGCTCATGTTTGTACCATTGGGTTGGAGCTCTCCCATTGGTGATTGATGGTTGTTTAATACTTCCGATTATAGAGATTTCAGTTTGGTCCTTAGGAACAGCAGCTGGTTGAAGGATTTGGGAAGTTCGGGATCATCCACTTTTTGTTGGAGGTTGGCACAGCGATGAGATTCCATCTTCTTCTGACATTATGTGATGACCCTTGATTAAAGACGGTAAAATTCTTGTATCAATAAAATTATCATTTTTCTAATCAGGTACAATAACTACAAAAATGAATTAATCTCATGTGGACCCCATAGATATATTATTATTAAAATAATTATATATAAGTTGGAACATATAAAATAAATAAACAAGTATATATATAATATAATATAATACATAATATTAATGATCCATGACATATATCAAATATTATTAATTTATATACTAAATATAAATTAATTATCACATACGTATATAAATAAATATATATATATATATATAAACATATATATACGTATATTTATATAATATAATATATGTAATATTAATAAGATATTATGATCGAACATAATTAAAAGGAACAAAACAAGTCTTAAACAATAGACAGGCAACCACCATAAGCCGCGACCCTTCCTAGGCCCGCGTATAAAGAAGGATGTTGACCAAGGAAGGAAGACACAATTAGAAATGACAGAAAAAAAAGGGTACTCTCCATTAAAAGTCGCGGCATACTTAGCATCCAGTCAGCACATTAAACCAAGCAGACAGCTAACGCAGAGAAGTAGTATTACTTTTGACTATGTTGAACATATATATATTATCCCAGGCTGTCCACTGTTATAGAATTCTAGATTGGTATCCGCCAATAAACTTTTGAGAGAACCAGATATTAGAGTTCCCTTAGCAAAACAGCTCTTCCATAATTACAGTCCCTGCAGTACAAACCCAGAAAACTATCGTGGCCCTGTGTCTTATTACAGACCAAATAAAAGAGCATAAATTTGTTCCAGTCAGCAATATATATTAACAACATTAGCCTATCAATCTATACTAGATAGAGAACAAAGGGACCAGGAGACTGAGTTCAGAATTCGTCCAAGAAACACAGAGATAATCATCAAGTTATACATTAATCAACTGTTCTACAGCAGATAAGGAACTCTATATATAGGAGGGATAGCCTCAAGCGGAACAGAAAAATTCATTAAATTCCTAAAAGGAATTAAGGCAGAGAGTTAAAACCTCTCTGAAGGACATTCCCAAGGAACATTCTGACATTGAATCTTACAAAGGAATCAAGGCAGAGAAGCAGATACTCTCTGAAGGACCCAGTATATACTGTTAATTATATACATATGCATATGTAAGGATGGGTACACCCTGAATGGGTATCCATAAGGCCTAGGGGAAAAAGATGTCTCTCCTAGGATTGCAGAGATGGATAAGCCAATTATGGGATATCCATAAGGCCTTAAGGAGAGAGAAACCATGAGAAGAAGGTGGCATAGCTGGAGGACTGTTCTAATTGATCAAGAGACAACTAGAGCCCCAAGAAGTCTTCCCACAGGGGCTATACATCTGATCATGAACTCTCCCATAAGGATTGGGAAAAGGGTTATATGGAAATTAGATGTCTTCTTTCTTATTTATGAATATATGTTTTTTTTTTGTATGAGAAGTACTAACATGTGTGCAGATCTATCCAACCAAGAGTGATCAAGACTGAACACCGGAAGAGGAGACATTACTATGGTATCAGAGCATAATCCTTCCATCTTGTGAATCATAGTATATGCAAACCTATCAAACAAGAACAAAGAAGACCACCATGAACGAAATGGCCAATGAATTGAGAACTTTTATGGAACAAACAAATCAAACTCTCATAAGTCAAATGGAAAAATCAAATCAGGCACTCGTCCAGGCCCTACGAAACATGGGAAACTCTATTAGCAACCTTAGGAATAATTCTTCATATGGAAAAGACACAAATTCCAACCATTCGGAAAATAATAGTGGATCATCAACACCTAGGGTACCTAAACCCTTGTTCCTACCGGGAGAGGGTATACCAAGAGAAGAAGAAAGAATGGATTAACCCATAAATAGTACCGAGGACATTGCTAGAGCTTATGAAAATCTTGAACCGGATATTAGAGAACTCATGTCCTTTAGATATTTTTGTGAAGCCAAAAGGCAAGAGGTGGCTAAAAGACATATAAACAAGGACCTCAAGCATAAAGTAAATAAAGTAACTCTCCCAAACTTCAATAGATCAGGAAAAATCACAGCGCACACTTGGTTGCAAAAACTGAATACATTTCTTACCCTTAGTCCAATGACAAAAGAAGATGCCCTCCAATCACAATACTCCATCTAGAAGGGGTGGCACGTGAATGGTGTCATCATGGACTCCTCTCTTTTGGCCACCAAAATATAACCTCTTACCGAGAGTTCTCTCAAAAGCTCATTAATAGGTTTGATCCACATCCCAGTGGGACTTCAAAGAACTTACACACCTAAGGCAGCATGGGACAGTGGAGGAATTTACCAATGAATTTCAAAAGCTTTCCATCATGGTCCCTGATTTAACCCAAAGAAGACTTGCATATTTATTTGTTGAAGGGCTTAAAGACTCCATCAAGAATATAGTAAATCCCCTAGAACCCCAAACAGTGGAAGAAGCAATCCAAAAAGCAAGGAAGGTTGAATCCAATGTCTCAAAGGAGAAATTCAAATATCCTCCATCTAGGGCACTACACAAGCCTGAAAGTACACGAAAAGATAATAGAGGGAGAGCATGTTACTTTTGCAAAGCGCAATGGAGCCCGGGACATCAATGCCTAGGTAAGGAAGCACTCAAGCACAAGGATGAGTTAACAAAAAAGGGTTTATGCTTCATATGCAAGGAACCATGGGGACGTGATCACCAGTGCAAAAGAGGACAGTTACATAATATTGGGGAAACTTATGAGGATGAAACCACTAGCAAAAAGGCAAAGATTGATGAGCAAGAATATGAATCATTAGCAGTCATCACTCAAGAAAATGAACATAGGCCCTTTCGTATCAAGGGAACACTTAAAGGACAAAAGGTGATTGCATTGGTTGACACGGGAGCTTCCCATAATTTCATTAATAAACATTTAGTAACAAAAAGGAGATTGAAAACCAAGGACTTCAAGGGTTTCAAAGTGGCTTTAGCCAATGGTTTCATTGACTAATGCACAAAAATCATTCCCTAGTTAGAAATTACCCTAAATGATCACACAATTAAGTGGGACTTTTATGTTGTGAACTTACAACATGATATCATCCTAGGGATGCCTTGGACAAATTCTTTAGGGCATTTTACTATAGATAACCCTAATTCGGAAATATGTTTTTTAACATGAAGAAAAAAGAAAACATTAAAGGGGTTACCTGATGGTTCCCACAAGATAGTATCATGAAATAGAATAGAATGAATCCTTAGGCATGATCAAGGAGAATGAATAGCCCAATGTATGGTTCTAGATAAATCATCTAATAATGAGCAAACAATACATGTAGATATCCGTCCCATCCTAAGGAAACGTAAAAAAGTTTTTGAAGACATCCCACCAGGTCTCTCCACAAAAAAGAGGATTTGAGTACTCCATAGAGCTTGAGGAGAGAGTAACACCTGTCATAACAACCCCTGATAGAAACCCCCATTAATTCAAGGAGGAAATTGAAAAAACAATCAAAAAATTATTAGAAATGGGTCATATTCAGACAAGTAGCAAGCAGTCCCTTTTCTTCCTCAGTAGTACTTGTCAAGTAAAAAGATGGAACCATGAGGATGTGTATAGATTATAGAGCCCTAAACAAGAAAACCATCAAGAATAGGTACCCTATTCCAAAAATAGATGACTAATGGATGAACTACACGGAGCCCGCTACTTTTCCAAAATTGATTTAAAGTCAAGGTACCATCAAGTCAGAATGAGGAAAGAAGATGTGCCTAAAACAGCTTTTAGATGTCATTATGGACATTTTGAGTTTTTGGTCCTTTCATTTGGCCTCACCAACGCTCCAGCAACCTTCCAATCATGCATAAACCATGTTTTCAGGCAACAATTAAGAAAATTCCTACTCATATTCTTTGACTAAATACTTATCTACAGTAAAACATGGGAAGAACATCTTCGACATATTGAAGAAGTCTTGGAATATTTTAGAAACAAAATCACTATATGCCAAAATCTCAAAGTGTGAGTTTGAATTAGAAGAGATTCTCTACTTATGGCATAAAATCAATGCAAAGGGAGTAAGTGTAGATGAAGAAAAAATTAAGGCCATCAAAGAATGGCCAAAACCCAAAACCCTAACCGAACTCAAGGGATTTGTGGGGTTGTGTAGCTACTATAGGAGTTTTTTAAAAGGATTCTCCAAGATTGCTACTCCCCTCACTGATTTGACCAAGAAAGGAGCTTTCACATGGAATGACAAAGCACAGCAACCCTTTGAGCAGCTTAAGGAAACCCTGAGTTCATGCCTAGTCTTGGCCATTCCAGATTTCCCAATGCCATTTGAGTTGCAATGTGATGCATCGGGAGAAGGGATTGGGGCAGTCCTCATGCAAAAGAAACATCCAATAGCATTCGAGAGCCGCAAACTCACAGAATCATAAAGTCACTATTCCATATATGACAAAGATGTTGGCCATAATACATGCCTTAGCCAAATTTCGGCAGTACCTACTCTGTGGGCGCTTTAATGTCAAGACCGATCATAATAGCCTACATTTCTTCTTGAACCAAAAGGATCTCAATGATCGACAACACAAGTGAGTAAGCAAGATCCAAGCCTATGACTTCAATATAGAATATGTAAAAGAGGTCCAGATGCCTTATCCAGACATCCCCACCTCAATACCATTACCAGTATTTCGAGAGATTGGAAGGAAGATATCACTGCTGAATATGCTAAAAATCCTCAAGCAAATGAGATTTTAGAGGGAGAATTGCCCATTGAAGATTTCAAAGTTTGGGATGATGTCATCTTTTACAAAGGAAGAGTATTTTTGGTTCCAAGATAAAAAAGGAAGAACAAGATTATGAAAGAGTATCATGATAACCCTTTGTCTGGTCGTCAAGGGTACTACAAAACATACAAACAGATTAGAGAAAACTATTCATGGAAGGGATTGAAGAAAGATATACAAAAATATGTACAGGAATGTATAACATGTCAACAGAATAAGATAGAGCAAGTACACCCAATAAGACTACTACAACCATTACCAATTCCCAACCAAAAATGGGAAAGCATCTACATGGATTTCATAACAGGATTACTTAGGATTCATGGGAAAAATAGCATTTTTGTGGTAGTGGACAGACTCACAAAGTATGCCCATTTCTTTGCGGTATCCACAAAATACACAGCACATCAAATAGCAGAACTGTTCTTCAAAGAAGTTTTTCTACTTCATGGTCTCCCCCAAAATATTGTCAGTGATAGAGATAGCAAGTGCCTTAGTCAATTCTGGCAGGAACTCTTCCGACTAGCAGGGATAGTTCTAACCCCTAGCACAAACTACCATCCTCAAACTGATGGAAAAACAGAAATAGTAAATAAATGGGTAGAAGGATATTTGAGAAACTATGTCACAGGTCAGCAGACTGCTTGGAGTAGATGGTTACATTTGGGAGAATATTGTTATAATACCACTCATCATATGTCAATTGGGATGAGCCCCTTCAAAGCTCTATATGGTTATGAGGCTACTATTTTCAGAAGTTTGAGCACCCAAGAGAGTAGAGTACCAGGTGCACAAGATTTCATACAGCAGAGCATTGATATTATGAAGACCTTAAAGGAAAACCTACACCATGCTCATAATCAACAAAAGATCTATGTTGACAAAAATTGCATAGAAAGGACATTTGTAGTTGGAGACTTAGTATTTTTGCGATTGCAACTGTATAAGGAATCTTTTATGAAGAGAAGTGGAGCAGAAAAGCTTAATCCACGATTCTACGGGCCATATAAGGTATTAAGGAAGATTGGCGAAGTGGCTTATGAGCTAGAACTTCCTGGAAATAGAACGATCCACAACGTATTCCATGTCTCCAGACTCAAGAAAGTTCTTGGACAACAAGTAGTGCCATGTACAGAATTACCACACCTAGGCGATGGACAGCTTATATTGGAACCCGAGGTTATCCTGGATACTCGAGAAAAGAAATTGAGAAACTGAACCATTACTGAGATCTTAATCAAGTGGAAGGGATTACTAGAAGAAGATGCCACTTGGGAGAAAGAAGAGGTTATTCAAATGCTTCAGGACAAGAAAAATCAAGACGGGGGGACTGTGATGACCCTCGATTAAAGACGGTGAAATTCTTGTATCAATAAAATTATCATTTTTTTATCTCGACGTTATAATTCTAATCAGGTACAATAACTACAAAAATGAATTAATCTCATGTGGACTCCATAGATATATTATTATTAAAATAAATATATATAAGTTGGAACATATAAAATAAATAAATAAGTATATACATAATATTAATGATCCATGACATATATAAAATATTATTAATTTATATACTAAATATAAATTAATTAAGTTATCACATACGTATATAAATAAATATATATATATATAAACACATATATACATATATTTATATAATATAACATATGTAATATTAATAAGATATTATGATTGGACATAATTAAAAGGAACAAAACAAGCCTTAAACAATAGACAGGCATCAACCATATGTCGCGACCCTTCCTAGGCCTGTGTATAAAGAAGGATGTCAACCAAGGAAGGAAGACACGATAAGAAACAATAGATAAAAAAGGCACTCTCCATTATATGTCACGGCATACTCAGCATCCAGTCAGCACATAAAACCAAGCAAACAGCTAACACAAGGGAGTAGTATTACTTTTGACTACATTGAACATATATATATTATCCCAAGCCATCCGTTGTTATAGAATTCTAGATTAGTATCCGCCAATTAACTTTTGAGAGAACCAGATATTAGAGTCCCCTTAGCAAAACAACTCTTCCATAATTACCAATGTACCCCGGGGACGCATCCCCCCCCCCAAAAAAATCCCCAACGTCCCCAAGACGGGGACGCACCCGGGATGGGGGGACGTCGTTCCCACGTTTCCGACGGCGCCACCCATCGGCCGCCATTTTGTCGGGGATGCGGGGACGTCCTGGCGTCCCCCTTTGGCGACGGGGGACGCAAAAGAACCCCCAAAGGAGACAAGGGACACAAAAACGTCCCTCGACCCCTCCAGGGGACGTACGGGCGTCCCCCATTAAAGCACAAAAAATAAAGTGATTTTAAAAAAAAAACATTATTTTATTGTTTTTTTGGCCGTTTTTAAACCCTAGGCCATGTGGCGCCCATGTCTTGTGCTAAAATGATAGAAAACATTATGGTCCTTCATTTGCATTCATTTTATGGTTTTTTTGTGTTTGCAACAGCAACAAGAAGAGTGAAGAGTTGATAAAAGAGTGTTTGTAAGAATGAAAAGAGTGATTGCAAGTCAAAGAGGAGTGACAAGGAGCAAGAAGAAGAGGAGGAAGATTCTTCACCTTCTTCAAAAGATTTTTCAAGCAAAAGGTAGGGTTTCTTGCTAATTTTTTATTTTATTTTCTGATTTTCAAATGAATGAATTGTTCATTGTTTTGAGTTTTATATTTCTTCTTGTTTCATTTTGATATATTTATTTGAATTTCATTTCTAGATTGAAGTAGATTCTTGTTGTTTCATTTCTAAATTCTTGTTGCTTAAATTTTAATTTAAAATTGTTGTTTTAAAGAAGGCTATAGGCTGAAAGGTGAAACCATGTTGATGTATTTATTGATTTTGTTTTCATTTGGTGAAATGCAGTGTGAAAATGAGCTCCCACAGTCATGAAACAAGTCAAAGTGCTGATGAGATGGAATTGTAAACTCATTCTCATAGTGATAGTAGCCAAGAAGATTATGAACCTGAGCATGATGATGACACCAATGAGGGGGATGAGCATGAGAAAACTCAATCTCAATCCACAGATAATTGGCCACCTGGTCCACCATCTACTGATAGCCCCTCCACACTTTTGGCAAAGTGGGCTAGGGGTGAATATGATCCTAAATCTCCTCTTAGACAGTTTGCAACGAGGTTAACTGCTCGAACACAATCAGGTGGTGGCACAAGAAAGTGGAAATGCAACATTTGTGGTACAGATTGGTTTGGTAGCATCATTAGAGTGAATGCACACTTCCTCTTTTGGACAGGAAAAGGTGTGGGAGCATGTGAGTTTTTCAAGCTCACTAAAATTTGCATTATAGAATTGAATTCAGCAAGCTTTGGGGTATTCCAGATGATTTGGGAATTGCAATGCCTACTACCCTATCTAGTAGGCAACAGATTCAGAGTATTCAGCAGTCACATGAGCAGCAATTACAAAGGAGTCCACGTATTCCTACTTCTAGATCGCAGCCAAGAGCAACATCATTGACAGGGGCAGCCTCGAGACCTTCTTCCACTTTTAGTGTTGTGGCTGAAGCACAACCCAGCAAGGGGAAACGAAAGGTGACAGCTGAAAGTAACCCCATATCAGATTTATTTAATGTGCGCTTGAAAGAGGAGATAGAGGAATCCATTGGTAGATTCTTTTTTTCCAATGGCATACCACTTCATGTAGCTCGATCTCCTTATTATAAGGAGATGATGCAGTTGGTTGCGAAGGGGGGAGGACCATCATTTGTGCCACTAGGTGAGCACAAATTGAGGTCCACAATCTTGGATAAAGAGTATGCCAAGATCAGTACAATGATGGAGACCATGAGGGAGTGTTGGGAGGAGTCTGGATGCAGCATTATCATGGATTGGTGGACGGACATTAGGAACCATCCACTAATCAATATCATAGTTACAAACTTACATGCTCAAAGGGCCCATTCTTTCTTAGGGCAATTGATTGTTCAGAGCATCGAAAGGATGCTGATTTTCAGTTTGACATCCTTCGGACAGCTATTGAGGAGATTGGGCCACAAAATGTGGTCCAAGTAGTGACAGATGCAGCACCTGTGTGTAGAGCTGTAGGGAGGCTTATTGAGGCAGCATATAGACATGTTTGGTGGACTCCATGTTGTGTGCATGCCATAAACAATGCACTCAAGGACATGGGGAAGATTGACTAGATTAAGGGAGTGGTCAACGATGCTAGAGATGTGCAGATGTATATCTGCAACCACCACACTTCACATGCACTCTTCGGGCGCTTCGCGAAGGAGTTCTTGAAGCCAGTTGAGACAAATATGCATCCTGTTTCATTCTTTTGGAGAGAATGCTTGAGTTACAGAGCCACTGCAACTCATGGTTATGACGAATGAGTGGAATCGGTGGGATGGGTCCAGGAAAAAGCAGGGGAGGAGGGTGGAGATAGTGAAGAGTGATGTATTTTGGAGTGATGCAAAATACATAGTATCTATCATTAGTCCAGCTTTCCAAGTCATCAGATATGGGGATGGAGAGGCACCTAGCCTTGGAGAGGTGTATGGGTGCATTGATTCTATGCTTGGTCAGATGAGGGCAGTTGTGCGAGAGAGGGACCCCACTTTAGCATTCTACAATGAGCACATTCGACCTATTATTCAGCACAGATGGGACAGCCTAAACACTCCCTTACACATGGCTGCTTATGCATTGAATCCAACATGGTACATGGCTAGGCATGATAGAGTTACACCGATTAAGGATGATGAGGTGATTCATATCATGCTACTCGTTGTAATCATCTTTATGTCTTATACATCTTTTCATAACTAGCATCTTCTATTTGCCAATAATTTGAATTTTTAAATTTTTTATTTTTTCAGGTGAAGGAAGGGTTCTTCAGGTGAATTGATAGGATGTAGGACTCTGAGACTGCTGGGATAATTCGCATTGATTGGACTAATTTGCTACTCTTAAGGGTTATAAGGTTGCGGCAAAGGCGGACATAAAAACTATGGTACGGCAGGATCCACTTTTGTGGTGGACTTATCATGGACCGAAATCAATGAATACCACACTAGCCATTCGTTTCTTGTCTCGGATTTCTAGTTCTTCAGCTTATGAGAGGAACTGGTCTACATATAGCTTCATCCACTCTCTGAAGAGGAACAGACTTACCTCTCAGAGAGAAGAGAAGCTAGTGGCTATACATAGTGCCTTGCGTATCACTGACCACAGGACACGTGTGTATAAGGAGAGCCTAGCAGCACAATGGGATGCAGAGCCAGAGGAGCCATCACAGATTGATGAGGATGAGGATGCTTCAGATACAAGGCTGGTTGGTGTTCCTTTCACGACTCTTGACCTTGGAGAGTCTGATAGAGCCGAAGATGACAAGTTTTCCGACCTCCCAAGGGATGATTAGAGGCCTCCTTCACAACATTTTGGGCCTTCGCATTTTGATTTTGTAGCTTGTACTTGTTTTGATATTCATATCATGCTATTCAATGTAATCATCTTTATGATTAGATACTCGTAGAACTCTTCCATTTGCTGATTCGACTATTTATAATTATATTCTATTGTTCAAATTTTAATGTTCAAACTTCAATGCAATGTAGTATTTAGTTTTACTTTTACTAATTCTAATTTAGTTTTACTATTTCACATTACTGACAACTGTTTTAAACTTTTACATCTTGATCTGTATGTCTTAGACTCTTATATTGTTATACATTTTTTATAACTAGCATTTTAAGTACCACATGTATACTATATAGTATATACACCCCCCCCCCCCCCCCCCCCCC
>MU227614.1:1679505-1710193 GCA_018584345.1 Thuja plicata | reverse complement strand
CCCCCCCCCCCCCGGTCCCCCGTCGTCGTCCCCCCGCCGTCCCCAAATTGAGGCCCCTTTGTCACCCCTGCCCGAAAACCTATCCCCCCGTCCCCCAGGGCGGTGTAACTATGATAATTATAGTCCTATGTCTTATAATAGACCAAATAAAAGAGCATAAATTTATTCCGGTCAGCAATATATATTAACAACATTAGTCTATTAGTCTATACCAGATAGAGAACAAAGGGACTAGGAGATCTGAGTTCAGAGTTCATCCAAGAAACACAGAGATAATCATCAAGTTATACAATAATCAACTGTTCTACAGAAGATAAGCAACTCTATATATAGGAGGGGTAGCCTCAAGAGGAACAGAGAAATTCATTAAATTCCTAAAAGGAATTAAGGCAAAGAGTTAAAACCTCTCTAAAGGACATTCCCAAGGAACATTCTAACATTGAATGTTACAAAGGAATCAAGGCAGAGAAGCAGGTATTCTCTGAAGGACCCAGTATATATTGTTATAATTATATACATATGCATATGTAAGGATAGGTACACCCAAAGTGGGTATCCATAAGGCCTAGGAGAAATAGATCTCTCCTAGGATTGCAAGGATGGATAAGCCAAATATGGGATATCCATAAGGCCTTAAGGAGAGAGAAACCATGAGAAGAAGGTAGCATAGCTGGAGAACTGTTCTAGTTGATCAAGTGACAACTAGAGCCCTAGGAAGTCTTCCCGCAAGGGCTATACATCTGATCATGAACTCTCCCATAAGGATTGGGAAAAGGGTTAATATGGAAATTAGATGTCTTCTTTCTTATTTATGAATATATGAATTTTGTTTTTTTGCATGAGAAGCACTAACATGTGTGCAAGTCTATCCAACCAAGAGCGAGCAAAACTGAACACCAAAAGAGGGGACATTACACATTGGGGATACTAGTTGCATTTTTCCAAGTGAGAGTTTCAGTTTGACGAATTTGTTCTAATTTGTAGCGGAAGTATGTGGTGGATGGGTATGATTGATTATGTACCCATGATGATCCTTCTTGACATCCATGAAAGCTTATTCCCATTTAGGTGGACATTCAGCGTTGGCACTCTCCTGGATGGTTTTTGGGTGAGCACTGTGAGTACGGTTGATTGTTTTTCTTGAAGTGTTGCCTTCGAGACATGGAAATTAAGTGTATGTATCACCATTCAAGTCAGTGACAGTAGAGACATCTCTTGGTTAGTTGATTGCAAAGTCATGACATTGATTGATCTTCACTTTGGCGTTGTTATGTTGGATGATGTTTGGGATTGTACTATATGGTTGCAAAGAATACTTTTATGGTTGCTCAGGATCATGAAAAGCAGTGAGGTAGTTGGTATGATCTCCTTAGGGATGCTTTGGTAGGAGACATTCCATGTCGTTTATTTCAGTCCTCTCAAGTATTTCACTCAAGGTTTTGATGACGATTACTTTGAGGGATACCAGGAGGGGAGAATGCAATCTAGGCATGATATTGATTCAATTATGATCAGAGTGGCACAGCATCAGCATGGTGGATTCCTTCTAAGATTGACGTAAAACCTTGGGATCATTCTTGATTCTAGTTTGGATCAGTTTGTTGATTGGAGAATAAACTGGCATTGCTTAAGGACAAGCAAGCTTTAAAGACAGACTATAATGTCCCCATTTTTGCACCTTCCTTAGTGTAAGTGATTTTTAGGGATTAGTCTATCAACAAGTGTTCCCATAGGATAATACAGTGGATAGGGAGCTCATTTAGGGGTCTTGAAGTCCTTTTAGGAGGTTTGTGGTGTTTCTGAAGCTTAGAACCAATATCCTATTTTTTGGGAGGGGTTCCTATTTTTAAGGAAGAGACTGGCAGTTTGTTTGTTGACCACCTGAAGCTTGTGAAGCCTTGCAGGGGGCTTTATGAGCCTTTCCAAATGTTCTGATACAGTCTCCTATTTTTTAGAAGGGTCCCTATTTTTTAGGAGACTGGGAGATGACCTGTTATGAATTATGACCCAATTCAGATAGCTAGAGACAGTTTCCTAATTTTTAGGAAGGGTTCCTATTTTTTAGGGGGGGACTGTCAGTTGGCCTACTATATTTACACATCACTCAGGTACCAAGTGCAGCATCAACTTTCAATTGAAAAGGTCAGGTGATGGTTTCAAAATAAAAATAAAAATATTAAAGTTATTCTATAGTTGACTTTAATGTTTTAATTTTTATAAATTAAAGTTACTTTATAAAGTGACTTTACAATAATTTAAGTTACTTTTAAAATAATTCATAAAGTAACTTTATTATTTTTAAATAAAGTGAATTCATTAAAGTCACAAATGGGGAAAATAAAGTGGATGCCCAAGGAGGAATTAGAAGGATTTTTAATAAAGAGGAAAAAACTTTTCATTGAGTAAAAAAATTAAAGTGTTGCAACCCTAACTAGGGCACCCAAGTTGAGCAGGAAATGAAAAGAGAATAGTGAATTCATTTTGGTATTATTGAGAAGTTACAATTTTGGAGAATTCATGTTTGGCACTCCAAAGCTCTCAGAGCTAGGATTTGGTAGGAAATCTTGGTGAAGACGAAAAACTACACAGATCTAAATGTCTGCATGTGTGGAAGATCACCCAACGACATAATATACAAGTGTCTTCAATCAGAGATTGCATATAAGCTTTCAATTCAGATATTGGTGAATTTATTTCAGAATTCACATTGCGCTTCAACTATCAGTAGAGTTTGAGGGCAGATTGAAAGTAATTGTGGATTGCAAATTTAAAGTGAGTAAGAGCATAGATTTCAGGCAACACAGTCAGTAGAAGAAATCTATTTTCAAATTGCTACAAAAGTTCTATGTGCATCTACAGCCAGCCACACCAAATTGTCTGCAAGTATAATTGTTTTAGGAGGTGACGTTGGGGTTTTCAGAGGGTACACAGATCAAAATTGTTGTTGTTACTTCAGATCAAACTGATTTATCTGATTCATCCTATCCATCAGCAAATTATTTATTCTTCCAGTTGAGCGTTGAAGATAGGGTATGTTCAGTTTTCAATTATTGCAAATAGAACCCTAATTCAGTATTTTCAAATTTCTATCATTGGTTGTAGTTGATGTTTTGGTATGTTATTGGATTCCTTGAAATAAAATCGAAGTTAGGGTTTTAAGTTTGTTATGTGGTTGGAATCATTTATTCATAGAATTATTTCTCACATTTATTTCTTCAGCATTTACTTCGCAAATCAAAAAAATCAGAAAACTTGCAAAGAAAAAATCAGGAAAAAAAAATCAGAAATCAGAAAATTTTCAGAAAAATCAGAATTTTTCACTTTCAAATCAGGGGGATCATTACACATTAACGCTGATATTGATGAACTCCTTGTAGCCAATGCATGTTCCTGAACCTCTCTAGTGTCATCAATCTGATACAACCTATGATCTCTGATGCCAACTGCAATGGTTTTCTTTGAGTCCTTGTCAACAATATGACACTTATGTGCACTGAAGATGATGTCCAACATGGGATAATGGCACATAATCTGACTTACTCAAAGCAAATTGAGCTCCATGCCCCGAACATAGTATACATTGCAAAAAGTGAGATTTCTCCCTCCAGAGGTTATCTGAACATCGCAATTTCCAACAAAGGTATACTAATGCCAAAGAGTAATGATGAACTTTGTGTAGCCAATGCATGTTCCTGAACCTCTCTAGTGTTATCAAGCTAATACAACTCATGATCTTTGATGCCAACTGCAATGGTTTTCTTTGACTAGAACTTGTCAACAATATGACACTTATGTGCACTAAAGATGACGTCCAACTTGGGACAATGACGCATAATCTGAATTACTGAGAGAAAATTGAGCTCCATGCCCCGAACATGGCATACGTTGCAAAAAATGAGATTTCTCCCTCTAGAGGTTATCTAAACATTGCCTTTGCCGACAAAAGTATACTCTTCACCGCCACCAAAGATTACTAAATTTGAGTAAGTCGTACTCAGTGAACCAATCTTTCCTTCTATAAAGTGTCAAGATGCTCCAAAATCAATATACCACGCAAAAGACTTTGCATGATTGGTTGGTCATTTGGCCATGAAGGCATAGAAGGCTGACTCCTACTCAAAATGCCCTGTGATATGGGCCTTCAATTAAGACCCTCCCTAGTTGGAACTTTTATTAGCCAACCACTTTCTGTAGTGCTTCTTCATATGACAAAGTTTACCACAATAGTGACATGTGATAGTTTTCAGATTCTTTGAAGTATCATCAGGTTTTTCCTTGTCCTTTTTGATGAGAGGACATGCCTTTTCCTTTTCCTTTTCCTTTTCCTTAGTTGTAAAGGCATATTCTACACTCATTGAATCACTACTACAACCAAACCTCTTCCATTTATCCTACCACGAGTTTGTTACATAAATCATCAAACTTTAGGCCAAAATTGGTAGAGGTGACGTGAGGATTTCAAATGCACATAGGACTGTGGTAAGCTTTTCAACATTATGACCACAATACCTTCTTCCATCTTGCAACCAATGGCCTCCAATTGATTGCAAATGTCTTTGATTTTCAACAAATAATCTTGCAAAGGCATTTTCTCATCCATCATGATCAAGAACATGTTTTAAGGAAGAAGGCCCAGCCTTCATCTAGCATTTTGTGCAGAGATATTAGATGAGTCCAAATTTCTGCACAAGTCTTGCTTGAGGGAACCTCCTGAAGTATTTCATTTAACAGATAACTTGATGAGCATAACAACATACCAGTTATGCTCATCGAATTTTTCATGGCCTTTACCCACAACTATTGTACGAGTGGTTGTTGTTGATGTTTTGTAGCTTCTATCGGATAAATCCCATGAGACTATTGAAAATATATATATATTTTATTATGAGAGATATAATATATATAGAAATATTGATGTAGGAGCATCTTGGGTTCTTTGGCAATACTAATCAACCAAAAATATGTTTGTGTTAGTTCAGTAGATTGTTGGAGGCTGCTCGGTAAAGTGCTCGGTAACTGTTGTTGCTTAGTTACTTGTTTTGTCTTGCTTTATTGACGGGTCTCGGTGAATGTTGGCTGCTTGGTGGTTTCTTTCACCGGGTTGTTTTTGTTGCTTGGTTACCTTCTTACCGAGTCATTGTTGTTGCTCGGTTGGTTTTCACTGAGTTGTTCCTGTTGCTCGGTTGGTTTCTTGCCGAGTTGTTTATTTTGATTTTGGATCTTCTGGCCGACTTCTGCATTTAATTTCCATAGCGTAATTTATGTGGGATCTCTCATTGGATGTGTGTGGACCTAAATCTGGGTCTTTGTTGTTTCCTATGCTAGATCTTTCGGATCTGAGCGCCGACCTCTTTGGTGGGCTCTTGTATATATTTTGGTTTCTGTTCTTAGATTAGGGGGAGTTCTTAGTGAGAAGAAGATAGTATTAGAGATTCAGATCGCAGGTCTGTGACCTCGCATGTATCAAGATTATTCTGTAAACATCTGAATGTATATGGCCGAAAGTGGGAAGGCCCTCACAGCCCGCATGTAATAAGTTTGATGAATTAATATAAGTTATGTTGTTTCTTCTCTCCCCTTTCTGTGTTGTTGCTTTCGTTTTGTTCTGCGAGTTGGCTTGGATAGCTGGGAGTGCCTTTGACCCCTGTTTTCCATACCCTACCTGCGTCAGGTGGTATCAGAGCGAAGGTTAGATCTAGGTTCCTTCTTGTAAGCCCTAACCTCGTGGTTGATATTGTTGTGGGGTAGCAGATTGTGATCTGACCTACAATTGCAGAGGATTTCAAGATGGTTCGTGGGGAGGAAATGCAAATCCAGGTCTTGCTGATATGTTAAGGCAAATGGCTGCAAGATTGGAAGTTGTTGAGACAGTCCAGCGCAGAGGAAGACATCTTGAAGATGTTAGTGGTGATGAATTGGAAGAAGTGCAAGGAGAAGCTGCACTTGCACCTGTGATGGATTAGGAAGAAGAGAGATTCCTGCGAGCATTGACAAGTTTGAAGTCCACACCTCAATTTAATCCTCCTGAGTACAGTGGAAAGTTGGATTCTGGTGAATTGATAGACTAGATAACCGAGATGGAAAAATACTTTGAGTATGAGAATGTATCAGAGGAGAAAACGGTAAAGATTGCAAGTACAAAGTTGAAAGGTCATGCATCCTTATGGTGGGAGCATCTGCAATTGGATCAAAAGAAGAAGGGTAAAGAAGAGATCAAGGTATGGGATAACATGATAAACAAATTGAAAGGCAAGTTTCTACCTTGTGATTACCAGATTAACCTAGTAAGGAGAATGCAAAGTTTGAAGCAGAAAGATAGCTCGATAAAAGATTATACTGAAGAATTTTACAGGTTAGACATCAGATCTGGACATGTTGAAGATGAAGTGGAAAGAATAGCAAGATATCTAAATGGATTAAGAAGTTCTATACAAGACGAGATAATCTTGGTAAAGATGGAGAGTATTGAAGAGGCATATCAGTTTGCCCTGAAAGCTTAGGAGAAACTGAACAAAAGATATGAACAAAGGCAAAGAGGAAGAGGTGGTAGATTCCCAAGAGGAAGAGGTAGATCTCATGGTGAAAACAATAGATCTGAACCAGACAAGACGAATTCAGGCACATATCAAGACAAAGGAAAGACAGAATGGAAAGGTGGAAGTTCATTCTGAGGAAAAGGCAACTACTCTCGAGGTGGTTAGAGCAGAAGAGGGTTCCAAGGAACTTGTTACAATTGTGGTGAGGAAGGACATAGATCTTTTGAGTGTACACATGCAAGCAAGAAAGTCGGTAGTAGCAGAAATGCTTTGGTGCAAGAAGAGTCACTGAATGAACTTGAGAAGGCAGGAAATCTAATGATCAGAAGGATACTATGGAGTGAGAAAGATAAGCAAGATCCTGTCAGGAAAAGTTTGCTCAAGACCAGATGTAGAGTTGCAGACAAAGTTTGGAAGGTAATTGTTGATAGTGGAAGCTCGGAGAATCTGGCATCTGAGGAGATGGTCACAAAGTTGCAATTGGAAAGAATGAAGCACCCGAAGCCCTATCAGATTTCATGGATCAAGGATGAGCATACATTAATGGTGAGTGAACAATGTTTTGTGAATCTGAAAATTGGAAAGTATTATGATAAGTTGTTGTGTGATATTATGCCAATGGATTGTTGTCATATTTTGTTGGGTAGAACCTAGCAATATGATAGACATGTTATACATAATGGAAGAGTAAATAGATATACTATTTGGGTTGATGGTAAGAAACAAATCTTATTACCTTTGGTTGAAGAATCTTTTGATGAGTTATGTACATATGTGAAAGTTTGTTTGATGGAAGGTAGACAGTTTGTTAAGGATTTGAAAAGAAATGATATTTGTTATGTTTTGATTCCTAACAAACCGAGTAAGAATACAGAAGACGAAGTTTCTGCAAAAGTTGAGGAATTGCTCACCGAGTACATGGAGATCATTTCAGATAATGTACCTGATGGTTTGCCCCCGATGAGAGATATTAGTCATTGTATGGATCTGATTCCTGGAGCTAGTTTACCAACAAGGTACCACATCGGTTGACATCGGCTGAGAATGAAGAACTCAACCGACAAGTTCATGAGTTGCTGAAAAAGGGTTTAATCAGAGAAAGTTTGAGTCCATGTGCAGTACCAGTTGTATTGGCACCTAAGAAGAATGGAGAATGGCGAATGTGTACTGATTCAAGAGCAATCAATAAGATCACAGTTAAGTATAGGTTTCCTATACCGAGGATGGATGATATAATGGATTGTTTGAGTGGAGCAAAATATTTTACCAAAATTGATTTGAAGAGTGGATATCATCAGATCATAATCAGAGAAGGTGATGAGTGGAAGACTGCTTTCAAGGCAAAAGAGGGTTTGTATGAGTGGTTGGTTATGCCTCTTGGTTTAACTAATGCACCGAGTACATTTATGAGGTTAATGAATGAGGTTTTGAAGAAATTCTTGAATAAATGTGTGATTGTATACTTGGATGATATTCTGATATTCAGTAAGACTAGAGAAGAACATTTGATGCATATAAGACAAGTATTGCAGAGATTGAAAGAAGAAAAGTTGTTGATAAATCTGAAAAAGTGTTCCTTCATGAAAGAAGAACTTGTGTATTTAAGTTTTGTGATTTCAGCTGATGGTTTGACGATGGATCCTGAGAAGGTTGAAGCTATACTTAGTTGGCCTACACCTGAGAATGTCAGTGAGGTAAGATCATTTCATGGATTGGCAAGTTTTTACAGAAGTTTGTCAGAAATTTCAGTTCTATTTGTAATGCTATGACTGAGACAATGAGAGGAGACAAAAGAGAATTCAAATGGACACATGGAGCTGATAAGAGTTTTGAGACTTTGTGTAATGAGCCCAACCTGGCTCTAGTATAACTTAATAGAATTTGTAATCTCAACAATAAACTTGCCAGAGTATATCTCTTTATTTATCAAATTTAAATATATAATTACAAAAATGCAATTTCCGACAAAATACTTCTTTGTTCAATATATTCAGTTTCAACTTAGCATTTCTCAGCATACACAATTATTTTGAATTTGCTTATTTGATAAAGTCTGGAATTTGTACTTGAAGGATTTATTCAAATATAAATTTTCACTTGTTTTAAATCATATACAAATGGACGTATTTGATAAATACCATTCTATCTTATGCATGCCATCAATTTCCAGCAATGGTTCACGTCATAATAACATCCACGCAGAAGCTAGCTGCTACCACAGCTCCTTTGTTTCCACCCGCAGCTGTTGGCTAACGCCACACAACACCAATCCCTTGCGCGCAGCTGACGTCAAACACACCCGCAGCCCAGTTGATCACGCGGTTGATGCTTTATCACTCCCAAACGTGGCTTGGATAAAGCCACACGACTGATGCCTTATCCCAAAAAACGTGGCTTAGAAAAGCCACCAGCAAACGCCTCACCACAGCAAAAGGTGGCCTAGGGGAGCCACACGGTTGACACCTCACCACAATTATGCTATTACACCCAGGCGTCCAATTCTGCAGCCGCACACAGTCTCTCAGCTAAGAACGATTCTAATAAATAAATAGAATCTCCAGAAGTTGACAGTCGATTCTAAATGAATTTGTTCGATTCCCAGCGAACAACACTTGTATTCGAAATCTGCAATGTCTCTTCTCTTCCAGATGCTAAATACCTTCAATCGAATTGATAATTCGATGATGCAATTCCAGCAGACATTAATCACTCTCCAAATTAATTTGCACTCTCAGTGTGCATGAGCAATTTCAGAATTACTTCTTCCTCTAGTTACAGGCAAACAGAATGAAGAGATCTTGGTTATACTTCAGCAACCAATAAGAGATTAACTTCAGAAGAATCAGTCTTCCAGAAGCCAATTTGACCCTTATACTTCAGCAAGGGCACAGATCAGAACTTCTCCTCAGAGAAAACAAACAAAATATCACATAATCAATTGATGCAATCCCAAAGAAATGAGCTCATAATTATAATCCATCCTTGGCCACAGTTTCCCAAAAAGAGTTTCAGTTCACAACTCTTTTAATTAACAACTTCTAATTTATTATAATAATAAAGTATTATTATAATAATGTGGCTTTATTATTAATTAGTGTTTTATAAATATTAATTAATAAATATGAACTCATGCGATAAATCCCGCATCCATTGTTGATCATGCCAAACTGATATAGTCATCCACTGCACTGCCAAAATTAGCAACTGCCAAAAATAGACGTACTATAAATAGTAAGTTCCCAGCCAAAGAACTGCACAATCTGAATATCGTCTAGAATACTGACCACTGTCGATACTGCCCTGCCAGAAATGGAAACTGACCAAACTGACTTACTAAAAACAACAAGTCCAGACTTACTAAAAATAGCAAGTCTGCCAACTGGGACCCTCAAAACCAGGCATCAACTCACGAGGGTCACTATGATGAGCTGATCAAGTCACTGCCAATAGCTGCTAAAAAGGGGGTCTTCACAGTCTGCCCTCCCCAAGATTGCTTGTCCCCAAGCAATCCCTAAGCAACTGCATACCACCATCCACCTGGATCCCAAGGGTGAACCTGTGTAGTATCACTGTCGCGCACAACTGGCCCCTATAGCGCCAACACCCAAATAACTGACATCAAGGACAACATCATCCGAAGACTAACTGTAGGTGTCGATGGGAGAAACAACTCAGCGGAACTCAACCCAACTGAAACACCAACTCTGCCAATACCTGAGTCCCTTCCACCGAAACCAACCTTTGATAAACTGTCCCTGGAGTATCGATACTACAAGTGTTCCAACTTGCAACTGCCAATTCCATCTGCGAAGGATGGTACTAACCCATCCCACAACGGATGCTATGAAACTGGAGCCCACCCACATCGATGTAAAATTAAATCCTCTGCCTGTGGGTCGACGATACAGGATGAGCACAACTCACGGTAATGTCGATAGAAAGCCCCAATCTCCGTCAATGGCTCATCATTACCAAACTGGGAATCAAGAGATGGCTCCAATCTTTGACTCCGCGTAACTGCAGGCTGCGTGGGATCCTGGGCAACCCTCTCAGCAAACCCAACCATAAAATCCCTGTTGGGAAGCATTATAGCCAAGGTCTCTACAATACTCCCCACTAAGCGTCGTATAGCGCAACAGTCTCGAACAAGAGTACCCTCAGATACTCGGTACAAACTCCCCTACAAGTCTGCACTCTCAAGAAGATACTCCATGAATGTCTCGGTGCAATAAAAATTATACGTGGAAGCGTCAACCTGCTTCCCCGCAACCCACAGTTGGTCCTCCCGTAAATGTGGCACTGCCAACTACCTACTACTACAAGCTGTATGAAATGTGGAAATAGATTTGCTTCTAGCAACAGGAAGCAAATCACCATGAGAACTCGTCCCCACTGATGCCCTCACCTCCTCTGTACCTACTGCACCCATAACTCAGAAGGATGTGTCAACCATATCATCACATTCCACATCTCCAACCGTAGAAGCAACTCACCACCAACCACCTCAATGTGCAACTGAACTGGGTCTGGGGTTGGTGTGGACCGAACATGGTCCAACTCTACGGTCACCTCCTCCAATCGTGACTGTGACTCGTGGAAAGTCAACTGGGTACACTGCAGTGAGTCCACAGTCACCTCAAGCTCCTAGGTAAGCTCAACCACCTCCTCCTCTTTCCCTAACAATGTCTCATAACAAGTACTGCCCCACTCCAGAAGGTAATCCCTATCAGCAACTAACTGTGTATAATTATGCTTCAAGACCCTGATAGCCTCTCGAAGCGCATGAACCTCTGCTAGGGAAAGGCTACTATCACCGTAATCATTTGACATAGGAGCACCCCAACCAAATGTGGCTAACATCTAACGAATCGCATCAAAATGCTCAACAACTGAAGAGATGTTTGTCATTCACCTTCAACTGACTAGACACATGATGCCTCTGTAAGCCCTGCCTCCTATGCAAGCTCTCTGTCCCACTAACTGTACTGTGATAGGAGATTGAATCAAAATTGCTCGCCCCATGTGTGCTACTGTCCTCGCACACATCTGCAACTGCGATACAACTCGTCGGTACCTCAACCAACACCTCAAAAGAAGCGGAAACCCTAGTAGTATCGCCAATAACAGAGAGTCCTAGTGAATCCTGATCTTGGGACCCATCCAAGAGCACCTCAAAGTCATCACCCGATATCTGACAAGGAATGTCATCCCCCATGCAGTCTCTATCATCATCGTCCGAAGTGTTCATACTCACTGCATCTACATCCCCTAACAGATGCTCAACTGCTATCTCCTGACTCTGTACATCTGAATCAATGTTAGGATGTGAATCAATAACTCCCGAAAATGAGCCGACATCTGTCGACTTAGCTGTAACACCCTGATCATCAATACCGCAACAAGGTAGCTCCATGCTCTCGCCTATCCCACCTGAGAGGGGTGCTGCCTCTCACTCCGGAGCTACACTACGACAGCTGACATATAAGTCTCTGATAACAATTCTCTCCTCGAGAGAATCTGAGCCATCAGAGGCAACTACTATATCAACTGTCTCTGCACCCACTACAGCAACTACTCGAAAAGCCTCAACCTGTTGAAGCTCAGTACTGCAATCTACCACTGGTACAGACACGTCTACCTGTCTATGTGTAGAGTGTCTATCATCAAATACATGAGTAGGTGTCGTACTATATACTGGTGGGTCCACATCTCGAACACCTGTCGGGGAAGACTCAAGCCTCCTACCCTGTGATCTCGATGCCGGCCTACGGAAGGCAAAAACCATGTACCTTGTTGCCCTATCTACTGTCTCTGGATCCGACAAATTTGCTGCCATCCTCTGCTGATGAAGCCTAAGTCTCTCCATTAGTGTATCTATTTTGTCATTATTTCCCGCACTGCTATGCCAGCTCTCGGAGCTAAGCCGCCTGTATCTATCCATAGCTAAAATACAAGAGTGTTGATCACTCTAACTATAACAGCAGATCTGCATAAATATTTTCCTACCCCACAGGATGGCAAGAAGATGGCTCTGATACCACTGTAATGAGGCCAACCTGGCTCTGCTATAACTTAATAGAATTTGTAATCTCAACAATAAACGTGCCAGAGTGTATCTCTTTATTTATCAAATTTAAATATATAATTTTCACAAAAATGCAATTTCCAACAAAATACTTCTTTGTTCAATATATTCGGTTTCAACTTAGCATTTCTCAGCATACACAACTATTTCGAATTTGCTTATTTGATAAAATCTGGAATTTGTACTTGAAGGATTTATTCCAACATAAATTTGCACTTGTTTTAAATCATATACAAATGGACGTATTTGATAAATACCATTCTATCTTATGCATCTCGTCAATTTCTAGCAATGGTTCATGCCATAATAACATCCACACAGAAGCTAGCTGCTTCCGCAGCTCCTTTGTTTCCACCCGCAGTTGTTGGCTAACGCCACACAACACCAATCCCTTGCTCGCAGCTGAGTTCAAACACACCCACAGCCCAGTTGATCACGCGGCTGATGTTTTATCACTCCCAAATGTGGCTTGGATAAAGCCACATGACTGATGCCTTATCCCAACAAAACGTGGCTTAGAAAAGCCACCAGCAAACGCCTCACCACAGCAAAACGTGGCCTAGGGGAGCCACACAGCTGACGCCTCACCACAGCTATGCTATTACACCTAGGCGTCCAATTCTGCAGCCGCACACAGTCTCTCAACCAAGAACGATTTTGATAAATAAATAGAATCTCCAGAAGTTGACAGTCAATTCTAAATGAATTTGTTCGATTCCCAGCGAACAACACTTGTATTCGAAATCTGCAGTGTCTCTTCTCTTCCAGATGCTAAATACCTTCAATTGAATTGATAATTCGATGATGCAATTCCAGCAGACATTAATCACTCTCCAAATTAATTTGCACTTTCAGTGTGCATGAGCAATTTCAGAATTACTTCTTCCTCTAGTTACAGGCAAACAGAATGAAGGAAGAGATCTTGGTTATACTTCAGCAACCAATAAGAGATTAACTTCAAAACAATCAGTCTTCCAGAAGCCAATTTGACCCTTATACTTCAGCAAGAGCACAGATCAAAACTTCTCCTCAGAGAAAACAAACAAAATATCATATAATCAATCGATGCAATCCCAAAGAAATGAGCTCATATTTATAATCCATCCTTAGCCACAGTTTCCCAAAAAGAGTTTCAGTTCACAACTCTTTTAATTTACAACTTCTAATTTATTATAATAATAAAGTATTATTATAATAATGTGGTTTTATTATTAATTAATATTTTATAAATATTACTTAATAAATATGAACTCATGCGATAAATCCCGCATCCATTGTTGATCATGCCAGACTGACATAGCCATCCACTGCACTGCCAAAAATAGACTTACTATAAATAGTAAGTCCCCATCCAAAGAACTGCACAAACTGAATATCGTCTGGAATACTGACCACTGCCGATACTGCCCTGCCAGAAATGGAAACTGACCAAACTGACTTACTAAAAATAGCATGTCCAAACTTGCTGAAAATAGCAAGTCTACCAACTGGGACCCTCAAAACCAGGCATCAGCTCACGAGGGTCACGATGATGAGTTGATCAAGCCACTGCCAATACCTGCTAAAAAGGGGGTCATCACACTTTGAAGCAGAAGGTTGTTGAATTATCTGTGTTAGCCTTACCTGATTTCAATAAGGTATTTCAAGTTGAATGTGATGCAAGTGGAAGTGCAACAGGTGTTGTGTTGACTCAAGAAGGTAAACCTGTTGCTTTCTTTAGTGAAAAGTTGAATGATGCTAGAAGGAAATATTCTTTCTATGATCAAGAATTCTATGCTATTGTTCAAGCTTTGAAGAAATGGAGACACTATTTGATGCCGAGTGAATTTGTGTTGTATACTGATCATAAGGCTTTACAGTATTTGGGTAGTCAGAATAAGTTGAATCAGAGACATATAAAATGGGTAGAGTATTTGCAGAGTTTCACATTTGTGATCAAGCATACGAGTGGAGTTTCTAACCGCGTTGTTGATGCATTGAGTAGAAGATCTTTGTTGACTGAAATGAGAATTGAGGTTCTTGGTTTTGATGACATGAAGCATTTGTATGAAAATGATCCTGATTTTTCAGAGCCGTGGAGAGTGTGCAGAGCACCTATTCCAAATCAACCAAGTATGAAGACTATTTCATTCAAGAAGATATGTTGTTCAAAGATATTCAGTTGTACATATCAAGAGGATCAATGAGAACTAATTTGATAAAGGAAAAACATAGTAGTGGTTTGCCTCGACATTTTGGTATTGATAAGACATTGAGTTTGCTCAAGGAAAGGTATGTTTGGCCTCAATTGTATAAGGATGTTCAAAAATTTGTGAAAAGTTGTGGAGTTTGTCAAGTTGCAAAAGGAGTAAGTCAGAATACTGGTTTGTATACACTGATTACTGTTCCTGAGAAACCTTGGAGTGATATTAGCATGGATTCTGTTCTCGGCTTACCAAGGACAACAAGAGGTAATGATTTTGTATTTGTTGTTGTGGATAGATTTTCCAAGATGACAGATTTCATACCGTGTAAGAAAACATCAGATGCAGTACATATAGCAGATCTTTTCTTTAAGGAGATTGTCAAATTGCGTGGATTACCGAAGAGTATCATCTCTGACCGTGACAGTAAGTTTGTTAGCTATTTTTGGAAAACACTTTGGAAGAAGTTGGACACCGAGTTGAAGTATAGTTCTACATTTCATCCACAAACTGGTGGACAAACAGAGGTTGTAAACCAAAGTCTGGGTAACTTGTTAAGATGCTTAGTCAGAGACACACCGAGTAATTGAGATTTGATGTTGGCACAAGCAGAGTTTGCATATAACAGTTCAGTAAATAGAAGTACTAGAAAGACACCTTTTGAGATTGTTCATGGCACACAACCAAGAGGTATATCAGACTTGAGAGACATTGCTGGAGAAGATAAAAGAAGTGTTGATGCAGAAAAGTTTGTTGAGTTCATGAAGACATTGCATGAGGAAGTGAAATAGAAGTTGGAGCAAAGTAATTAGAAATACAAGGATAATGTAGATAAATGAAGGAGACAAAACTTTTGAAGTTGGTGATGCAGTAATGGTTCATTTGAAGAAAGGCAGATTTCCTATTGGGACATATGGAAAATTGAAGATGAAGAAATTTGGTCCTTGTAAAATACTGAGAAGATTTGGCAGTAGAAATGCTTATGAAGTAGAATTACCTGATGACATGGATATATCACCTATATTCAATATTTCAGACTTGTTTGAATATCATGAATCTGATGAAGAAGTGTCAGTACAGAGTGATTATCTTAAGAAACAGATAGAGGAAGTGAGAAGATTTTGAAACAGAGTTGGCAGGAGTACAAGAGGAAGGGAATACATGAAGTATCTGATAAATGGAAGAATAGACTGATTAAGGACTCATCTTGGATTTCTCAATCTAAGTTCGATTCAATTCAGGATGGACCTAACACATGATTCGGAGAATCATTTCTTTTCAACCCCAGGTGTCTGATGCAGGAGCATCTTGGGTTCTTTGGCAATCTTGATCAGCCAAAAATATGTTTGTTTTAGTTCAGTAGATTGTTGGAGGCTGCTGAGTAACTTTTGTTTCTCGGTTACTTGTTCTGTCTTGCTTTACCGACGGGTCTCAGTGAATGTTGGCTTCTCGGTGGTTTCTTTCACCGAGTTGTTTATGTTGCTCGATTACCTTCTTACCGAGTCGTTGTTGCTCGGTTGGTTTTCACCAAGTTGTTCCTGTTGCTCAGTCGGTTTCTTACCGAGTTGTTTATTTTGATTTTGGATCTTTTGGCCGACTTCTGCATTTAATTTTCGTAGCGTAATTTATGTGGGATCTCTCATTGGGATGTATGTGGACCTAAATCTGGGTCTTTGATGTTTCCTATGCTGGATCTTTCGGATCTGAGGGCCAACCCCTTTGGTGGACTCTTGTATATATTTTGGTTTTTGCTCTTAGATTAGGGGGAGTTCTTAGTGAGAAGAAGATAGTATTAGAGACTCAGAACGCAGGTCTGTGACCTCGCATGTATCAAGATTATTCTGTAAACATCTGAATGTATATGGCCGAAACCGGGAAGGCCTCACAGCCCGGCATGTGATGAGTTTGATGAATTAATATAAGTTCTATTGTTTCTTCTCTCCCCTTTCTGTGTTGTTGCTTCCGTGTTGTTCTGCAAGTTGGCTTGGATAGCTGGGAGTGCCTTTGGCCCCTATTTTCCATACCCTACCTACGTCAAATATATATAAAATCGTATTAGGAGAAATTAATATAATAATGATTCAGAGATATTTTGTGTGTGTGTGTGTGTGTGTGTATATATGTAGTTACATAATCAATCATCGTTATATTAATCACATAATAATGAATAGACATGTCCCATGAAGGGACATGTCTCTCCTTGCCTCATCATCAATATAAATGCAAGAGAGATCGCAGCATTTGAAAAAACACATACAAAATAGAGTGTTATTACATTTGCAGCAATCCTAAAACTTAACATGGTATCAGAGCCAGACTGCAAATGTAAGAGAGTAGTTTGTTGATGGTGAATGTGTGACTGTCTCAGAAAATACAATCTCAGTACAGGGACCATATCTCACAAATACACCGTTGGATTTTTCTGCATTTTGGATATGTTGGTGATAAACAAATTGCGAAGAATCTCACCAGAGTGATTGGAGAGCAAGTGTTGGGTTCAAAAGTTATGACCGACTGTGTATGGGTCTATGTAAAATCCAGTGAGTGAAGTTGTGCTGTAGAATTTTGTCCACACCAAGTGCAAAGAATAAAATCAAGTGAATTGTAGCAGATTTGTTAAGAAGCAAACATCAGCCATTATATATTGGCAACTATGTCATTCCTGAGCGGCGATTCATTGAAGACATAATTTACACACTGATATTTGAATAAAGTGACTTGATAAAATAAAAGAAGCATTGTTTAGTAAGAGGTTGAGGACGATGAATTTGCAAAGTATACACAAATGATTAGTTAGACCTTATAGCGACTTTCATTAAAGAGACATTAATTTGTTATGATTGTGGTCAAGCATTAACAAAGAAGCATGTATTCAATGAAGGGTGTCTCTTTATAGAAAGCAAGCATTAATTATAGAGTGTCACCTCTCTTGGAGCAATCAAGTCATTTCACAAGAAGACATGAGAATTGTTCAACGATATAAGAGTGGGAATTTTACATTGTGGGGGGGGATAATAACCAATGTTACATTCCCATTTGAACCATCCTTAGTGGGGAGATGATTCAAAGGGGAGATGTCTCTCAAATAATCTGAGGTGTTTTCTGATTTGATGTATATGGACCTTCATTGAAGCAACTTGTGTCAAGGATGTTGATGCGCAAATAAGTATTTATTATCCTTGAATATTACATTTATCTACTCATTGTAGTCTCTCTCTCATCTATATTTCTATACGTAATATAAGAGCTATTTGCCTTGATCTTTTCCAGGGATGCTCTTGCAGGAAAAGAAGATTGATATCAGATTTAGAGGGAGTCTAACACTTCAGAGGTAACTTTGGGCGAGGAGCAAAGAAGATTGATATCAGATTCAGAGCGAGTCTAATAGGTTATCTTAAGCAATCTTGGATGAAAGATCAACAGATTGATATCTGCTCAATGAGTTCTTCTCTGTGAGAGAAGTTCGAGGTGAAATCCCTTGTTTCCACCCTCTGCGCTGAGGCATGGTAGATGTCATGTGTGTGACTACATAATTTTAATGGGCTTGCCCCCTGTGTACATCATGAGGAAGTGACGACTTCAAAATGATTATCACTTGTATTTGTAAAAGTTATTGGAAGGTGACAATCTTACAATAACTTGACCTTCTATCGTGGTAGACATCTTATGATGTCTGAAATAGATCGTGATAGATGATATCTTGCATAGTAGATTAAGTTCCTTAAACAGATCATGGCCTTCTATTGTGATGGACATCTTATGATGTCTGAGACAGATCATGATAGATTATATCTTGCATGGTGGATTAAGTTCCTTAAACAGACCATGAATATTCTTGTGGTAAGTATCAATGAGGATACATGTGCACATTACCTATGGACATTTTTTGAGTACTTGGTGAATATCACGCGACTTGATATTTTGAGGTCATTACTCTGAGTACATGGTGAATATTATGTGACTTGATATTTTGTGGTCATTACTCCTGATATCATGAGATGATATCTAATGGTGAATATCTTCCGATCAAAGATATTCTTAAACATCCCATTCTTGATATTACGCTCAGGTAATATCATATCCTTTATTTATCCTCCCTAGGTAAGAGGGAGTGTTGATGTTTTGTAGCTTCTGTCGGATAAATCCTTTGAGACTATTGAATGTGTGTGTGTGTGTGTGTGTGTGTGATAGAGATATAATATATATAGATATATATCTAAAATAGTATTATGAGAAATTAATATAATAATGATTCAGAGATATTATATATATATATATATATATATATGTGAGATATAATATACATAGATATATATCTAAAATAGTATTAGGAGAAATTAATATAATAATGATTCAGATATATATATATATATATATGCAGTTACATAATCAATCATCATTATATTAATCGCATAATAATGAATAGACATGTCCCATGAAGGGACATCTCTCCTTGCCTCATCGTCAATATAAATGGCAGAGAGATTGTTGCATTTGAAAAAACACATACAACATAGAGTGCTATTACATTTGCAGCTATCCTAAAATTTAACGGTTGTACCCATAGAAGCATTAATCATTTTGGGAAAAAAAGGCAAACCAAAGGAGTAGGATTTTTTGAAAAAATGGGAAAAAATTAAATTTACAAAAAAAACATAAAAACTTAAAAAAAAATCAAAAATTATGTTTTTTCTAAATTAAAAGTCATTTCCACACCATAGATATATTGAGAGCAAATAAAATATAGAGTTCAACCAATAAATTGTAGAGAATAGATTTTCATCATTTATATCCATATCGCTGATTATATCCATATAGCTGATTACATTGCACAAAACATACCACAATAGCATAAAAGATAACTAGATGGAGACAACTGTCAAAATGTAAATCACAATATAGTTTGTGACTTTGTACAAAGTCAACCTATAAACTAAGTAAAAAGTTCCAAAAATTCAAATGTAGCCAATGGCATACTAAGGGCTAGGAGGCCCTATTGATGCTTCTCCTTGGTAAGTCCCTCACCTAAGTCCTTCAAGAACACTAAAAAATTTGGTAGTTTCCATGATTTCCAAATCTTCAGGCTCATAAACATTATCATCAACATCATCGTCATCACTGTGAGGCGCAACAATCCACTCAAACTCTAGATCTATCTCGTCAAGGTCAATTGGGGAGTCATCCTCGATAGTTCCTCTTTTTCTCCATGTAGAAATTAGTCTTTGTCTATAAGTGAAAAACACAATGAATACAACTTCAATTGAGTGCAAGTTATTAAAACTCCTACCTTGAGCTTTCTTCAGCTTCAAGCGAAGGTTGTGGTGAACTAACACCAAGTCATTCATCCGTTTTTGTGTTAGACGATTGTGTTTCTTGGAATGTATGTGTTCAAAAACACTCCAATTACACTCACAAGCAAATGAACTGCATGGCTGGGTCAAAATGCGTATTGCCATCCGCCTGAGATTTTTACATTCATGACCAAAAGATTCCCACCATTGAGCTGAAAAACACATTATGGGGAGATGATATCATGTAAGAATATCTTCAAATCTTAACAAATTCATTGATCATGTCAACAAAATAAATGGACTATCAAAAGTTTATAGAGTCTACCTGGTTGGAAGGTCGTTTTGCCGTCCTCGGCAGCCCTAGATGAGAGAAAACCCCTTCCCTGCTTATACATTTGCAACTCTGACATATTGGCTTTCAATTTCTCCGTGCTTTGAAACATTTTTTCCTCGCACCTAAACAAGTCTTGTGCGATCTCAGCGTCAATCTCTATGAAATTCATGTTGTAGAACAATGATGGATTGAGAAAGTATCATGCAGCATGAAGAGGAGAGTGCATCTGTCTATCCCATCTCCTATCAATTATGTCCCATAATGATTGATACCTTGTCTTATCATTTTCCAACCTACCCTTCACCACCTCCTTGGCCCTATCCATGGCCTCATACAAATATCCCATTGGGGATTTATCCCCATCCACTAGTCTCAAGACTTTTACTAGAGGCTCTGAGAATTGTACCATTTGTTCAATTGCTTCCCAAAACTTGGTAGAATATATGTACTTTGTCAATCTCATGCCATCTGTTTGATTTGAGAAGCCTAAGTCCATCCACTCAGCTGACACAAACATGAGTCTCAAGTTCATTTTGTTGAACTAGAGTCTGTAGTGCAAGGAAGTGTGTTGCAAACCTTATCACCCCTGGTCGAACCAGCTGCTTGCCCCATGTGAATTGGTGCATCATACTCAAAACCCTCGTGTGATTGTAGATAAATTTGGTAATCGTGCGAGCCTTTTGCAATGCCTCCTTCACCCATTCAATTTTTCCAATGTCCTCTAGGGTTAGATCAAGGCAATGTGTTGCACATGGGGTAAAAACATGGAGGGGTATTTGTCTGTCAGGAGTTTCCAAGCAGCAACACAAGCAGCATTATTGTCTGTAATAAATTGAACCACATTTTGTGGCCCCGCATCCATGACTATTGAGTCATACATCTCGAACAATGCAGTTGCAATTTTCATTACATGTGATGCATCCACAGATTTCAAAAATATAGTGCCTCTATCACAAGAGACTAGGAAATTGATGAGGGATAGGGTCCTTCTATCTATTCGTCCATCTGACATAATGGTGCACCCACTACTAGCCCACTCTAACCGATGCTCATCAACATGTTGAACATCTTTTACTGCATCATTGAGCATACCAACTCTTGTTGAATCGTAAGACGGGGCTTTAAACCCAGGCCCTGCAGCTACAACGCCATCCATCATAGCTTGCCAATATGGAGATCTACAAGCATGGAATGCCAAGGTAAAGGAGAAAAAGAAATTGAAATCCCCTTCATTGCCTCTTCATGGACAGCTTTCCTCTACCCTGTACTCTCCAAAGTGGTTTGTGATCCTAGCATAATAAGAGGTGCAAAGAAATAATTGATGTTCCCTCCACCCGTGTTTGGGCCACGTGCTTTAGCCTCAGATTCCCTCAAACCCTCCCTTCCACCATCTTCCTCATGCAATTGATTCCTCCTAACACTTGTAGAACTGGAACCTATTTTAATCCTAGTTCTCGCCTTTTTTGCCTTGTTCTCAGTGATTCCATCAAGAGCTCTTCTGGCCTGGTATGTGACATCTACAGGGCATTTAGCACATGTTGTGGTGTTATTTACCGCTTCCTTTGCCAAATGCCATTTGAAGCGGTAAATTCCACTACTAACAACGTTCAGACACCAAATGCATTTAACCTTAGTTGTACCGGCAATCGATGTGCAATGTGTCCACACAAAGTCTCTCGGACGCGGCATTGTGATCAAGAATATGCAAAAGCATTTTAATTCAGTTTATGCAGAAAATATACAATTTTAATTCTACTTGCAAAATATGCAGAAAATATACAGAATACATGCACAAAAATATATATAGAAAATCTATACATTTATACAGATTACAGAATAAATATATACATAAATTTTTACATAGATTTTTACATACTTTCTGTATATATACAAATCTAATTTTTACATTGCAAATATATATATATATATATATATATATATATTCTGTATTTTCTGTATATTTTCTGTGTATGTATTCTGTATATATTTACAGAAAATATATGTCGTATGTATTCTGTATTTATTTACAGAAAATGTATGTTGTATGTATATACAATATATAAAATACATATACAGTGTATATATTCTATATATACAGAAAATATATAGTAATATACATAAAGAAAATATACATAATACAGTAAATATGTATACAAAAATATATATGTGGAAAGTATATAAAAATGACTGTTTGAGTGATACGTTTTCAAGCTCCAGCAGCCAACCCACATGAGCAGCTCAGTGAAAGCTAGTCAGATGGTTTCCTCTGGTAAGTTTGCAGAGGTGTAAGGGACGACAGGGGAGGAGGAAGGAGGGGGTCTCCATCCAAATCCATCGCCGGGAGGAAAGAAAGAAAAGAAAACGACAATCGAGAGAAAAAGCAAAAGACAGTGACAAACGGCAGCAAGAAAACCAGTGAAGGGCACAAAGACGGAAGCAAGGGCACAAAGATGAACACTAAGCACAACCACGTGCAGGAGGCACGCGGTGGGTAGCGAAGCTACATGTGAATAGTGCACAGGTCATGCAGGGAGAGGTCGCACAGGGAGAGGTCGCAGAAGCGAAACCGTGCTGCATTTCAACATTTCATAAATTCTTGATTATCATAAGTGATATTCATTTGCATATCTCTAATTGTCCGTAGTTCACTGTTTACCTACTTTCTACTCTCAGATGACTTAAGTCTAACAGAAGCTTTTATGCACTCTACAGCTGTCTGCAATCGTAGGCTTTTACATCGTTTCTAATTTTCAGCAGTAATTCTCTACTGATCATCCTAGTATCTGCTGATCATTGACTTATTTAAGATGCTCTGATTTTGACAGTAGACCACCACCCTCTCTCCATTGTAATTACTCCAAATTATAACTAGAATATTTTATTTTCAAAAAAATTCCACAACAAGAGGATTGCAGTGCATATTGCTTTCTCTAAATGGAAACCATGTTACAGGTTATCAAATTCCTGGATGTTTCTGTTTTTTGGGGGTTTATAAACCCAGTCCTTCATCTATGTAATGACAGTTGGATATTCATTCTACAATTAATATATGTTTTATTTTCGGGCTAAAAAATAATAGCATACAATGGAACTTCAACTTCATTCCTTACCTTTCTACATCATCTTCTGACAAATTGTTGTGTGTAAGAGCCTTTTTTAGTGTGTCATATCTGGCAAACAGATACATTTCGTATAAAATTCGGATTCAAAAACATTAACCAAAGTATTTTTAAAGCTGCACACAAATTCAATTTTCATTTCAAATATTGATAGAGAAGCAAAAATTTATTTTACCCATTTTTGCTGAAAAACCATTCAGGGAGCCAAGGAAGCTGAAAGAAAACTGCAAATCAAATAAAGAACACTTTCATTGAAATATTATTTATTTTTCCTCTCCCTGGTCATCAAAATACATTGGTTTCAACAAAAAAATGCATTCACTTAACAAAATCATATCAATTTCCCATCAGGTGGAATTAACACTTTATAACATTCTATCTCTAATATCTATTAATCATTTCTTTTCTTATAGACACACCCTCCTTTAGTCATCTCATACACAATCCTCTTTCCATCCCATTATTTTCGCATTAAAAGTTGGAACATCATCATATATTATATTTGAGTATTAATTTATTGTTGTTTTTTAACTTCTGCTTGAGCTGTATACAGATCATTATTTTGTAAATTCTTTGTGTACTATCAGTCAAAATGAAAACCATCTATTATAGAGGGCTTGGTTTTAAAATAGTAATTGAAAATAAATTCTGAAGATTTATCCTGTATGAAATGCAGCGGATGAGTGTCACAAAAGAGTGTGGATGGAAAGCAACCAAGAGGATTGAACAAAACCTACAACAGTGAAAATACCAAGATACTAACATAATTAAATAGATTGAATTACTCGATCTCAAAAAGGTAGATGTATTCAGAAGAGAAAAGGAGCACGTTATAGTCAAACTACTAGCATCAGTGTATGATGACTATCAACTAGAGCCCAGAGAATGTCAAAAGCAGAAAGAAACCTTGTACAATACCAGAAAAAAAAACATAGAAATGAAATGGAACTCTTTTAATGTTCACAAATGAGCAAAGTAGAAAATAGGAACTTACAGCATGTGCTATTACAACAGCAATATAATAGGTTATGAAACTTAGTTCCTGAAGAGTAACTAGAAAATGAAGCATCGTAAAACTTGACATGTATGTATGGCTATGGCATAAGCCCAGGCAGTTAAACCCTAAACTAGCACTACATGTACAAAGTAAAGGACACTGACAGAAAGCTCAAAGAAGCACAAAGCTAGCAAAGGGGTCCAGCGGCACCCTAGCAACCGTACATGGGGCATTTCCCCAATGCTGCAAAAGCTCCTGCAAGTGGACCACTTCCAGTGCAATTTTGTTGGCTTGTACTAGAACCTGAAGCATTACATTGTTACAAATACAAGTTTTGGTATACAAGGATACATGAATATCAAGAGAGCTATAAGAAAAAAACCAACTCTCCTATCTTTCCACAAAGTGAAGAGGATTTCCAACCTAAAAGCATGCCAAACTTGAATGAACTTGAAGGGAAGCTGAGGGGAATCCCCCAACAAAACCATATGTCAAGGAAATGGCTTAGGCCAAAAAGCCAAGAAAAAATAATGTATCCATGTCCACAACTATTGAGCTCTTCTGCAATACCCAAAGAGGTGAATGAAAGTCTTAGGTTGCCCACAAAAGGGGCACCAAGAATATGGCACACCCAAATGCCATAGGTGAGATCCCAGAAGCAAGCCTTGGAAAAGAATACACCAAATAAAATGAGCCAGGTTAGGCTCAACAATGGCAGTCCAAATAGTGCAAAACCTGTGGCGCCATGCAGACTGGGAGGATTGCATGTGCCACCTCAGATTCAAGGTTGGAACCATGGGCAAATGTGGAACAAGCCAATGGTAAGCCCAAATTGGGATTGTAGTTACAAAAAAAGGTGTTGGGATACCATCACCAATCCTTCCACCACGACCTAACCAAGTGGATGCCTAGCTAGTGATGCATATTGAGAGGTAGTACCAACACAACCAAGTCAAAATTCTGACAATCTGGTCAACTAAGTCATAACTTGGCCTGCAAATCTTCCCATGAATGAAGATTCATAGTAGCTCTAGAAAAAAAATCCTGAGGAGTACAAATGCCACGCTTATGAAAAGGCAAAGCCTGAATTCTAGGGATATGGGCCAATGGGAGACCTTGCACCTGAATGAAACACGACCACAATATATTATGCTAGTTAAAAGAAAGGTCATGTCTGAAACCAGCCCCATCCCAACGAAGCCAAGGATTAACAGCTTCTCAGGCCCGCCAAATGCTTTTGCAACAAAAGTGCCTCGAATATGCATGGCATCCTTCATTAAGAGAAGGGTTAGCAAGCCAATACCCTTTCAAGTCGACCTATGAGCTGGATAACCTGAAGAAATGTAATGCCTGAGAAGAATTTTCTAGGCCTCATTGCTAGAAATGGCACAAATAACCCATTTGGCACACAAGGCAAGACCTTGTTTGTGGGAGGAAAGCAAACCAAGACCTCCAGAGTCCCTAGGAAGACAATTGTACTCCTAGGCAACCTTGTGAAAACCATGATGGTCAGCTCCTGAAGCCCACAACAAGTCCCGCAGGAGGTTTTCCAATTTGTTGTGTGAGGCCTTCGAAGGTGCACAAAGAATAAAACACATGGGTGGCAGCCAACACTACTAGAATAAATCTGGAATTTACCAGCCAGAGAGAGGCTTGGTAATCTAGTATGCAAGCTTTTTCTCAATCCGGTCAAGAACCGCATTCCAAAGGTCTACTACAGAACCTTGAAAGGCAAAAGGAATGCCCAAAAACTAAATGATCTCCCCATGCTAAATCCACTTCCACCCATATTGAAGAATCCAGGGAAAAGCTAGAAGTAAGGATTGCTTGTAAGTTTGTAACAGTAGGTTTTGCGTCATTGAATCGTCGACCTAGAAGCCAAAAAAAGGTATCAAGGCATTGAAGTACCACCTGCACATTGTGCTCATCCTCAATCAAGGCGAGGAAAGAATCATCTGCGAAATGGACGTTGACAAGCTGAGAAGGTGACAAAAGCAGGGAAATACCCCTAACTTGTCTTGTAGAAATAGAAAAAGCGAGAAGGTAACCAAAGCCCTCAACAACCAAGACATACAATGAAGGGGCCAAAAGGCAACCCTAGCGAATGGACTTATACAAGCCAAAGGCCAAAGACTGTTTCCCATTAATGGTGATGCAAGCTGAAGTGTCTCCAAAAAGTATTTGAATAGATTGAATGAATTAGGGACCAAACCCTGAGGCTTTGAGCATCACAAGAATGAAGGGTCATTCAATACGGTCATAAGCCTTAGCAAAATCAATTTTGACAAAATAGCATTTTTCTTAGAGTGCCAAGCCCATTCCATGCCTTCCTAGACTGCAATAATATTATCTAGGATGAACCTGGATTTGATGAAGCCAGTTTGCTCAGGGCGAACAATTTGCGGGAGAAGATGTCTAATCTTGAGGGCAGGAGCTTTGGCAATGATTTTGTAAGAAACATTAAGCAAAGTAAAGGGTTATTAGTTACTAATATCTTTTGGATCACCAGCCTTAGGTATGAATTTAATATTGCGCTTATTAATGAGTTGACCAAGAGATTGTGTATGAAATGCTTCCAGATAAACTTTGTGCAAATTGGGGCCAACACAAGGTCATAAGGCCTTATAGAACTCACAAAGGGAAGCCATCACAACCAGGTGCTTTGTCATCCGCCCTGGAAAAAACGGTCTCTTTAAAATCCTTAAAGGAAAGCATTTGATTGCAAAATGCCTTTTGAGATTGAAAAAACCGACAAGGAACAACAAAGAGACATTGCTTCAAGGCTTGATCTCTTTCAAGGGAGTTTCCCTGCGGAGTGAACACCTTCTCATAATGTCTGACAAAGGTTTGAAGAATATTCGGTAGCTCAGAGAGCACTGATTGGCCATCCTTGATACACTTGATGCCAAGTGAAGAGTGAGGTTCTCTAAGTTCCAAGAACTCTTTAGATGCATGATCTCCCACCTTAAGCTAGTATAATCTAGCTTTGATGTGAACTCCTCATGCAACATAACTATCAGCAATTTTCTTCTAACAGCGGAGTTGAGCAATCCATACCTGCAACTCAGGGCAGAAGGGGTTGGCTTCCAGAGCCTCTGTGGCGATACACAAAGCTATAGTGGTCGCCTCATAGGACTGCCAGTGGTACATGGCTAGTTGCCTACCATAAATGCAAAGAAAACGAGTCATGCATTGGATAGAATCATTCCACCACGTAATCCGGCCAATAAGCTAAGGCGGCCGGCTCTCAAGATTCCAAACCCTCTGAATATGGGCCACCGTGGGCTAATGATTCAACAAAGAAGTATTTAAAAGAAACTAGGTTTTAGATGGGCATACATGATCAGAAATGAGTGAGGGTTTTCAATTAAATTAAATATTTTAATCTTTAGTCAATTTTTGTCCTCATTCAATTGTAATAACCTTTTAATTTAAGTTGTCCATTCAACTTTTAAAGAGGACATGGATGTAGTGACTCTTCAAATTCTTTGAAAATGCATCAATAAGCTCAATTCAAATTCAATAGGCAGAGTGATAGATATATATCTTTTAGGATGAGTTTGTCAAGTTAGGACAAACATCTTGTCTGTTGAGATTGCCAACTTGTATCAACTCTCACAGATGGAGTTCACGAGCATACATCTCTCCCATGGGATTGCCTAACTTCTATGGACTCAAGCATATAACTCTTCCACGAGTTTGCCCAAATTGGATTGATTTATGAGCATACATCTCACTTACAAGATTGTACAAGTTGTATGGAATTGTCATATTTAGAATGAAATGTTGCTTTACATATTGTTATTGTTGTTTTTGTGAGGCAACCGATGAGCTCTTTCCTTTGCCAACAATTGTAGTTCATCCATCTCCATTCTTAGTAGCCTCAAAAGATCGCGCAGGGGCTTACTCCTTAGGAATTTTAACCCTCGGGACGGCCAAGGGGCAATCTTTAATTTTATGCCCAGATAATTGGTGCCAATAACAAGTATTGGGTAGATTCAGATAGAGCACTCCTTGAGAGTAGCATTGATCTCCTACTTGAATTTCAATAGTCTCCTTGACGTCTCGAGACTGTTGGAAATAATGGAATGGTGTGTACTGAGAGGAAAGGGGTGAATTAGTACACTTAAAACTTTTATCACTTAACCTTAATCCTTTATGTAATCAATTGCTTGTATTACCAACCATATGTGTTATTCTATCTTTATGCATGTAATATCAATTCATAAACTCAATTAGCATGTAAACATTCATAGAAACATTCATGAAATGTATTGACACATGACACCAGATTTGGTAACGCAGAAAACCCCTGTTAGAACGGAAAAACTGCGGTGGGGATGAAACCCACAAAACTTCACTATCTACAGAATAGAAGGGGCCGGTTAAGGCTTACAAGTTGATCACTTGTAATGATCTTACCCTGTTAGGAATAACATGTAGAGACTGGTTAAGGTCTACTCTGTTAAGAGCTTTAGCAACACTGTTTAGTGTGCACTCCGTTAAGAGATTTACAAAGTATTGTTAAATCCACCTTCTCAAAGGATTTCTTCTATTTGCTACACTTGTTAGAATGTAGTCAAAAATATTTGTTGACCTGAGTATATGCAATCTAGAATTGTTGAGTACAGATCCATTAAAGATTACAATATGATGTGTCACCTATAGTGACTGATTAATACCTTTGTTCTGCTCGGTAGCCTTGACTCTGGTTCTTGATAACCGTTTTCATCTTTTGTTGTTCTTTTGCATAAAACTCTCAGTCTGATCCATAGATGTGCTCCTCGGCTACAATCATCATCACATCTTGTTCTGATTGATTACACATCTATTTATACATTAGATTAACCTATTTTAGTTTCACCATTTTCAAAGATAACTCTATGATCAAAGGTTTACAACTTGACCTTGATCTCCTAGTTTGCATGTTTTCAATCAGTTAGACTGATTAAAACAATTACAATTACATTGCTTGTCCCTCAAGAAATGGATTTAAAGCAAATCAAAAAGCTAAATATAAAACACAAGTGTTTTATCTGACGTGGAAGTCAGATCCACATTTCTCGGGATTATAACTGTCTCTCGATAGACTGGCGCTCGGGTTCCTCTGTTGTCTGCTCTGTCGGGTTCCTCTGTGAACTGTCTGTCGGGTTCCTCTTGTAAACTATGTCGTCGGTTTACATTGTAACCTGCACTGTCGGGTTACACTATAGGCTTTGTTGTCGGGTTCCCTTGTGAAGTTGTCTGTCGGGTTGCACTAAACCTGTCTTTCGGTGTTGGTGTTACCGACGGTTCAAACTGTTTTCCTTTGCATACTAATGGAAAAATATATCATCAATCTCCCCCTTTGACATTAGTATCAAAAACTGATATGTGCAAAAACTAAAATGTTTAGTATGTACATCATGTGTTCACCTTGTCATTATGACTCCCCCTATGTGTATGTTTCGATATAGTATATGTATATACACTTTGAATTTATACTATTTCCCCTTTCACCTTATCTTATCTTCTCCCTTTATCATATCATTTCCCCCCTATATCATATCATTTTCCCCCTTTTTTGATAGTAAGGGCAAAGGTTAATTACTTACAACTTGTCAAAAATTTGGGAATGGGAGTTCTTCATGTCTTCCATCATTTTCTCACATTTCTCCTGAAGGTGTTCCAAGGCCATATGCTCCAATGCAATTCTTGCGTGCATGTCATAGATGTTGTCAGTGACAAACATCTCCGAGGTGGCAATCAATTGTCTTGCCGTAGTCATGTGATGTTGCATTAATGTGAGATTGGATAGCAGTAGAGCCTGTAGCTCGGTTACCTCATCTCTGAACGTTGATTCTGCCTCTTGAATTTTAGTTCTCAACTTCTTTGCTTCCTTGACCTTTTCATAATGCAACTTGATTGCATTGTCAGTGGTTGAGAGACCTTGTGCACTAGTTTTAGAATCTGCATCTATCTTTGCAATCTTTTCACTATTTTCCGTAGTGAATTTCTCTATTGTGCATAACTGTTGTGTAGTCGGCTGACAAGCCGACGGGTAGACTAGTATCATGTAGCCGACAAGACCTTCGGGTACTTTCCGGAAGGCCTCCAGGAGTAGTATAAGTACACCCTTCGGGGTCATTGTAATCATCATCTTG
>MU227614.1:1628343-1644475 GCA_018584345.1 Thuja plicata | reverse complement strand
ACTTTATAATTTCACTTAAGTTGAGGGTTGAGTCATCATTGGAAGGGGCCATTTATTTAATTGGTTTTAAGCCTAAGTCACATTATTATAATGATACTTTATTATAATAATATTTTTAAAGGAAGTTACTTAAAAAGAGTTTTGTTGAGTGGAATTCATTTGGGAAACTTTTGTTTTTAAAGGAAGTTGTTAAAAGGGAGTTGTGTTGAGTGGAATTCATTTGGGGAACTTTTGTTTTTAAAGGAAGTTGTTAAAAAGGAGTTGTGTTGAGTGGAATTCATTTGGAAAACTTTTGTCAATAGAGGATTATAAATATGAGCCCATTTGGTGAGAAAATCATCGATTGAATATATTATATTTTGTTTGTTTTCACTGAGGAGAAGTTTCTGATCTGTGCCCTTGCTGAAGTATAAGGGTCAAATTGGCTTCTAAAAGACTAATTCTTCTGAAGTTAATATCAATTTGTTGTTGAAGTATAACAAATTGTAATTGCATCACCTCTCTACTATGAAGTTTGTGGCTAAGAGAGTTTGTATGAGTTCGGGGTTTATGCACACTGAGCGTGTAGATCTCTTTAATTCTGATTTGTCTACATTTTACTGAGTTCTGCTGGAAGAGTGTGATTTATTGCAAGGACGGAAGTATTGTATGATGTATCAATCTGCAATTTATTTCTGGACTGATTGGTTTTGTGAGAGCAGCGTTTGTATTCTTGGAGCTTCGTTTTAGTTTGGCTGGACAGGTTCCTCAATAATTAAATTTCCTGGATTTAGATTTATAAATTCATTTTCCAGAATTCTGCAAGTTTATGTTTTGAATAAAACTGTTATGTATTGGATTTAAGAAATGCAAGTGAAATGAATATATAGATAAAGAGCAATTCCAGAATTCGTCAAATATTTGTATCTTGTAAGGGAATTCTATTAAGAACTATCTAAGCTTGACTGCAAAGTGTTTGCTAAAATGCTTAAATTCTGAATTTGTTAAGAAGTTGGAGTTATTAAAATTGTAGCCAAGTTGGGTTCTTTACAGGACTTGTTGATGTGAGTTTTGTTCCACTACAACATACAGAATCGAATACTTAGTATTTCAGGATGAAACACCAAATCTCCTATGAAACACCAAATCTCCTACTTTCTCTTGAATAAGGATGCTCATATGCTAAACAATGTAGATGAATTGTGTGATCAAATGAGACAACCTCAAGGTTCCTTCTAATTGTGGACTTTCACTCAGTTATAAGTTGTGATATGTTAGTTATCACAAAGGGACTTGCGCTATTCATTCAATGGATATCAACTCTTTCGACTTCTTCAAACCACTTCCAACCAAATTAACTTGCAAAGGAAACAAAAGCTATCTAAATCTAAGAATGTAGGATAATGTTGATGATGGGGTGAGCCTCTAACCAATCCTTGCTTCGCCAAATCAACTAGGCATAGGAGGGTGCTATCTTCTATGGATGCATGAATGATTTTCACATTGTCAATATTCATCCAAATGCCCTATGAAAACGCAATCTAAATGAACATCTCCAATAGAAATTTAAACACTTGCAATTTAGGCCCAAACTAACCTTGCACTACTACTCACAATTAGTAAGTACCAAAAGGTATGGACACTAGCTTCACCATTAATCACCACTCAACAATATATTACATTCATCTACTTCTACTTCTACTTAAAATGAAATGAAATCCTAAATGAGGAATTGAAGAAACCATGCAATACTTCAAAGCAACATTAAGTAACCCACCATGAAGCCCAACAATGAATCGTCAATTACTTTGATAGCATTATGGCAACAATTTCATCAAGTCTCTTCTCCTACTCTACTTCTACTAACTAACTAACTGTCTAACTCACTAACCCCTTACAAATGAGGAGACCTTGGCCTTTTATAGTTGTTCAATTACAATGAAGGGCCAAGATTAACTCATTACAAACCCTAATTAGGGTTGCCACACTATCATCCAATTACATGAAGGCACCACCATGTAGGACAATAAAAAAATTACAATGCTTTTGAGAGCCAATGAGAAAATTGTACACTTGGCATAATATGATTGATTGTGTTGAACATGTGTAGCTTGAATTTTTTTATTGGTAGAAGACAAGTAGGCGCCATCTCGGCATTCTTATCTTATAGACTTGATCAATCCCTTGGTGATGAGAAAATATCGCTTGATACTCAACATTATCAAATCCTCAATTGTGATGGCATATTCCCAAATTGCTTCATCTTCTCAAATCTTCTCCCTCTTCGCTTTTGGAATTTTTCTCACTACCATGATTTGAACTTGTTTGTACTTGATATCTCTTTCGATTCTTCTTGAAGTGGTTGAAGTCCTTCATGCAACTTGAATCCTTCGAAATAAACTTGGATTTCTGGAGGAAATTCAAGTTTGATGAAATATTTTTCTTTCACTTGTAGATTTGCTTTCTTGAACTCCATCTTGATCTTGATCTTCAAATTTGCACTTTGATAATCTGATTTGTACCTCCTTACCATTTGAAGTCCTTGAGCTTGAGATTGTAGCATCCATTTTGTTGGCGTGATGATGGAGGATTTGCATACCATCCATGTTTTGATCTTCTAAGTTGTCCCAATAATGAATTTCAATTCAGCCTTCTCCCCTTCATAGTTACCTTGCAAAACAAAAAGGGGAATTGCATTAAGCTCACGAAATGGATAAGAAAACATGAAAGAAATCTTAGAATTTTCATGAAATAGGATTGCATCAACATCAAAACAAAGAAGCAAAATGGATTTCCAAGATCAAATTTCTCTATCTTCTTGCAATTCCGAGTTTTGATTTTGTTAACAAAATAATCTTAATCTTGCCACTTGATATGAATTCACTTAAAATCTGGAAAATAAGTGAGTTTTTTCAATGAGTATCATGCCAAGATTTCACTCTTCTTCACCCTTTTCATCTCTGATTTTTGGAAGAAGTCTGCTCTTTATGTGCAAAATTGAAGTTTTGAGGTCTCCAAATGGTTGGTAAAGGATGCAATTGCTGCTAATATCAGAAGAAAATCGCTGCTAACAAGACAGCTTACTGCCCCCCTTCAAGGTAATATACTTCCTCTTTTGATTTGTGGATTGAAATCAAATGAATCTGAAGTGTTTAAGACCAAAGTGTTTCGTTTCTAGCTCTGATCTGATTCACTGTTTCATTCTTGTTTGTCAAAATGTTATCTCCATTTGCATTTGCCTTCATTTTCGTTCCTCTCTATGCAAACTAGGAGCCAAGGACATGTTTTGAATCTTTGATAGCTCCAATTCATGGCGGAAATCAAGGCGTTGCTGGGATTTTGCCACTGTTTACGGGCGGAATTCTCAGCTCTCAAAGGATTTGCAATCCCAAGCAGAGAATCCACCCTCTTCTTGGGACAAATTCTTCATTTTGTTCATGCTAATCTTGTGAGTTTGATCGCCTATCATCTTCTCCTCTTGCCTTGTTTGATTCATAATGAACTTTGACATGATTATAATTTAGGGAGTCTACTATTTGATAAGGCGGAATTTCAGCCCTTCTTAGGATTAGGAATCCCAAGCAGAGGGTGGAATCCACCCTCTCTTTGGGATAAATTCTTCATTTCCATCATTCGCTACTATCAAATTTAGACTTGTAACACCCTTGACCCCTTACCTTTGGCTTCAATCGAGCTCCATACTTGTAGCTCATTCATACTTCATACTTCATTCATCATGGGCCCAAATTTAACTTCCCATGCCTCCATTTTTTCTCTCATCAATACAGGGCGGAAATCTCAGGGAACTTGGGATTGTGAATCCCAAGCGGAGGGTAGAATCCACCCTCTCCTTGGGATAAATTCTTCTTCAAACTTTCAACTTAGTTCATTCTTCCTCCTAGTTGCTCCATAAAAGAGTGGAAATCATGCATTCTTTGGGATTAGGAATCCCAAGGAGACTGCGGATTCCACTCCTCATGGGATTCTTAACCAACTTCATCATTTTGATACCTTGTCATTAAAATTCCAGAATTTCTCCCTTGATGGATCTGAGCTTTGCCATGAATTTGGGAAGCATTTCCTTGGTCTTAATCATTTCAAATCATGCCATGAATCCTCCTTGCTTTGATAATCTGATTGGGAAGGTGGAAATTCCACCTTGGTTGGGATTGGGAATCCCAAGAGGCAGGTGGATTCCACCTTCTCTTTAGGATATTTTTTCATTGCTCTTTATCATTGATAATTTTGCCTTGCAAATTCACCTATTTTATTCATGCTCAATCTGCCTATACCCCTTTGTTTCAAGCTCATCTTTTCATATCATATAGATCTGGCCATGCCTTCGTTCTGGAGGTCTGATTGAGGAGGTGGAAATATCAAGGTTGTTGGGATTGAAAATCCCTAGAGGGGAGTGGATTCTACCACTTCCTTGGGATTTCTCCCCACTTCACAACTTCATTTTTACATCATTTCGCACTCACTCAACCTAATTGTACTTGCTATTTGACTTCAAAATGGGGGTTCATACTTAATCCAATCTGATTCGTTCATGTTGAAGTCTGATTTTCTCATGTTTGCTTGCATTCCCTCAATCTGATTTTCAGTTTTCTATTTAATGATTTGACCTTCAAACTATGCCTAGTTGCCTCCCTATCACCCTAAGATGCTAAGATGCCCATACTAAGGCGGAATTTGAAAGTAGGCTGGGATTTTTGAGTCAAGAGAGAAGGGTGGAAATTAGAGGTGTGTTGGGATTATGAATCCCAATAGGCAGGTGGTTTCCACCTTCTCTTTGGGATTTTCACCTTTATTTTGTCCCAACACTTAGTCATTTTCCTGCTTTTTCAAAGCCTTCCCCAAACCTATGAAATGGATTTGCAAGGAGTTGCTGCTATTTTGCCCTCAATTTCACTCTACCTTAAGTCTGATCTACACGCTGATGTTACTTGCTCATCCTCTTTTTACTCTCATACCTTGCTCAAGACCAAGTGACTTCATGCTTTCTCACTCTCTTTCTGACTTAGAGACTTAAAAAATTGTTACCGACTAAAACCACCTAAGACCACTAACCTACTACTAAAGCAAAAAGAGGGGGTCCCCATTTGCGATGGGGTGATGGTGTGAAAACCTCACAACAGGACTCAAGATGTCTAATCAATTAGAAAAGAGAAGTACTAGCGCTTAAAGACCCTAGATTATAAAGAGCAACTAAAAACAGTGTTACCAGGAGACCTGTCTCCCCCCCTCCAGACACGTGTCCGGAATCTTCAAAAATGGTTGGAGACTTCATGGCGAAGTCTCCCGAAGAATCCGAGTCTCCGATTCCAAAAAAATGAAGTCTCCCGCCTGTCTCCTGATTTAAAAATAAAATTAAAAACAAATTTATGATTTTGACCCTCATTTTAATGTTTTTTTTAGCAAGGTGATTTTAAATGATTTAAGTCATTTTATTTTATAAGGCACAAGTTGCTAGTTCTTCAGCTAGTGAGAGGAATTGGAGTACTTATGGTTTTATTCATTCATTGAAGAGGAACTGATTGGGATCAAAGAAAGCAGAGAACCTGGTGTACATTCATAGCACACTTCGCCTTCTCTCTCATGTTGATCTTACATATATGGAGGGTCCTTCAGCAAAATGGGACCAAATTGCACATGATGGAAATGCTGCAACCATGGTGGAAGAAGTGGTTGAACCAGATGGCCTTAATGAATTGCCCCCAGTTGTACTACCATCAGAGGAACCTGAGTTGGAGAGTGATGATTTTCTGGACAGCATCATAGCTAAAGACCTTGGGATGGATGATCACAACCTTGTGGAGTAGATGATACTAGATAGATTTCTGATTTTTGTTTACAGTTCTGAGTTTTTTGTTTGCATATGAGCGATTTAGCATGAAACTATATATTTTTTAATTTCAAATTTCAATATGTAATGATAATCTCAGCGATTATTAATCTGATATGATGATGATCATATGCGATATTCAAAAATCAGATATGACGATGAGATATGCAACATGAGTATTGAACTATTTGACTAATATGACATTACTATTTAGTATTAGTCTTTGACTCTTTAAACTTTTAATGTTCAATGTTCATACTTATAACTTTTCATTGTTCTTGTTTTCAAAGCACTATGTTATGAATCTATGGTATTTCAGTTTCTTAGAAATTATTAAATTATATTTTAAAAAAAAATTGCCGTCTCCAAGTACCCCCGTCTCCTATTTTTGAAAAATACTCATACCGGTACCGGTACCGGTACCAGTACCGGAGACCTCCAAGTCTCCCCGTCTCCAGGTAACCTTGACTAAAAATAAAGTAAAAATTAAAGGATGAACAAAAGCAAGAGGGGACAAACCTAAAGTGGTTAAACTCCAAGACATAAAATATGGTACAAGAATGAATAGCATCATCATCTATCAAAGTAGAAATTTAAAATGTCATTTAATGACATTTTTTCAGAAGCAATTTATTTCACCCAAAGTTCATATTCATGTGATGGTACAGTGAAAGGCCATAATTCTGTTCAAACAGATATTATGGACACACAGAAGGCAAAGTTCAAGTATCATAGAGATATATTACTTACATATGTACCAACTACGATATAACTGACCGATGTTGGTAAGGATAACATTGCGCATGATTTTCGGATGAGGTCCATTTACAACAATCAATCTGCTGACCATATTAGGAACATCTTCAGCCAGAGATAAAGCCACAATTGCACCCCAATCATGGCCAACCTGTATTGTTCGCAAATTATTACACCAATCTGTTAAGAAGCAAGAAATGCACATAAAGAAAGCCTTGGGAATAAAAATCTGGGTCTATATGAGCAATGAATTTCTTACAATATTTGTAGGTTTGCCTGCATTAAAGCACTCAATTAAGCAAATAATGTCTGATAAAACTTTTGAACGACCGTAGTTTCTAATTCCTTTTGGCTTCGACGATGTATTGTAGCCTCTCAAATCAGGAGCAACAATGTGGTATCCCATGTCATGTAGAGGCTTGAACTGATTCTTCCAAACAAACCAAAAATTTGGAAACCCATGCAATAACAACACCTAAAAAACAGAAAAATTACCCGATTAGGCCAAGCCAAATTTTATCCTTATTATAAAAAGAAGGAATATTTATCCAAATCCAAGAAAACGTAAAGCAACTCAACTTATTGGCTCCTAGATAAAGGATGTAAACAAAATATTTAGAGCTTTTAATTAAGGGTGGATCTCAATTATATTAACTTATCTCAACTTTGGAACTTTTGGAGGAGTTAAACCTACATATATTGCAGTTTTGTGGATTATTATTCTTCTTTTAAAGAAGAGAAAAATTATTCAAGTGTTCATTCTTCTACTTTCTCCCTACTATTTATTTCTAGAGGCCTCAATCATAAATGACTCAGGCTAATTTTCAAATTCTAGCCGAATTCTAGACTGTAATAACAGTTCTTGGTTACTAAAATTTCAATGTTTTTAGCATTGTTTACTATGGTACCATAAATTCTTACAAATTCCTATGTTTGTTGGTGCAATTATTGTACTTGGTGTAAAACCAACTTACTAGAGCCCTTGGGATACTATTTGTGATAATCTTCAGGGAGATTGCTTTCAGTCTCAATATTTTTTCATGCCATGGTATCTTTGATATTCGTGCTGGGCCTACATTGTGTGCATTGATAAGAACCTACATTATGATACCATTTAACTGGTGTATGAGAAATGAAGCTGAGCCATAGTCTTCAAAGTTGCCCAAGTCCCTCACATCAGAATGAAGGCCATGAAACTTGCCATTTTACTTGCCCACATTGAGTTTTGCTAATTTAAGGAAATTAATTATTTTTATTTTTATTTGTCAAATCTTGTCCAGTCATGGAGTTCAAGTCAAAATGGAGTATGCCAAGTTCTGCTGTGTTTTGTCAAGTTGCCAGTTTCTAAACTCAGGGCTGATCTATCCTTTAAGTGATTCAGTCTCGTAAATGTCATTTGCAGATACTTAGGCTGTATTCCAAAAGTTATTAGCCTTTTTCTTTGCATAAGTAGTTTTCGTACCTCAAGTACCTCCATATCTTCTTATCTATTTTGTGTTACTACTCAACGGAAAATTATTCAATCGCACAACTCTTAGATTCTGACACAATGCTCAATACTAGAGAATAGCTCTTTGGGATTTGTTTGCTTTTTCAGAATCCTTACAAGAAATTGTGAGGGTTCACTTTAGCATTTTTTTCCATATTTCTTATTAAACCCCTCAATTTTCCAGGTCAAGTTTAAAACAATTTTACACCAGTTTATTCAAATTTGAATTTAGATTCTAGCACCAATTTGATTTTAGATCCTAGCACCATACACTCTAATCAACCACCTTTTAAAACACTTTTAGACATAGAAGTGACTGCCAGTGGCATACAGGTGGTGGTGTAATGATGCAGCTGACGAAAGAGGCAAATTGACAAGGAACCAAATGGCACTAGGGGAAATGAAAATAGACAGCCTGAAACCCAACCACCAATGCTTTGGTTTTTCACCAATTTACCCTTGGGATGTGGGTTGCTCCCTAGAATAGAGACATCCCAAGCATAGTTGTAAAACTCGCACTCGACAAAAACTTGCCAAGGCCTGAAAAAAATATCGGGAAAAACTCGGCCAGTTTTTGAAAAAACTCGGCAAAAAACTCAGGAACTTAAAAACAGCTTAATTTTAATTAGAAATGCATTTTTTTTGCAAAATTCAATGAGAAGATGCATCCAATGAGTTAATTAATGAGAACACAAAAGAAACAAGTTGAGTTTAGATATATATAAACGTAAAGTGGGTACAAAATCACATTCTCATGCAGAATACTGATGGCTAGATGCCTAGAAGCAAAATAGTACTAAATAGTTTCTGTAAAACTAGAAGTAAATACATCATTACAAATTAAAATTAAATCTTCCTCTTCCCAGCTCTACTAGCAAATGTGGGAGAGGCACTAGAGGGTCTAGTCCTAGTAGTAGAACTAGAACCCTGCACTGGGCGTGACTGTGCCTCCTCGCTTGGTATCTCTGATGATGTGTGTAGCTCGCTCTCCATCCTGGATGTAGCTCTTCCTCGCATTCGCAATGACTCCTCATCTGAATCCTCACCTGACTCCTCAATGTCATCCAATGTGAAACCAAATCCCCCCTCCTCCTCCTCCTTTATAGCCTGCCTCTCCAAATCTGTGATGTCATCCTCTGTAAACAATGGAGGTTGCTCCTGTGTCGTCCAATCACTGTAAGGATCTATATCGTCCAAATCAATTGGACCAACTGATGCTTCTTGTGCCTTTCTTATGTGCGACTTGAGATTATATTGCACATAGACAAGGTCATTGAGGCATTTTTGGGACAACTTGCTTCTCTTCTTTGTGTGGATGGACTCAAATAAGCTCCAATTGTGCTCGCAATGGGATGAGCTATAGGGTTGGCATAAGATTCTAAGAGCAAATTTCTTTAGATTTGGGTTATTTCCACCCCAACTTTGTCACCAATCATCTGCAAAATAAAATATTGGGAAGTTAGAAAGCAAAGAGAAAAGCGAAAACATAATTTATCAAATGACAAAATTGCAAATGTTTTACCTGTGGTTTGAGTGCCTCTTGCTCTCTTTGCCAATTCCCTAGAGAATAAATTACCCCTTGATTCCACATACATTTGTTGTTCGGTCACAACACGGTCTCTCTCCGCAACACTGGGTATCATCCTCTTAATGTATAGAAAGAGGCCCTCCATGACCTCTCCATTAGGATCTAAAAAAGAATCGTGCCTGAAAGTTGAAACAAATACAAAGTGAAATCAAGTCTTAGTACACAACCTACAAAAACAAAGTGAAATCAAGTCTTAGTAAAAATTGAATAAGAATCATCGTACCTGAAACGGGGATTGAGGAAGTACCCTACTGCATGAATGGGTTGGTGGAGCTGATTGTTCCACCTCTTATCAATAATTTCCCAAATGGGATCATATTTGACTCTATCCTCCTTGTAGTAATTTTTTATAGACTCTTTGGCCCTATCCACGGCCTCATAAAAATACCCCATTGGGGTTTGATCCCCATCAACCAAGCGCAGAACTCTAACCAGGGGCTCAAACACCTACAATTGAAATTTGAAAAATACAAATTAGTTTACAAAAAGATTAATTAATGAAGTTACTAACTTAGTAAGTTACAAATTAATAATGAGAGACTTCAATCAAGAATAATTAAAAATTCTAGTTTTGAAGTTACCTTCACAATCTCATAAGCCTTTTGCAAAAAAATTGAGGTCAAAGACTATTTGCACGACAGCCTCTCCTTCAGCCTTCTTTGAATAATTTGAATCAAGCCACCGTTGACTCTCAAACATTTGTTTCAAAGAAGCCAATGTACCAAGAATGCTTTGCAACGTCAAGAAAATTGTTGCAAACCTTGTGACAACGGGTCTAACCAAATCTCTCTCATTAGTGTGCTCTCTAATCAAACTGAGAACCCAAGGGTGATTGTAGATATACTTTGCGATCCGTCTTGCATCTTCCACAATTCGAGTCACCCAATCAAGTTTTCCTATGTCCTCCAAAAGAAGGTCAAGGACATGTGTTGCACAAGGTGTCCAAAAAAGAAAGGGGTGCCTCTCTTGGAAGATTTTACCTGGCATATTAGTAAAAAGAATCAATATTTAGTTTCCATATTTCACCTCAAAACTAAATTAATATCACTTATTAATATTTAATCATTTGCAACATAAAATTACCTGCTAACACATATGCTACCGCATTATCTGTGACGATTTGCACCACATTCTCTATTCCCACCTCCATGACAATCCAACATTAATGCCAATGTTTGTGCATTTTTTATCTTGTTGGAGGCATCAATTGATTTCCAAAACACCACATTGTCCTTGCAAGAAACCAAAAATTAATAATGGTTCGGTTTTTTCCATCTGTCCACCCATCAGAAAGAATGGTGCACCCAAATTTACTCCACTCTTTTTTTTGGTCCTCCACCACTGCTCTTGCCCTATCAACAACATTTACGAGCAATCTACAAAATCAAAGTGAAATCAAGTCTTAGTTAACAATTTTGATTTAATAAGCAAAAAAAAACAATTAAAATTTAAAAATGAAATCAAGTAGATTCCGATTATTTACTAACCTCTCACTCAAATCGTTGCGAGAAGGGGTCTTGTACCCTTTTCCTGAAACTGTCATTGCGGTCACCATATTTAGCCAATAGGGACTCTCAACCACACGCAATGGGATGTTGTTGAAATACCAAAAATCAGCAATAACTGTTTTCTCATGTGCCTCTTTGTTCCATCCAATGGCCTCTAATGATGGTTGTGCTCCAGGTGTGTTCTTCTGCACAAAATAACTGCCTATCCCTGATGCTAATGGTGGTGAAGAAGCAGACACTCTACTAGAGGAAGCAGAAGCAGTAAAAGAGGAGGCACTCTGTTTGCGGATGCGCGGGGCACGAAAAGAGCCTACTATGCTCTCAAGTGTTGCTTCTTCTTCTTCAATGTCAATAGGAGCACCTTGAGTTTCACCTATGGCTGCCCTCACAACTAATCTTTCCCTCTCCCTATGCAATTTTTTCTCTTCCCTGGCTGCAAGTATGGAATTAACAAATCTTTTTATCTCTTCAGTATTTTTGTCACATGGATTTGTATCATGCTTCCTAATGCCCGCAAGGTGGTATTTGAGGCGGTTTATACCTCCAGAAATTACTCTCTCACATCTTATGCAAATCACCTTCCCAGGCTCATCTGGTGCTTCATAGGCATACCTCCATGTTTTATCTCTAGCATTTTTAGGCCAGGTGCCTATGTATCCAGAAGGGCATGGTGTTAATGGCCACACTTCCTGTGAACTTGCCTTGTTGATTTAATGGTTAACACTTAACTGTAGCCCTACACATAGAAATTAAAAACACAAAATAAATATTTTAGTTAAACAATTAAACAAAGTTGGAAACTATCAAAATTAGTTTCAACTTTCAATATTTTTAGACATCATTCAAACTTTCAAAGTTTAAAAAAAGCCAAACAAATTGCTAGGGTTTGATATTTTAAAACAAGCTAGAATCTAGATATTCTTAAAAAAAAAGTGATAGATTCAGCAAAACATGTAAAAATTAGTGTTGAATCTTCTTCTAATGATTTAAAATCATTTCTAACTACTTAGGAATGATTTTGTATTCATTTAGAAGCAACACAAAAAGAATATAATATTTTTAAAAAATATAAAAACAAACTCAGCAAACCTACCTGGGAATGTGATTGTTCTTGAAAAAACGGTTGAAATCCACCTTAAATCCGCCTCCAATACGTTGCAATCACCTAGCAAGGGCTCCAAATAACAAAACAGCTCGCTCACTCCCAAACACAACAACTCCAAATATCAAAACGAACTAAAAAAAAGCCGTTTTTGTAATGTCCCCTTTTGGGCACATTATCTCGTGCCTTATAGTTAGCCTTTCCATCATGGTCTGATGGGCTAACCGAGGTTTGGCAAAGGATCAAAGGGGTGTTTGGCCTAGATGTTTTCAGTTTCAGGCCAATCGGATCAGTTTCCACAGGGTTTCCAGGGTGCTTACTATTTATAGTAAGTAGGAAGAACTCAGTGTTCCCAGCATTTCAGTAGTGGACTCGGAGCGTCTCGCCGAGAGCTTTCCGGCAAGCTATCACACGTCTCCATCCGAGTTCGTTTGGTCCTCCGTTTTAATGCCAGAAGATTCCTCACTTTATTTTATTATGTCACTTTATAACCAACGATTATATTTATTTAAAAAGTGACTTTAAGTGAGAATATGAAAAGACAGAGAGGAGAAACTGAAGAGTCACAGCCATTGCTTTAAAAGAAGGATTGAAGGCTCATTTGACATATGCTTAGTTTTGATATTATATTTTTATCTCTTGGAGATATCAGGAAGCTTCATCTTTCGAATTCAGCCTTCAGGACAGAAACCCTTTTTGGCTTAGAGGAGGATTGGACGTAACCCCAGTTCATCTCCGGTGCGGATTCACTGCAGAGTTCGCCGTTGCATTCACAGGTTCTTTATCATTCAGCCTTGTTGTTATTTCTGTATTGCAGATTGGTATGTTTGTAATGCATGGTTATTGTATTGATGTTGTATAATACGATACCATTTCGCTGAGAAGTTATTGGAATATATTTGCTAGTTACTAGAGTATATCCGCTGGTTATTATTGTTGGATCGAATGTTTATTTGCATGTATCTATTTCTATAAATCTGCATATGATTTATTTCAGAAAATCCAAGAGATGGCCGATTAGGGTCATTACAGTGGTATCAAAGCTATAAATCTTGCCAGCCTATGAGGTTTTCTTCAGAAATAAATCTACAGAAGGGTTTTTTATGAGTAAACGAATTCAGTGTATGTATTTTGAATATCGAACCCAACAAAATTGGAAGATAAGTATTTCCTGAATTCATATTTGCATTGAAAGAGGTGAACTCGTGAGTTACAGTTCATTGCAGAACTCATCTCAGTTTTGGTTGTCATCTTGTTGCTTGCAACCACCATATTGAGGGTCGCTCTGATAAAACGCAGTTAGTGGGAATACTGCGGGACTTCATTAACAGGGCACTTACTATCTTTGATATAGAACGCAGTTTTGCATGCACAGAACGTGTAAGAGAAGTGTTTCAAATGCATGTGATGATCAATATTCTTTCAAACTTGGTTTATATTTATTAGTGGCTTCAGACTTTCGAAGCTTGCAGACCAGCAACCTGCTCACTCAGCAAGGATAAACAAATATCCACCATGTCAAACTAGCTTCTAGCTAGGGACCCACTCAAGTCATTCTCGCAGGGAAAAAGGGATACATTTATGGTATGGAAAGGGGAGTTCACCGTCTGTAACGATCTTATCTACAACAGTAAAGAGAAATATTTACGGCATGCATACTGGACAGTATAGTTTTTTATCCCGCTATGTTAAGACTGCATTCTGTGCGTTGGACTGAATCTACTTAGTGGAGTTGCTGGAGCTCCCAGTAATTTGCAAGTGTCCCCACTACAATGTATGGTGACATACTACAATCCCGACAATGTGCGACCACGTCGGACGCCAAGAGACCTCTGTGCTGGGCGTGACGAGATTTCGACTGATGTATAGTCACCTCCAATCAGCAATAACAAAGACACTTCCCAGTGACCACGGCCGGACGTTTGTTCACTGTGCTATCAGGCAGCATAACAGATACAGGATTATCAGGTAAGTGGATTGGTAGAGTGGAGTTTGAATGTCTGAGAAAGCATAGATGAATGTCATATGTGTGCTAGGTGAAACGCGGTAATGGCTAGCAACCGTTCAATCACATCTACGTATGCTGAAGACTCCTCCACGGCAATGTTGAAGCTAAACCATCGTCCAAAGAGTAAAAAAATGACTCCTGCAGTAATATAGAAAGTGACACCTGTCGTTTTTACTCAGAGAAACGCCTCTGGCATTTCCAACGATAATTTTATAAAAAGAACACTTGTCTTAGTGGACCCCGCTTGGCATAGTGTCTTGTTGCGCATGTCGAGTGACTCTTCAAAAGTATCGAATCAAAATTGAAATGTGTCAAAGCTATCAGGTTCTATGTATCAAAGATCGATTTGAAGCGGAAACTAACATTACAAAATTTTAGTCGTATATTGGTGATCATAGTTGAAGCCGTGTCCATGCGGCAGCGTGACAGCCTCGCGTGGCATTGGAAGTCTTGTTTAACGGTCCCCAAGAGAAATTCTTGGTCCCACACAAGTGCTGCGACGTTCACAACAGACCGAGAGAGACCACAGGTGGGTGCCGTGCATAGGAAGTTGAGGAACTCACAGGGATTGCCCCGCATACAGTAAGCTACAGAATGCAGAGCAACATGACCGGAGGCGACAAGGAATAGTGGAGGGCATGCGTCGACATTCTAGTATGAGCCTTGCCGTTCAGCAACAGAGTGAGTGTACTAAATAGAAGGCTAAGGAGTTCGGCATCAAGGTTGGAAAGCGATGAAATGGTAAGTCTGCAAATCAGATTTTGTGTAATGATAGATTGATCTGAATGGTCTAATCTCTTGCAAGGTGCAAAACTATTGAGTAGTATTAGAGGAGTGTGCTATTCGAATTATGAGAAGCTGGTTGTTTAGTCATTGCAAATACTAGCTCTTAGTTGATTATTCTAGATGTAAGTCATTATTATAAACTCTTGCTGGCATTTATAATAAGCAAACCGCAATTCAAATCATCTTGTGCACCTTCACACCAAACAGTCTTGGGAGTTAAATTCAGTCAGGCCTTGAGGCTAGACATTCAATAAATTTTCTTGTGAGTTTAGTGCTGGTGTAAATCCAGCATCTCCAACATATCATTACAGTCCATGAGCAACAACTGTTATCATTCATATGAGGTTAACAGCATACAGACAACAGGGATTATTACAGATTTATCAAGAAACAAAAATATAAAGATTGTAATTGAGTGGGTGTAATATTGTTCGCTATAAATTTTAAGTATCTAGCTATGGGAAAGATGCATGGGTTGGAAAAGGCCCTGAAGGATCTTGCTAAGGTACAACAACAGTTAGCCCAGATTTCACAACCGGATAAGAGGACAGAAATTCTCAGCATATATGATGAGTACAACACTCTTCCTCCACAGGTTCAGAGAGATTTAACCTTCTCTAACTTCTTGGACTTTCATCCAAAGCTTCAACGCAAAACTTTAATGGAAAGGAAGCAGTGTCAAGATTTGGCTCGAGATCTACTTGCACAAGACAGGTGCAGAAATTTATATGAAGAATTTCCAGCTATCATTACTCAACCTATAAGTGAACAAAAAACTAAGTCAGTTATTGAAGAAAAGTCTTATGAGGTTGACACTGAAGCAAGAGATTGCAAAACAAATATTGAACCCCTGAATGAAGGAGAGGCCAAAGAAAAGGTAGCAAATATGCAGGTTTCAGAATATGAGGAATCATGTGATTTCTATAGCAGCACACTGCATATGCATAATGCTGGTTTGGATGACCCATTAGATAATACATCCCAAAATGACAATGATGAGAAGCATACCTTGAAGGGTCAGTTGAAAGTCAATCATGATGCTATTACTGCAGCTCTTGTTCACCATGATAG
>MU227614.1:1606208-1618975 GCA_018584345.1 Thuja plicata | reverse complement strand
ATATTCTCTATAAATCACTTATTATCTCTATCTTTATATTTATTTCATCCACTCTTATTCTCTCTTGTCTCTCCCCCTCTATATATTTATCTATTACATATCTTTCTATCCCTTTTAACTCTCTCTCTCCATATCACCCTACTTTTCTTTCTCTATTGGCAGAACTTTGACGCTTTGCGTCTCTTATTTTTCTAAGGAAAAAAGTTGAATTCCGCGTCAATAGAATTCGGATGAATAAAAATTAGAAAAAAAAACAACATTATATTTGCTTTATTTTAATATAATTTTAAAATATATATATATATAAACAATAAATTTATTACATTGAAAAAATAGTTTAATTTTACAAAATAGATATCAAATTATATTATATTATAAAATAAAATAGTAAAATTTATTATTTATTAAAATAATTTAATATTATATTAAATTCAAAATTAATATAAATATTGCACACTTATTAAATTAAAATTATTAGAAATAAAATAATATTATTAAGTTTCAATACATAGTAATAAATTTTAAATTACTATAATATAGATATAGTTCAAAATTTTAATTTTAATATACTAAAATTTGAGTACGTAAATAATAATTGTTTCTTTAGGGGGTCTAATTGATTCAATTGACTTGGCAACTAAACCAAAAGACTCAAATCTCGATTGAGATGCATATATCTGTAATAAATATGTTGAGTTTTATGTATTGAATCATAAATTTATTACGATTTAAAATTCAAATTAAATATTTTATCCCTTTGGTTCCTTCTTTTCATTTTTGACTTTGTTATTTGTTCCTTATGTTACTATACACGAACTAATATCTCACTTATATAAGGAACCGAGAGGAAAAAGGTTGACTATTTCATCAATCAAGATGGACTTCATTTCCATCATGTACCATAGCATTCCTGGGTCAATACTTCATAACTACTCGAGCTTCTGTACTTATCCATGAAAATACAAATACTATATTTTTCAAAGGCAACTTGAATACAACCTTTCTTGCCATCATGAAATACAAACGCATGCCTTCCAACTTGAGTTGGAAGAAATTTATTGTGCCCTAACTGCAAGTGACAAAAAAATCCATCTTCAACAAGAATACTACATCATGGCATTATTTATTACAAATGACAAAAACTATAAAAAAAAATCCCTAAAAAAATTGTAAAAACTAAAGTCGTCCTCCTTATATACAATCTTTCAGCCAAATTTTATCAAATTTCATGCATTTGTTTTCGGTTCGTCGAATTTTGAACTTAAAGCTGAAAATTATGTGAACCCTATGACACATGTAAGAAGTACATTGACTCCCAACAAAGTTAGGGAAACATGTCATTTAGCTTGTGAAGTTGAGGAGAAAGGGACATGAGTAATTCAAAGGGTTGTGAGAAGTAGTTTGACTCCCAAGAAAGTTTGCTAAATAGGTCATTTCATTGATAAAGTTGAAGATGAAAATAGAGGTCAATAAGGCAATGCAGTTTTTAAACCAATTATACATGGATTGTCGATAAGTCAAAGATTGTCAGAAATACATTGACTCCCGACAAATAAATGGGTTTTTGAAGCCAATGATAGTTGCTATGTTGATAAGCCAAAGGGTTGTGAGAAGTACATTAACTCGCAACAAAGTTAGTGAAATAGGTCATTTTGTCAATGAACTTAAGGAGAAAGAGATATCGGTAAGTCAAAGGGTTGTGAGAAGTTCTTTTACGCCTCACAAAGTTAGCCAAATAGATCATTTCATCGATGTAGTTAAAAATCAAAATGGGTGTAGGAAAGGCAAATGGATTTTTGAAACCAACAATAGGTGCTATGTCAGTGTCAGGTATCCTTATTGAACAACTTGCTTATATTTTGCACGAGCCTCACAAGTGTTGGAAAAAGATAACATGATCAAAAAACTCAGATTGTGAAATATAATATGGTTGTAGTATTATGTTACTTCTTTACTAGTGAAAGCTTCCAGGAGGTCGTCATGGGAATCCCAAACACCAGGTAGAGGATATGTTGGTGTAATTAAGATATTTTACCTTGGTTAATTCACACCTAGGTCCTAATTACACTTTACTTAAGCTTACTTAGGGGATTGCATAGGAGTACCAGGAGCATTTCCAATTTATGTGGACTTATCACTTTATCACTTTCCACCTTTGTTGCACATGTTGTACAAACTTTATTACACATTGGAGGATGATCCACCTCTAGTGGACATGTGATTCCACCTTGGGTGGGTGATAAGATGTCTGTTGGTTATCATGTAATGAGACAACGACTTGCCATTGTCTCGTTCACTCCTTTGTACTCACCTTGGATATATAACTAAGGACTCTCCTATGTACTATTAATCTAAGAATCCATCAATCCATTGTAATGATTGTATTGCATTCTTGATGAGAATATAATTTATTCTTATCATAATATTTATTTCTTTTTATTGTGGTTTCCAGTGCCTCTAGATATTGGGTGGCTACCTTCATAGCCAAATTTTAAGAATAAAATAGATGGTTTTAGCCTTACTATGAATGGTTATCTCATTGGTTGACATCGTTCTTGCACTAAGTTCCAATACCATCAATGAATGCTTGTGCTTATTTCACACCAATAAATTATTTGATTCCTTCTTGCAGCTTCTGTTAGTGAGAGATGTTGAGCAACATTACTCCTAAAAATGTCGGATGGAGGCCATCAAAACATAGAAATAATATAATATCATACTTTGGCGGTCCAAAATGGAGCTACAAGATCAACACTTGCACCCAATGCATTAATTGACACATATGCCTCTATCACAAAGAATGATCCAATGGGTACCCAGTGTAGCCAGACTAAAATAATCAACTTGGTTGAGAATGTCAATGTTGATGTTGTTGGCAATGTCGGTGATATTGTTGCTGAGAATGCCACAAATGTTGGTGTAAATGTCGATGATGTTGCTACTAAGAATGTCGCAGATGCTGGTATAAATGTCGTTGATGTTGTTGCTAAGAATGTCGCAAATGTCACTGATGGTGTTGTTATCAATGTTGTTGATGGCATTGCTGACAATGTCAATGATGGTGTTGTTGATAATGCACGAAAGAGGAGAAGAAAAGAAACAAAATTAGGACGTGAATCAGATATGAAAAGGTCATTTCAGATAAATTGGGCTTCAAGGTACCATTCATTTTTGAAGTGCCAAATCCAGACCAAGACAAACTTCCACTAGAATGCAAGTGTATGATCTGTACTTGGAAACTTGGTAAGGATAAAAAAATGTATCCGAAATTGGATACAATAGAAAATCATATTGACAAAGTGTATGAGAAACAAAGCGTAGATGGAAATTAACAATCAGTGGTCATATGAAAAACAAAAGAAGAATGTAAGCATGTCGGGTATGCAAAGGAATGTGAATCAAGGAAAACAGAAGGAAAAACCAAAATGCATAGGTTCACTTGAAGCTCAATTTAAAAAGGTGATGGATGAAACATATATGTCCAAAATTATTGAGTTGGCTACTATTTTCAATCTTTTGAGTAGAGGTCGTCCCATGACAAACTACTCTAATATTGTTGGATTAAAAAAATTTCTACGTGTTCCAAGATATCTTGTAACTCATTGGTCAGTAAACAGTGGATGGGATTTGGCAAGTTCTCTTGTTGAAGTGGAAATAACTTATCTATGGGAGAAAGTAAATGGGTCAAACTATATTTCATTGGCTTTAAATGAAGTTACAGTGGTGGACATTACTTCTTGGATGTGTATGCATGTGCATATGATGTAGTCAAGGATAGTGGGAACTCAAAGAGCTCAAAGAAATCCATGCAGTAAGAGTCACACAACAGAAGCTAGCAAGAGAAAAAAGGAATGATGCCAGATTGGCCTCCTTATTGTCATATAACTAGTTACAAGAGTCTACTGCAAGCACTGATACATTCCAAGCATACATGCCTAATTGGAATCTCCAATAGGTTATCTTTTTATACGATCTACAATCAACTACAACTACATGAACCTTCTAAAGGTACTTTCTTCCATCCAATCTCTAGATCAGATCTCTACAGGTGCTAAGGTTCTATTTTGTTTTGTCAAAAGAAAACAATTACAAGAGTTTATAAAGCCTTTGCAAAAATTAGGTCGACCTAGAGAAGATTACATTTCCCACTAAGAATAAAATATATTACAACATATAGTTCAAGACCCAAATCATAAGGCCTTTAAATGAATGGAACATGAATCATGATCCCTCAAGTAGGTCGGCCATAGACATAACATCACCGAGAAATGAGCCATTAAGCTTCGTTGAATGGGAAAATCCTTCGCAAGATCAGAAAACTCAAACTGGTCAGAGAACATGAAGAACAATACAGTCTCGCAAAGAATTTACAAGATCTCATACACAAAGAAACCAAATGATGTGTGAACCTAAGAGAAGGTTCAAAACAATGCTTAAAACATGTTGGTTGGTTCACAACTACAAAGGATCCAAACTAAATGAACACAAAAAGAAACTCAGAGACTAATCAAACAGGAAAACAAATATTTTTGGTTGATGCAAGATTGCTAAGAACCCAAGATGCTCTTCATTAGACGCCCAGGTTTAATTGAGAAGTGATTCTCTCACTTTGTTGGGGCCAAAGATAAAACCAAATTGGTCAACCTTAGCCTCTGAAATCCATGAAGAATCATCCACTGGTTTTTCCTTCCACTTGACAAGGAATTCCATATATTGCTTACATCTTGTACTTCTATCAATTCTTCTATCCAAAATATCCTCTATCTGATCCATATGCTTCTTAGGATACTGTTGTTCAACGTTTGATCTATCATTGTTGCTGAAATTTGATTCATGATACTCATACAAATCTGCAACATTGAATATTGGTGATATGTCCATGTCCTCCGGTAACTCCACTTCATATGCATTTCCTGAATCATATTTCCTCAAGATTCTACAAGGTCCAAACTTCCTTATTCTCAACTTGTTATAAGTTCCAACAGCAAATCTACCCTTCTGCAAGTACACCATGACTTCATCTCCTACCTAAAATTCCTTGTCTCTTCTTCATGTCTGCTCTCTCCTTATAAGTTTGATTCATTTTATCCAAATGTTGTCTAACTCCTTCATGCAATGACTTCATAACTTCAGAAAATTCTTCTCCTTCAACACTCCTCTTAACATCATGACTGATATCCCTCAATTCTATTACTCATTTGGGATTAAAACCAGTAACTTTCTCAAATGGCGTCTTCCTTGTGCTCATATTCACTGAACTGTTATATGCAAACTTTTCTTGATGCAAGAATAAATCCCAATTCCCTGTCTTCTCTCCAACTAAACATCTTAAAAAATCCCCTAAACTCTTGTTAACAAACTTAATCTACCCATCGATCATTGGATGAAAAGTAGAACTGTACTTCAAATCATTCTTCATCTTCTTCTGAAGTTTTCTCCAAAAATAACCAACAAACTTACTATCCTGGTTTGAAACTATGCTTTTAGGTAATCCATGTAATCTCACAATTTCCTTGAAAAATAAGTCTTCTACATGCACTGTATTTGTAGTCTTCTTACAAGGTATGAAATGTTTCATTTTAGAAAATATGTTTATAACCACAAAGATTGAATCATGAACTCTCTGTGTCTTTGGAAAACCAAGTACAAAATCCATACTGATATCTTTCCAAGGTCTGGTTGGAACTGTCAAAGGTGTATACAATCTCGCATTCTGACTACTCCCTTTTTCAACTTGACATACTTTACAATTCTGAACAAAAGTTTGCACATCCTTCTGAACTTGAAAAGTAATTTTCACTTACCAAAGCTATTGTCTTATCAATTCCAAAATGCCCCGCCAATCCTCCACTATGCTTCTCCTTAATAATATTGTCTCTCATGGAACCTCTAGGTATACACAACTGAATTCCTTTCAACAATATTCCATCTTGAATAAAATAATCTAACCACTTACTTTGGTCTGTAACAATAGGTTATTTGAAAGCTTTCCAAGGTTCAATGAAATCTGGATCACCCTCATACAATACTTTTAATTCATCAAAGCCCAATACTCCAATATTTATTTCAGTCCAAAACACCCTTCTTCTATTCAAGGCATCCACAACTCTATTTGATACACCACTTTTATATTTCAACACAAATATATAACTCTATAGGAACTCAACACATCTCATATGTCTTTGATTTAACATACCTTGGCTACTTAAATATCTCAATGTTTGATTATCACTATACAATATAAACTCTCGCGATAATAATTAATGTATATGTTTCTTCAATGCTTGTATTATGGGGTAACATTCTTTATCATACACTAAATACCTTCCTTTAGCATCATTCAACTTTTCACTAAAATATGCAACATGCCTCCCTTCTTGACTCAAGACAGCCCCAATTGCATTTCCACTAGCATCGAAATCTACTTGGAACACCTTATTGAAATCAGGTAAAGCTAATACATGGTGTTTTGTCACCTTCTGCTTTATCAATTCAAAACTATTGTGTGATCCATGTGTCTCCTTGAACTCCTTTCGGTCAGCCCTCATGGTTGCAGTCATTGGTCCGCAAATTGAACTAAAGTTTCTAAAGAACTTTTAGTAAAAACTATCCAATCCTTGAAATGATCTTACCTCTCCAACATTCTTCTATGTAGGTCACTCAATAATTGCTTTTATTTTCTCAGGATCCATCTTCTATCCTTTAATAGATATCACAAATCTCAGATACACTAACTCGTCTTTCATACACATATTAAGGTTTATTAACAACCTCTCTTCCCTTAACCTCTGCAATACTTTCCTAACATGCTCCATACACTCTTCTTTTCTCTTGCTAAAAATCAAAATGTCATTCAAATATACAATGATAAACTTACCCAATAATTTCTTCAAGACTTCATTCATTAACCTCATGAAATTACTTGGTGCATTAGTCAATCCAAAAGGAATTACCAACCATTCATATAATCCCTCATTTGTCATGAATGCATTCTTATACTCATTGCCTTCTTTGATGATATCCACTCTTCAAATCTGTCTTGGTGAAATATCTAGATCCACTCAAACAATCTATCAAATCATTTTTCCTAGGTAAAGGAATTGATACTTAATTATGATTTGGTTGATGGCTCTAGAATCAGTACATGTCCTCCATTTTCCATCTTTCTTTGGTGCTAAGAGTGTAGGCACTGCACATGGACTCTGACTCTCTCTGATTAAACTGCATTGCAACAATTCTTGCACTTACTTATTCAGCTCTTCATTTTCTGCAGGTGTCATCTGATATGCTTCCTTGTTAGGTGAACTAGCTCCCGGTATCAAATCCATACAATGGCTAATACTTCTTACAAGTGGTAATCCATCAAGAAAATTATCGGATATAATGTCTGCATACTCATTCAACAACTCCGTGATTTCTTCCTGGTGCTCTTCTACTGATAAAATCTCCTTTAACTTCTTGGGTACTAAATCAAAACATACATTATCATTCCTCATGTCATCTAAGAACTTTTTTTTGTCCACTAAACAAATTCTTGCATTGGTACACACTTCATTCTTAAGGGGTCCTTTCAAGGGTAACAAATTCTACTTCATTCCATTAGCAACAATCGTAGACACAATCATCCTACCATCATGTATAGTTTTCCTATCATACTACCATGGTCTACCCAACAAGATATGACACACATCCATAGGCATAATATCACACAAAAATTTAGATCATAAAATTTACCAATCTTACATTTAATTAGACATTGTTCGCTTACTAGTACCTTGTGTTCAATCTCTACAACTTCAATTTTTTAACGAACTCCTCCGAGGTGAGATTATCAGAACTGCCACTTTCTATGAAAACTTTGCACACCTTGTCTTGTATATTGCATCTGGTTCAGAACAAATTCTTCCTTTGCAATGGTTCCATATCTTTCTCTCCTTAGTATAGGGTTCTCCTAGTTATCAAGGTTGCTCCATCCCCTGCTTGGTTTTTATCTACTGATCTGATGGATTCCTCATCTTTGAAGGTTGTTCACCTATTACGTTATGCCTTCCTCTTAGATTTTCCTTGTTTTCACTCAAAGACTCGATGCCCTACTTCACCACATTTGAAACAAGTGACACTAAACTTCTTTCTATCATTACTACTTTGTCCTTCATTGTGATAATAACTTCTGTCATTTCTGTGGTAGCAATCACTATCCTTAACTTATGACTCACCTTTTCCCTGATTTGTAGAAGATCTATCGCCTCCAGAATTAGTACTAGATTAGCCTCTCTGAAACTTTCCTCCTCTACCTTTTTACATTTTTTCATTCCTTTGTTCAAGTTTTCTTCAGCCTTCAAAACCCATTTATAAGATTCTTCCACACTCTTAATCTGTATCAGACCAATTTCATCCTCTATTGATGCCCTTAAACCATTAAGGTAACAATCAACTTGTTTGGCCTCATCATATACATGTCTGAATCTAATGTTTGTCTTGTAAAACTCCTTGATATAACCCTTAACACTTAAGTTCCTCTACTTCAAGTTCTGCAACTTATGAAACATGTTTACTTGGTAATCTTTAGTCAGAAACTTAGCCTTGAATTTATTCACCATTCTATCCCAAGATTTGATCTTGTCTTTACCCCTTCTCTGTCGATTTGTCTGCAATTGTTCCCACTATAAGGATGTATGCCCCTTTAACTTAGCGTAATCATATTTTACCTTTTTCTCCTCACTAGCTCCTTCAATTTTAAAGTAATTCTCCATCTTTGTGATCCAATCTATCAATTCATCCGAATTTAGGTTACAGTGATAGTCTGGCATATTGAAATGAGGTCTTTTGTTCACATTGGTTAACACCTTTATGAACCTCACTTCCTCTTGATTCAACTTTGGTTGTTCTTCATTTTTCAATCCTCCCCTTGTTTTTTTATGTCCATCTCTTTCCACATCACTTGAATCTTCAATATTTTTTCTTCTCCTTTGAGCTATTTCCATTGCTTCCAATATAGAAACAATTTGTCTCAACATATCAAAAAGAACTGGATCTACATTCCTTTCTCCACCTCTAGCATTTCTTCTTTCCATCTTCACAATCTTTTGCAGTTGCAGGTCAAATCCTCTCTTCTGCCACCCCACAAGAAAAACCTTGCTCTGATACCACTTGATGCAGTCAAGGACAATGGGAACTCAAAGATTTCAAACAAATTCTTGCAGTAAGGGTCACACAATAGAAGCTATAAAGAGAATAAATGAATGAATACCAAATCAACATCCTTATTGTCATATAATTAGTTACAAGATTCTATTGCAAGTGGTGATACATTCCAAGCATAGAGGCCTGATTGGAATCTTCAACAGGTTATCTTTTTATATGATCTACAATCAACTACAACTTGTGTGCTAAAAAGTAGTCACACTTCTATGAATCATTTTATTCAAGGTTGCTCAAGAATGAAGCCTCAAATTTCGACTCATAGCTCCCTAGTCATGGAGTGCAAAGGTTTGTGATGGAGGCCCTCAGATTGACCTAGTTGTGCCCATGCAAGTACACCATGAAATGAGAGATTCAATGCATGAAAATGAAATCTATTCTATATGATAACAATGCATAAAAGGAAATTAATCTAAATGATAACAATGCAAGATTATTCTATGAAAGGAAATACAAATGCAAGATTAATCTATGAAAGAAAACATGAATCTAATCTACATGAATAGCCATGGATGCAAGAAGAAGACAAGAAGAGAGAAGTTGCAATATCCAAGCTTGAGTGCTCAAATCCTCCACCAAAATTGCTCTCCAAACCTGCAACATAACAATACCTAAAAATTCTATATATCAAAATGAGAAGGAGAGGTTTCCTTATAAAGAAAAGTGAATGGTTGAGATTAAGAGGAAAAAATCAAAGGCTATGATTAAGAGGCAAAAAACCCACCACTTAGGAAGATGTGAAGAAAAATGGATTTTATTTACTTTTATTTAATTTATTTCCTTTTTCATCAAATAAAGTGCTTTAAGTGGGGGATTTTTATTTATTTAATTAAAAGAGGGGTTTTCTTTATAATTAAATAAATTAGAAGAATTTTATTTAATTAAATGGGAGGAATTTAATTTAATTACGATTTGATCAAGGAAATTGATTTGAATTGAAAATGTTGCAAAGCATTGATTCATGAATTTGATAAATTGATAAATGGGGCCCATAGTCTAGGCGACCATTTTAGGGTGCATACATTTGCCCCTCTTTGACTCTTACAGACATCAACACCGTTGTAAATAAGTAATTGACATCAGAACAAAGATAAGCTGATTGAAAAAGACAAGGTCAACACCGTTGTATATAAGTAATTGACATATCCGAGATAAGAATCTCAAGCAAGGTTGCCCCAACTGGAACAAATGATAGGATTGATAAAGCTGAATCAAGGATTGAAGTTTGATAGGTACTACCCCCTCGTGATCAAAATTGAAATGAGATAGAGGAGAAACAACAAATTGATAAATTTGATCAAATCAAACTAAAGATAAGGTTCTTGATGTAAGATGAAAGATACAAGGATCACAAAACCAAGGTAGATCATCAAGCACGAAAGATTATGCCCCAAGGTTGAAGAAGAAGAAGAAGAAGAAGGAGGAGGAGGAGGAGGGTGAAAGCGAATGGAAGATAGAAGTTTGGAAGAGGCGGAAAGAAATGGAGAGAAGAAAGGGAATTTACCTTAAGAAAGAGAATGCCCCAAGATCAATCAACTGCTTCAGATAGAAAATTTTGATTGAGATCACGAAAGAAGATAAGGAAATGAAGATCAAACATGATCACAATTGATTAAAAGTCCACGAGAAAGATGAAGGAAAACACTCACAAACTCATAATGAAACCTAAAAATGCAAATTAACATGAAGTCTAACAATGCAAGCTACATGAATATGCAAAGGTGTACTTACAATAGAGCAACGGTAACATAGGTCTTTGTGTTCATCATTCATTATAGAATGTTAAGGAACTTATTTTCATCATTGGGCCATTATTAACGGACATAGGAAAATCACACAATCATCACTAGTCATAAGGGAAACTATGAAGATATGAATGTGATTTATATCGGATTGGAATGTGGAAAGATTCTAACATAAGCATCAAAGACATAAAGGTCAAGATGACTATGATGTTAGCTTACCCAATTTAATATAGCAAAACCATGCTCACATCAAGGCATAGAGGCTAGGATGACCAGCAGAACGGTTGTGCGAAAACAGTGAAGCATAAAGCAGGAAGCAAATAGAAACATGGTCCATGACCCAAGTCCTCTAGCTATGCATCACAGAGAGACTTATGAGACAAGGACACTCAACAAAATCAGTAACATACAACACGCAAAGAAAATATCATGACATAGCTCAAGCATTAAGTGTTGCATTTTAAAATTTAAGTGTGTTAACTGATACTGAGTTCCGAGGATAAGGATTGAATGCTTGCAAGCAAGTAACACCACATGACAAAATTGGGTAAGACCAAACTGATAAGTGTTGAAAAACACTCGATGTCAAGGGATTGTATTGAAAAATATAGTTGGGGTGGTGTTTAAAAACACCATTTGTGAGATGTCCTAAAGACCAACACATCCAAGAGACCAAATCTAACATAGTTATGCCCCCTAGAAAAAGACAAAGACCAATTCCAAACCAAGCCAACAAGGACAAGGCATGATGGAGAAAGGCTAAGTGTCACGGGCACGTGCTAAGAAATAGGGGTGCAAAGGCCTCAAGTAGTGCCCATTTCCAGGTTTTCACCACTTGGATTTTATTACAATTTTTTCTCTTTCATTTTTTCATTTTTTTTTCAGGACTTTTTATAATTTTTTTGAATTTTTGCTACCAAGGCGCCTGTTTCCAGGTTTTCACCAAGGCACTTTTTCTTCTTTTTTTTGAATTTTTTGAATTTTTTGTATTTTTGGAATATATAATTTTTTTGGAGATACATCAAAGAGCCTATTGCTAGGTTTTCACTAAGATGATCATTTTTTCAGGACATTTTTTTATTTTTAGAATTTTTTGACAATATATCACTTTTTGGGAGATTTTTTTAGGATCAATAAATATGTACAAAAGGATGCCCCCAGACAGAATGGGCATCATGGATAGAACTTCTTCAGGTGCAAGATATTGATAGGATCAAGGAGTTGCTCTCCCTCTGCTGTAAACAGTAAATAAGCACATGTCCCAAAATTTGCTATAATGATGTAAGGTCCAAGCCAATTAGGTTCAAATTTGCCCTTTTGATCTCTATGTTGTTGATTCTTAGGATTTTCACGTAGGACAAGATCTCCCACTTGGAATTCTCTAGGGTGAACCTTTTTGTTGAAGGCTCTGGACATGCGCTTTTGATAAACCCTCATATGGTCAAATGATGCTTGACGTTTTTCATCTAGAAGTTCTAACTCTTGAAGTCTCATGGCACGGTAGTCTTCATCTGTAACTAGACTGTGGAGAGAAACTTGAAGTGAAGGAATCTCAACCTCCAAAGGTAACACTGCTTCAACATCATATGCAAGGGCAAAAGGAGTAGCCCCAATAGGAGTACAAATACTCGTTCTATAGGCCCACAAAGTTGGATTTAGCTGCAAATGCCAATTTCTACCATTCTTACAAACTATTCTATGCAAGATTTTAAGAATGGTCTTATTTGATGCCTCTGCTTGACCATTTCCTTGCGGGAAGTAAATGGAGGACCAATGTTGTTTAATCTTGAATTTCTTGCAGAGTTGTTTAAGGTCCTTATT
>MU227614.1:1555267-1601477 GCA_018584345.1 Thuja plicata | reverse complement strand
GTCACATTTTAAAATTTTGAGTGTAAGTATACTCAATTTCTCGTTGAAGTTCAGAGTTTGCTGATTTCAGAAAAAAAGTGGCACCTTATACCCCCTTTTTGGTCCCCCATCTTTGTGCACTTACCCACATATCCTGCTGATTTGTCAAATTAGGTACATACTTTGGTTCATCGTCACTATCCAACTTTTCAAAGAGAGGATTAGTGTGCTTGTTGCAATTTTCAAATCCTAGGCCAACTGGCTTCTTAGACTTGCATCCAAAAAGGGCATGATCAAGAGGTTCGTACCTAGCATCCAAATTGTGGTTAAGAGGGCCATATCCAGGATAGCCCGTATGTCTGACAAAAGTATACCCTCTTCCATAAGCCTTAGGAGAGGGAGATAAGTTCTCATTGTGCATATATTTTTCTTTTCTATAGATCCAATCTCTAACAAATGTCTTTTCTTTCTCATTTTGAATAGGCACTGATGATTCTACAAATGTGCCAAATAAGGTCATAGCTAAAGAGGAAGGTTCCTTTTCTTTTTAAGTTTTTCCATAAGACCGAGGTGAAACTGGTCATGTTGTGAGGGATTTGAGTTGATACCCCCCATGCCAAGGTCTATCGACTTAAGCTTGTCTTTGCATTCAACTAAGGTTGCATCAAAATCTTTTGCTTCGCTATTGAGGGGAACATGAGCCCTTACTAAAATTGAATTAATAGATAAAGTGTTATCCCCAGGTATACAAATCTCTATTCCATTGTAGGGGAACTTAACACATTGATGATAGGTAGACGACACTACTTGCATATCATGAATCCATGGTCTACCAAGTAAGATATTATACACAAGGGTTCCAACATCAACTATTTGAAATAAAATATCCTTTTGAATAGGGCCAATCCTAACAAGAAGGATGGCCAACCCCTTGGAACTTCTTTTTGCCTCATCATAGTCTTTGATAGTAATCCTTTTTCTGGTATCTATAACCTCTTCAAAATAACCCAATTATTTCAAAAGACTAAAGGAACAAATATTAAGCCCAATACCCCCATTTATCAACACGTGACTGACATGGGTGTGATGGATCATGACCTCAATGTGAAGGGAAAGATTGTGCGAATGGCTCAAAGCTTTATCATCATCTTCTGAAAATGTAAGGTAATGAGGGGTAGCAATGTGATTAACCATATTCTGGAATTGATCAATATCTAAGTTGTTGGGGACATTTTCCGTGCGCAAAGTATTCTCAAGGATTTGTTTATGTCTCGGGGACAACTCTAAGAGCTCAAAGATCAAAATCTGAGCGGGTGTTCTTTATAACTGATCAATAAGATTGTAGTTTGATTTAGGATTGACAGCTGGTTTCAAGGTGATAGGCTCGGATGCCATTTTCTTAGGTTTACTGGATTGACTTGAATTGGGTCCTCTAATGACAACAAGACCTTGACTTCGGGTAACAACATTAAGAGTTTGAGATGACCTTCTAGATTTGGGACCCCTTAGCACCACAATAGGTTCTTTGTCAAAAATAGGAGGAGAGTTTTCATCTAGATCATAACCATAAGGATCTCTTCCACTCATCATATTGACATTTTCTTCCACAAATTCAAGCATGTTGATAGTATTCTCCGCATTTGTGTAAGTATAATTGATCTCAGCTTTGTCATTCTTAACTTTAGAGGTCTCCCCCTTTTCATATTTGGGCAAAGGTTCCTTGAATGCCTTATGATCGGCGTTGGTGTTCAATCCATCTATTGTAAGTTGTCCATTCTCAATGAGATATTGGATGATATGCTTAAGTTTCCAGCAGTGTTCAACGTCATGTCCAATACCATTATGAAATATGCAAAAGGATTTCTCCTTTCACCAATGTGGTTTAACTTCAGGTATATGAAAATGGGCAACATCTTGAGGATGTGCCAGATTGTTATCAATAAGTTTCTTTAAAATTTTCTCATATGACTCACCAAGTTTTGCAAATTGACGCCTTTCGCTCTTAGGTTTACCTTGGTAGCTTGGCTTACTTTCTTGTTGATTGGAGGTATTAAGCTTCATACTTTGAACATCACTAGATAGATGAAGCATAGGTTGATCTTTAGGCTGGGAGGAATCCACAACTCCATCATTAACCACTTGTTTGTTCCTATTCCAATATTGGTTCTTCCCTTTATCCTTGTTAGAGTTATTGTTTTGACCATTGTTGTTGTTATTTCCATGTTTAGTCAAAATTCCTTGTTCTCTTAAAACATCCTCGATTCTACATGCAGTCTCAACCATGGTGTCAAATGAATCAAAAACCATTTTCTTAACTTCATACCGCATTTTGGGGACCAAATTACTAACAATAATATCAATCCTTTCATTGTTAGGAATAGTTCTAGAATAGCAAGAGCATTTTCGTCTCCACCTTTGCAAGAAAGTAACAAAGGATTCTCCTTGATTCTATTTTAAGCTACATAAGTCCAACAAAGTGATAGATCTTGAAACATTGTATGCAAAGTGTTGAACAAATCTATGAACAAGATCTTTGAAGGTCTTAACAAGGGGAGTTATCTTAGTAAACCATTCCATTTCTTGTCCCTTAAGACTTCGTGGGAATAACCTCATGAGATAATAGTCATCTTGATGGAACTCAAAACTTGTGGTATAAAACTAGCGCACATGATCATGTGGATCTCCACTCCCATCATATTTGTCATATTGAGGAATTTCAACTTTTCTAGGAAATTCTTTCATGTCAACACTCTTATCAAAAGGATTAGGACAAATTGAGTCCAATGAGAAAGAATTTTTAGGTGCGAACATCTTATCCATTGTTCTTTGCATTTCATTGAGCTTCTCCTCTTGGGATGGACCTTGCTTCTTAATCTTTTTATCCACATCAAATTTGTAAGTGACACTAGCACCCTTGTTGATTAGGCTCTCTAGGAACTTATCCTTGTTTTGCTCCACACATTTCTCCACATATTATTGAAAAAGTGGTTCTTGTTGCATTTTCATGAAATCTTGGGAGGTGCAATCAAAGCTCGAGCTACTAACTCCATATTGTGAACCATAATGAGCACGTTGTGAAGGTGGCCTTGAGTTCATAGGAGGTGTTTGTCTCCTATAATGATCATGTCTAGAAACCCTTCTTCCTCTAGGGCTAGGAGATTGTGATGGTGATCTTGAATGTCTCCTACTTCATGGAATTCTAGGAGGAGTGGATGGAGGAGAACTGTTTCCACCACTAACATGCATATTATTGAATGGATCATTGAGTTGTCGAGCCAAGAACCTATCTCGCTCCTCTTGAAAGGCTTTCCTTTCCATTTCCATCAAAGTTTGTTTCTCCATCTCTAGGCATCTAATTTGTTCTTCCTTATGAGCTTGTTCATCTTGAAATGCTTTCTTTTCACACTCAATCCTCTTGAGTCTGTCACTCATGTAATTGGTAGATGTTTTAAGAGGTGAGCTTGGTCTTGAATTTTGAAATAAGTTGTTGGTATAAGTTGTATTGACATGAGTATCATAAATTTCATCTCCTTGGTTCCCATGTTGTGATAACTCATCGTCATAATCATGTCTCTTACCTCTCTCTCTCTTAGCCCTTTATTGTGCATCTAGATATCTTGTTGAAATAAGGGGTGAGGCTGGTCTACTATTATGAGAGGAACCACTGAATGAAATAGCATCTCTACTCTTTGTAAACATATCATCATGATGTTTATCCCTGGCTTCCTTCTCTCTTCGAGTCATTGTGTAACTCATATCCATAGAAGAGCGAGAAGATGCTAAGGGGATACCCATCTCACTAAGATGACTCTTGGAATCAAACCACACTTCCAAAGTATTTGTAGGTGATTGATCAAATATGGGTTCCTTTCCCTTATGTCTTTGGCGAGTTTGTACTAAAGGTAATTGGTTAAAAACCACTTGAGGTCATTTTCCTTGATTTACTTGATATCTTGTTGTAACTGGCATGAAAGAAAAGGTACTAGCTAATAGGATTACCCTAAGTAATGTTGGTACCAAACTAGGATAGAAAAGGAACTAACTTGTCCAAAAAGAAGTGATAAGATAGAATATTGCAAAGAGGTGTAAGCCAACACTACCACAAAGGTGCCCAATAAATTCGGGTGAATACCCTAGCACATTATGGATCAGGAGGATGGTCTTACCCAAATTATATTAATTGAGATTGAATTTGTATGAAAGTGGATGGACAAGAGACTACCAAAACTCTCCAAGTGTGTTATCAAAGAATTTAAAGGTTTATCTTTTCAACAAGGACAGTTCCTAGCTCACCAAGCTTACAAGCAAGGTCACTTGTGAAATCAAAGATTGCTAATTCAAGAGGTCAAAACACAAGAATCTTAAGCGTAAACAAGCTTCTAACAGTGGGGTAAATAATCCAATATGACCTGAATCAACCAAGGAAAACTAGAAAATGATAGGACAGTAAGTTAAATAGGCTCAAAAATGACAGCAAACAACTCAATGACAGACAGTTTCGCGTGACAAAACACTTTCTCGCATGAGGATTAGCACAGGACCGCGCAAAAAAATGCACAGGAGTGCAAAGAAAGACCAGACTAGTGTGATAGGATAACAAGAAGTTGGCAAGATATTGTGCGAGGATTCTCAAATAGCCATGCGAGGAAATGCAGTGAACAACGCAAAGAAACAGTTTTCTCGCGTGAGGAAAGAACACAGAACTTAGTTTGCATTTGTTTTAAATAACCAACTAGATGCATTAACAGATTTTATTCATGAATCAGGAATGCAATACAACAATCAGGGAGTTCAATTAATCAATGTCTTCAAACAATGAGCAAGGGACAAAGCAACCTTGCACATGAACATGGATAGTGTCATAGTATTTCTACTCCATACGAATGCTACTTGTGTATGTTCTCAAAATGTTTTCCAATCACGCACATAGTCTTAGAGAATAAAAATTTGGTTGCACTATGGTTCTTAGTAATGGCTTAACTCTGCAACTTTTGCAATCTCAAGTGGGTGAAATCCAATCCCGACGCACTGAGGTTTTGACATAGTCTGAGAATTTAATCAATCAGGAGTTGCTGAGGAGATATGACAACCCACAAGAAACTACACCCGTGGAGATTTCTTCCACAAGGAAATTTATATAGCGGTTTCTGCTACCATGGCAAAAATGGCTATTACCGCTTAAGGTTCCATCCACGTGGTTTACCCAATAAAGGGAATGTCCACAATGGTTAACCCTCTCTAACAAGGAAGACTCTCAATATGAACCACATGGGGACTTGGTTTGGATTCAAGGGTTCCAAGTTTCTGATTCTCCCAAAAGGGAAAAGAGCATAATCCTCTAGCCTCTTCACCTTACCCAAACATAGAAAACAAGATTAATTGACCCACTAACTTGAAATCACCTCACCCAAGATAAAATCAACAACAATGACCACCAATCTCAAGAGAGAAAGTACTAATCAAAGATGAAGACTAAACCAAGTGAGATAATAACAAATCCTTCCCTACCTACAAGGGGATCTATCGTCAAGAAGAGCTTCGCATGTAAGACAAGTGAATGAAGCCCACTCTCTCAAGATCGCCACAAATAGTGTTCATAGGGCCTAATTACTATGTGAAACATATATGCAAGAAAGCAAATATAGGTCCATTTTTAGAGCACCAATTAGAAATGTGATCTATGAAAGAAAGAAACACTCAAGCTAAACACATGAGAGGTTCATTTTATTTCCAAAATCCAAATGTTATAGAGATGCAACAAAATACCTCAAATCCAATGCAACGCAAATCATTTTGTTGTTTATCCAAGCAAGTCCAAATCAGCAACAACAACAATGACATCAAATCACAAACCACCAAAAACAGTAAACATTAGTGGTTAGCAAAAAAAAAGATAGAGATATATGAATGTATCAATGAAAAATAGATCTTTGGTGCGGAATCTCGAGCAAGGATTCACACAGTGCCGCACGAAGAAGTGTTCAGACAGTAAAAATATAGTAACAAATCAGATCCATAGCCTGGTGCCGAATGTCGCGCGAAGATTCACACAGAGCCGCGTGAAGATTTTCACAGAGCTGCGCGAGGAAACGTAAAATTTAGCAAAATTTTGCCTATAGACCTACAAAATGTCGCGCAAAATTTCCCTGCAAAAAGTATAGAAAGTACAAAAAATATAGAAATCTGAAAATAAATTACGAAAAATAGCTATGTGACAGAAAATGAATCTTCTGCCCCATGGTGGGCGCCAAAAATGTGTGATAAAAAGTAGTCACACTTCTATGAATCATTTCATTCAAGGTTTATCAAGAATGAGGCCTCAAATATCAACTCATAGCTCCCTAGTCATGGAGTGCAAAGGTTTGTGATGGAGGCCCTTAGATTGATCTAGTTGTGCCATGCAAGTACACCATGAAATGAGAGATTCAATGCATGAAAATGAAATCTATTCTATATGATAACAATGCATAAAAGGAAATTAATCTAAATGATAACAATGCAAGATTATTCTATGAAAGGAAATACAAATGCAAGATTAATCTATGAAAGGAAACATGAACCTAATCTACATGAATAGCCATGGATGCAAGAAGAAGAAGACAAGAAGAGAGAAGTTGCAATATCCAAGCTTGAGTGCTCAAATCCTCCTCCAAATTTGCTCTCCAAACTTGTAGCATAACAATACCTAAAAATTCTATATATCAAAATGAGAAGGAGAGGTTTCCTTATAAAGAAAAGTGAACGATTGAGATTAAGAGGCAAAAATCAAAGGCTATGATTAAGAGGCAAAAAACCCACCACTTAGGAAGATGTGAAGAAAAGGGAAATTTATTTAGTTTTATTTGATATATTTCCTTTTTCATCAAACAAAGTGCTTTAAGTGGGGGATTTTTATTTATTTAATTAAAAGAGGGGTTTTCTTTATAATTAAATAAATTACAAGAATTTTATTTAATTAAATGGGAGGAATTTAATTTAATTAAATAAGATGAATTTTATTTAATTAAAAGGGAGAATTTCAATTTAATTAAATAAGATAAATTTTATTTAATTAAAAGGGAGATTAAATCTTTTAATTAAAAAAGATGAATTTTATTTAGTTAAAAGAGAGATTAAATCTTTTAATTAAATAAAAATGATCAAACCTTAGGAAATATTGAAATAATTGAATTAATTACGATTTGATCAAGGAAATTGATTTAAATTGAAAATGTTGCAAAGCATTGATTCAGGAATTTGATAAATTGATAAATTGATAAATGGGGCCCATAGTCTAGGCGACCATTTTAGGGTGCATACACAACTATATGAACCTTATAAAGGTACTTTCTTCTATATGATCTCTAGATTAGATCTCTATAGGTGCCAAGGTTCTATTCTGTTATGTCTAAGGAAATCAATTATAAGAGTTTATAAATCCTTCACAAACATCAGGTCGGCCAAGAGAAGATTATATTTCCCAATGAGAAGAAAACATATTACAACATATAGGCCAGGACCCAAATCATAAGGATCTCCTTTCAATGAATGGAACATTAATTGTGATCCCTCAAGTAGGTCGGCCAGAGATGTAACATCATCAATAAATGAGCCATTACGCTTTGTCAAACAGGAAAATCCTTCGCGAGATTGGAAAACTCAAACTAGCGAGAAAACATGAAGAACAATACAATCCTGCCAATAATTTGCAAGATCTCATACGCAAAGAAACCAAATGATGCGTGAACCTAAGAGAAGGTTCAAAATAATATTGAAAACACGCTGGAAGGTTCCCAACTGCAAAGGGTCCAAACCGAATGAACACATAAAGAAACTCAAAGACTAATCAAATAGGAAAATAGAGAAACCAATATTTTTGGTTGATACAAGATTGCCAAGAACCCACTTGATTCTCTTGCATCAGTATACTATAGAGAATCATGTCTCTCAACCTCATCTAATTTGTGTTGTTAAGATGGATAATTCTATGGTGCAAGGTATGTATGAACTAGTTAAGAAATCTCTAAATGAAATTGTTGGTATGGATGACTACACAATTACCAAAAAGTTGGTGTGTGTAGGAACAAATGAAGCTTCGGTGATCAAGGTCGTAGGAACGATCTATGCATAAAGATACAAATGAGCATTGCACCATACATGGTTCTCATTCACTACATGACACATAGACTTAATTTACCATTTAAAAGTATGCATAGGTATGATCGGGTAGCCAGAGTTGAAGAACTAGTTCATTATCTCTATGCATACTTCTGGCAAAGTCCCAAACATTTTGTGCAATTTCAAAAAAATTTTAAGGAATAAATGATGGAAAAAAGCTAGTTAAGGATGTTGACACCAGATGGATCTCCTTGCGTGGACTGGCAGAATGCATTTTCTCATAATATAAATCCCTGGCTGGAATAATTTACAAGCAATGCGCAATAGTCCAATGTTGTGAGCTTTTGCATAGGTTAACTGATGTAGAGACATTGTTAACCTTGGCTGGTATTCTTCCTTTGTTAGAAAAAATTAACTCACTTGTTAAACAATTCCAAGAGTGAACTATGTATATTCAAGAATATGCTACGCTGCATCAAATGACTATCATGGCCATCGATAATCAATATCTAGTTGAGTATCCATTCAATGATGAAGCATTTAGTAGATGGAATCAGATTATATATTTTTGTCGTGTTGATAAATTTTTATTGTTTAATGATCATGGGGAGTTATGTATCCCTGTTCATGGAGACCAGATACCAATGTACCACTATGGCATGTCTTCTAGTGTGCGCTCTACTAGAATGAGAGATGGACCTACTATACTGGAAGATTTCAACAACATTGTGAGTTTATAGAAGATTGAAAAAGATGTTTCATTTGATATTTTAACTTGATTCCCTCAGGAGGAACTAACAGAAGCCATGTTTATTGTGTATCCTAATTATTCAAGAATTCTTGATCCAGACAATTTTCATAAGAGGCTACTAGAATTGGTGAATTATTTTGGTAAGAGTGCCAATTTCAAAGTTGATGGAAAGGAAGTAGAAGGAGATATAAGTAAAACGAAGCTTGCAAAGAAATCAACCCATTTTGTAGCAACAATGCATGAACAAGTTAAGGCTTTGAATAATTTGTACCTACCTGGATCAATAACATGACTTTGGGCAAGAATAAGTCAGAGCCTAGTGTTGCATGAGGATCTCTTAGAATTCTTCAAACTTGTTAACTTGTGTCAAACAATGATATTTGGTTTTGTTGAGCATGAGAGAGTTTTCAGTGCATTGGGGTTCTTGAAATCAAAGAAAAAAAAAACTCGACAAGATCGTGGAAGTTTGTTTGAGGGTTTACACCAGTCGATACAATATCAAATATTTTCCTTATGAGAGGGTTAGGCAACATTTTGAATAACAATGACAATGTTAAAATGAAGAGCACATCAAGTAGTAGTAGTCATGCTAAGATGAACTCAAGTGAAGAAAGTCAAGGCTAGGATGGAAAAGAAAGTGAAGTACGATTCAATGAGATGAATTGGCAGTTGGATTTGAGTCAGTCATGACAAGCCAACTATCAATCAGTGAGATTTAGCATTTTTTAGGAGACTGTCGAGTTTGAGACTACTACTAGGCATTTATACTTTTTACTGTAATTCATAAATCATGAATTGTATTGCAAAATTCAAATTGATTTCTTTATACCAGTGAAAATTCACGTGTACTTTTTAATTTTTCATTTATAAATAATTTATTAACTTGCTGCAATGTTGAGTAGCTTTACTGTGTTCCATGATTCGTTGTATAATATTTGTAAACATTATCTTCAATTTTGATTTATTAGATTTCAAATTTTTCTTTATGAAACATGAATATCAATAAATTATAAACATTGTCTTTAATTTGTGAATTAACTTTAAATTATTAATCTTGTCTTCAAGTGGTGGGTCCTACTAACAATATGCGATGCTGCAAAATAATGTCAGGTGGGCTATGGTACTATATGATTGGTTAGGTATATAGAAGAATAACACATTTTGTGCAAGATGAGCCTATCACCAAAGTGTGATGAAGCCATAGTTTGCCACGTACCTTTGTGGGACCATCTTATAAACAATTAACAAATAAAATTTTAAATCCTTTAAATATTTTTGAAGTTAAGAATTACCATTAAAGTTTAAACTATTAATTTTTTATTCACGTGGTGGGTTCTACTAACAATATGTGATGATGCAAAATAATGTCATGTGGGTTTTTGTATTATATGACCGGTTACTTCTATCACATATTGTTAAAGATGGGCCTACCACCATACTGTGACAAAGCCATAGCTTGTCACGTACCTTAGTGGGAGCATCTTATAAACATTTAACAAATAAATTATTGTTTATTCTTTAAATGGTGGGCCCTACCACCAATATGCGATTATGTGAAATAATGGCAGGTGTCCCATTTTATTATAAATAGATGTGATATAATCGATTTACTACTACCAACAATATTTGTGACCGATGAAGATCAATGTCACAAGTTCAAAACTATAGGCTAAGATTTGTTTTATGCTGTTGGTTTGCGTGTATGGTCCTTAGTGGCAGATTCTAATGAATTTCATTGAATAGGCACTTCATAATTGCATTTAATTTTAGATAATTCAATATCTATGAAGATTCATAGTTGATGAATTTGTGTTATTCAAGAAGTGTGAGCATTAGCAACTAATAAAATTGCAAGGGTTTGAACTTCGACTTTGCTGAGTGTGGTATCAAGTATAAGTAAGTTGGCATCATGTTGTTCGTTTTAATTGTGTAGACACCCTAAAATGGACAGACTTGAGACAATACATTAAAAACCCTAATTTTCATCTATTAATTAATGGTTTTTTAATTGTTAATTAATCATCTATTTTCTTCTAAATTCATTTCATCTATTAATTAATAGTTTTTTAATCATCTATTTTCATCTAAATTCATTCCCAAAATTAATTAAATAATTAATTTTATTTAATTAATTAACCTTAATTGATTAATTACCATTAATTAATTAATTAAATTCAATTTCCTATAGTTTAAATTGAAATATTTAAACTTATTAATTAAATTCTTCCAATTAAATTAATTTAATTTCATTCAATAAAGCAACTCTAAATAAAAAGGAATTCAATTATCTCACATGTTGAAAACTTTAATTAAATAAATGAATTAAATATTCATTTATCTTCAAAGAGATAACTCCAATCAGATCACATGGGTTACTCCACCCATCTCTTCAGTTCACATGGGTAACTCCACCCATCTCTCCAGTTCACATGGGTAACTCCACTCACCTCTTTAGTTCTAAAAGGTAACTCATAATTAGCTCTTCAGTCAACCAAACTCTATCTCCTATTTACCGATTGAAGAGGTGGAGTTTACTGATGGCTTCTCCAGTTCCCTTTGATCTCAACCATTCATCTCCCTATCTCTGGGATTGATCTCAATGTAGACACCTAAATCTGATTACCAAAACTAATCACATTTAGTGCCTTCTTAGAGCATTATCAGTTAAGTAATTAAGCATTACCTAAATGATCTATGTCATCGCCTAGCCATGACATAGAACTTCCTGATCTATTTCCCTTCACTCCTCCATCTCAAGATCCTATCCTTCCATCTACTCCAAATCTAGATCCATTATCCTATCTGAGTCAAGATCCAAGCATCCCATCTACTCCACTTCCTAATTCATCCACTCCTACAAATCAAGATCCTCCCACTCTACCTCTTCCATCTCAAAATCCGTTACCCCATCTGAGTCAAGATCCAAGCATCCCATCCCCTTCACTTCATAAACCTTTATCACCTCCAATTCCATCTATCCCACCACCATTACTCCATCACCTTGGTCTACTCACATTCATCTGTGGTGCTCCACTTAAAACAGAATAAATAAGTTTCATGTCCACCATTTACACTCCTCTTCATACTGGACTCATCTTATTCCTTAACTGAAAAGTATCCTAACATGGCTCGAATGCTAAAAAAATGGAATTATCAAGGTAAAGAGTTAGGCCTAAATGAGAAAGGTACACTGGAGCCCATCTCTGTTAAAAGACATCCATGATTTTTTGGTATTGGCTACGCACCTAGAGGTCCTTCATCCAAAAAATTTGGTACAACTAAAGCAAAGTTCAAGAGTGATTTCAAACCCTCCATTGCATCTTCCTATCATCCCTCTAAAGCATATAACGCCATCTCCCCTCCTCCATACTTGCAACCCTAGACAACCTACCATATTCCTCCTTCATCCTCTCCATCCATTTTGGGCCCCTATGTCCCAAAATCTCATCCCACATCTTATCCCACTCCTTCCTTCATCCATCAATCCCATATAAAAAATCCTACCACTTACATTCCCAATTAGGATCAACAAAGGCACATACCCATGCGCCCCATCCACCATCCTACCTCCACCACTCCATCCACATTTCCTCCATCTCATGCAAGTTCTCATATCTCTTCCAATGCTACTCACTGTAATTTGGATGCCAAATCACCAATGCATAAAGAAAAATATCCACCAAAAGCTAAAAATTGGCATGTCCCCTCTAAATGACATGTTCAAGAAAAGGAAAATCCAATCAAAGCATGTATTACATTTCAAAGGCCACAAAGGCCCACCAAAGAAAAAGTGAAAACTATGTGGATCCCAAAGAAAAAAGATGACACACATCTACAAGAAAAATCCATTGTGGCATCCAAGGTTACTAAACCTCTAGCTGAGCATTCCTCTCCTCCATCTTCAACATCTATTTTGGGTCCTTATGTCCCACAACTTCCTACCATGATTCCTACATCGTATCTACAGCTACCATCTGCTTCACATTCACTCTTCCCACATCCCTGGCAACATGTGCCAATGTTGATCCTGACAGCATCCCCCTATCCCACTCACTTTCCAACATTTTATCTGAATACTTCCAACTATCATATCCCTTGTCCCACATATCTCCCCTCACATAACCATCTTATCCCTGCATTTTCATAATTCACTCTCCCACATAAAGTTGTACCAACATATCATGATCAACACCAAAATCAAAAGTGAAAAAGCAAAGAAAAAAGTAGAAAAACAAAGCAAACAGCAGAAAAGCAAAGCAGAAAGAAAAAGTAAAAAAAAAAGAAGCAAAAAAAATCAAAAAGAAAGAAAAAAAAAAGAAAAAAGAAAAAAAGAAAAATGAAAAAAAAAGAAACAGAAAGAGAAATCAATTTGTCCACTGGTGAAAACTTTGCAAACAAGTGCCTTGGACAAGTACCCTGATGAAAACCTGGTAAACAGGCATCATGCATAATCCCTCCATCTAGTTGCTCTTCACATGTGGGGGTAGTTCCTTCTAGCAACCATCCATATCATGTCTTATCCTTTTCACTTCCTCCATCCTCCTCTGGATCTTGATGAGAAATATACATGCCACCATATCTACATGCTTTTGGACATCTCTTGACATCCATATCACATCTCCCATCTTTATCCACCGATCCTTTTATTCACCCATCCTTCCTTTCATCTATCTTTCTGTACTATCTTCCTCCCTTATCCACCCTTCATCCTATCTTTCATTCGCCTCCATCATCCTCTTGTTATCCTCTCTTCCATCATGTCATGCCCCCTCCTAATGCTTCCTCACATGCATGACCTATCCTAAGTGGGGGCATTATGTTCCTTGGTGACTTATTCCTTGGAGACCTTCTCGTATCCACCTGTCATTTCCCAATCCTCCTCTCCTATCCACAATCATCCATCTATTTATCCATTCCTCTACTAAAATCCTTCCATCCATCACTTCCATCTCCGCATTCCCCAGCGTCTCCTCCATCTTCCAATTCCTCCTTTCATACATCCAATCACTTGTTTCTTCCCTTGTCATTGGTATCTAGCTCTAGGCTATCCTCATACACCCAATGCCACTCATTCCAATCCTAATTCTCCTCATGACGTACCATCGCATGCAAATCCTATCCACATCCTCGAGCTATCCCAAGTCAGGCAACAATTAGCTTCATCTTTCTCCATTCTCTCTGAAATCCCTAAGCTTCAGTCCTATACATATCTTGTCTGCGTTAGTCCAGTCTTGAGTCTGGTCTTTCTTGTACATATTTCACATCCTTGGTCGGTCTCCTTATAGAAAGTAATCTAGTTTCAAATCCAAAATCCTGTGCTTCAGCAAGTTCCTTATGACGAAATCTAGTTTCAACAATTTGATCATCATCACATCTTTTGGCCAATCAAATTCACACTTGACATCTCCATGGAAATGGGTCCTTGAGGATGTATCCTTCCTCTTATTGACCTAAATCCAATCATCTTTCTGGAAATGGTTCCTTGAGGATGTATCCTTCCTCTCATTGACCTAAATCTAGATCATCATCATTACTGAGTTCTTGTAGGATGTATCCTTCCTCTTGACCTAATCTCAATCCAATCACCATCCCATATCATTGATCTGTCTGGCAAAAGGCGTCTTGTTGTTGATTTTTTAATCTTGAAATTTGATTTTGGTTTTTGGTTTTCATTCCTAATTATTTTTGGTTGTTCTCCTCCTCAAGGCTACCATGATTCTTTATATCATGGTATGCTGTGAATGGACGCACCTGGAATAGGGAACTTGATCTTTTTGTTTTCTACTTGTGAGTCAATCAGATATGACCCTTGCATGTATGTAATCCATTTGGGTTCGCATGCTACACTTGGGAAATGTCATTTGCTTGTGGGATTTTCCAGCATCTTTTCTGCCATGGTCTTTCTAGGAGTCATATGTGATGCTGGGGCAACCCCCGCATATTTTTTGTGTCAGTCCTATGCATGTGGTACAATGTCACCTTGGTTCTTTATACCCTGGTGCATAGTATCATATGCTATATCAAAATAAGTGCTCAAATACATGGTGGTATTCCCTCCTGGACTACCCCTCACTTAAGCTTCAAGATAATCTCCTCCCATCCAATCCCCCCAACAAAATCCAAATCCTTAGCAATCCTATCATCCTAATCCTACCATCCCAATAGTAATCTTAATCCTACTATCCCTGTATCATGCAAAAGATTTGTGTGCTCATCTTTGGAGATAACTAGACTTAGTGTGAATCTCAAAACACCTAGGATCATCCCTCCTTCTTAGTTCAGGTATTGTTTTCCATTATTAAAATCAAAAGTTCAAGCTAGACCATCTTGATCGTTATCTTAGTTTCACATCACATCATCATCAACGGGTCCTTGTAGGATGTATCCTTCCTCTTGTCTGACCTAATCAATCTTTATTAACGGCTTTCTCAAGTCCAATCATATCCTATCTTCATCAAAGATCAAGAGAAATCAAACTTTGTTCCTAGAAATTACCCTTGTCAATACAAGAAACTTGAACTCTCTTTGAGAGGTTATTCCTTTTTGTTTGCTTTATATCACTCACTTTGGTTACATCCTAGATAGCATCCTTTCTTTTACACCCCAGCTAAAATCCCATCCCTAGCCATAATCCTAATCCCATACCTAATCCTTCATCCCTGATGCAAACCTGACTATCTCATCCCTCATTCTTCTATCCTCCTTTCTTATTTTCTTTCCCTAATCTTGTTTCTCTTTGTCATCTTTTCGAGATGCCGCCATGGCTTCACTGTTCCTCCTTGCCATCCTCTCGAGGGGGCATCATCCCTAGCCAAATTCTAACCTACATCGTCACTCCGGGCAACTTCATTACCTATGTCCACATCTTCGCATTGTTTATTGTTTTAAACGTCTTCAAAATAGTGTTATTCTAACACTATGTCGAAGAGGGTCAAAATGTAGACACCTAAATCTGATTACCAAAAATAATCACATTTAGTGCCTTCTTAGAGCATTATCAGTTAAGTAATTAAGCATTACCTAAATGATCTATGTCATCTCCTAGCCCTAATTAATTCAATTAATTGGCTATAGTCCTGATTAATTATTAACATTAACCAATAGCTTAATAATTAATTAAAACCCTATTCCTCCTATTATTGAATGAATATGTTAAATCATTTAATTCATTCATTAATATTCCCTCAAAACCCTAACCTAACCTATTCTAAATACCTAACATTGAGTCTGAAATCAATCAAACCCTTTCACACATGTTAACCTAACCAATCCCAACCACCTAACCCTAAGTTCAAACTAATCCCAACCTCTTCACACATGCTAACCCTTCCTTATCCCCCTAATCACCCTTCTTATCTCCTAACCCTAATCCTAATTCTATCCCTAACCATGTCACATTCCTAATCCTTGATTAGGAACTCAACCCCCAAAGTCAAAGTCAATAATCTCAAGCCATGCTTATCCATAAGAATAAATATTTCTTACACCTTCATAAATGCCTCTTACATCTTCATTAAGGCTCTTATACCCTCTTTGAGAGGCTTTATCCCCTAAAGTCTTCCCTCATTAATAACCTTATCTTCTAGAGTCTTCTTGGCTCTTTTCCCTAAATGGTCACATTCCTCCCTACTTTCAACCCAATAAGATTGTGACAAGTGTCACAATTTGATGCACTTGAAGAAGCACAATCTATGTGCTCTCTTCTAGTGGCATCCTGACCTTTCTTCAACTTTGCATCTGAACCACCTATTTTCAACCCCATTTTCTATAAATAGAAGGCTCATTCCTTCACATTTCATCCATCTTTTGAAGTAACATTATATTGTCAGTTTTAGCTTAGATAATCCAATCTTTGAAGCAGAGTTACCATGCAGTTTTCAATACCCAATCATCCATCTTGAAGCATTGAAGCATATATCAATTGAGCACACATCCCAAATTGAGGACACATCTAAAGATCAAAATCAACCTTGGATTCGGTTTTAGGGAGGTTTTCCCTCCTTAATCTTTATTGTTTTTAAGCTTGCTTTTCTGTCCAATCTTGTATGTAGCTTGTTTATTTAGTTGTAGAATGCTTTAATCTGATTATCATGTTCCTTTACAACTAGATTTTCATAGCTCACACTCAACCATTCATATCATCCCCAGTTCCTATATAATAAACCCTTCATACCCATTTGAAGGATCGAGGATTTCAAGCTCTCGTGCGCCATTACTCTGTAAGTTTGGTTCTAGCATTCAAGCCATCTCGCGATCACACACACATTTCAAGTATCAAATTCTTGATGCTTCTCAATTCATAGACACTGCCCACACCAATAGTGAGCATCAAAAACAACGTTTCAGAAGGAGTAGAGAGAGACAATAGAAGCTTCAAGCACTTTGGGGTTTGCATTCATTTGTTTTCCTTTCATTGCTTGTACATTTTATTGGTTACATTTTAAGTATTCGTATTAGTAGCTTTTGTGTTCTGGATTTCTATCATTGTAAACCATTTCTACTAACCCCCACCTTTGGAAAGCTTGGGAATCACAGATCACAAAAGGAGGCGTACATTTTGGTGAACCTGACATGAAGCAAACAACCTGAATATCTCTTGTAGATGACATACAGAATCAATCAGCCACGGTCATACGATTACAGACTCAAATTTTCATCATTTTCTCGATATCTGTGTTATTTTGCAATCACTGGTATTTTACCATAATTGATGAAATCATGCCGTAATTGACTGGTTTAATAACACAATTGATTGTAGGCTTTCACATCGCTATTCTATCATCTTCTGTCTTTCTATCTTCTGGTATTTTGCCATAATTGATTGTATTTGACCGTAGTTCCCTATTCTTTGTTGCAATTAGCTGTACATCACTGCAATTGACCGATTAGTGCCGCAATTGAAAGCATCTTGCCGTAGAGAAACATTATTTGCCACAATCGCCAAAATTCTAGTGCAATTGAAAATCCAGTACCGTAATTGACACAAAAGCCACATTTCTGTCTATTTTTCTTGGTTTCTGTGCAGGGATGACTGACGGTGAATGACAAAGAAGGTAATCAAATGCATACCAAGTTCTAGAGCATTAAGAGCTGTAAGAAGGAGGACCATCAACTATCGATCGCAACAAAGGGCTATTATCGCAATAGAAGTTGAAGATCAAAGTGAAGCAAACACCAGGTACATTGATTCAATCAAGACGTTTGCAAGTAAGTATAAAGTCACCATTAATTTTAGCAATCTCAATAATCCCAGAGTTTTCAAATATTCTACTGGTTTGGATTGAAAAGATTTCATTTCTTGAGATACTAAACACTTTCTTTGACAGGTTCGAATTGAGGAGACAAGATAACAATACAACATAAAAATCAATTCACTTGTCAATTTGGGGTTTAAAAAGAAAATCGTATGCCAAACATCATAATCTCATATCTCTTGATTTGGTGCTTAAAATCAACGTGAAGATTAAAATTGAACAAAGGCAAAGAATCTCTCAATTTCGTGCATTAAAAATTGAACAAGCAATCAACACCTACTTTTGGGCTTAAAAATGAACACTTGTGCTTGTATGGTGGTGTAGCTTAGTTCAAATTTCAAACTTTTGGAGCTTGATCGATTTACCTTGTGTCTTGAGTTTTGGGTGCACTTTCACAATCTGTTAGATTAGACACCTTTATACTTTTAGAAAGGCATGTCTAGGGAATGCACTTCTTCCTCGGAGGATGACCTTAAACTAGTAATCCTTCCGATCGGTATATAAATAAGGCGCAAACCAAAGTTCCATCTTATCTAGCCAAGCTTGGGTGAGGTGTGTGGATGATAGTCTAGATCGGGTGAATATCCCTAAGGAGCCAACATGGTCAACTAGGATCTTAAGTGAGTCACACATGTACAAAACCAATTGGATAGACGTCGTAGACCCTTACTATAACCTTGTTAATTAGAGGCCAACCCGATCTACCTCCAAACAAATACCTTATTATAGTGTAAGGGGTTGTAGAATTTCCCCCCAAGATTCCCAACATATGTGTCCGAAGGTATTTGTGTAGTGAAAGAGATCTTCACTCCATAGAAACAATACCTGGCAATGACAAAAACACGGGCGCCTATGTTGTGGACCTTCGTGTCCTAGTAGTGTGACAATTGTTGTGTGAGCTAACAAACATTCAAGCATTGGGCCTATAACATTATATTATGAAGCCATTGACCTAGATTAATCTTACTCTTCATTGTTGAGACCTTGTGATAACATTGCAACTTGAAAAAGTTGTAGAACATACACATTGTTAGTCTTCATTCTTCAAAACATAGTGTCTGTTGTGCTTGTTCTTTGATCAGTTTCTAAAAATGCAAAAAAAACATCCAAACTATCAAAATGAGTCAAACGTGTTAAAAGTCTAGGCTTGTCAATCAACTATCTTGCAAATCAAAAGCCTTATTCTAGAAAATCAAAATTTTCAGACAGTGATACATATCTTCTAGTCTTTTTGAGACTGTTTCCCCTTTACCGCAATTGCCCGCATTTTGCTACAATTGACGGAAGTCTACCGCAGTTAACTTGGTTATTACTATAATCAACCTGTTTATTACTGTAATTGGTGATAAAGTACCGCACTTAACCATTCACTTTGCTGCAATCGATGGAGCTATGCCACATTTAACCAGAGATATTTTACACCTGTTTTGACCTAAAAACCTTGAAAATACTCTCCATTATGTGTCAAAGACCAGTGTCTATCCCAAAAAAATGCGAAGAACATTGTGTGAATCTCTAAACATTAAAGATCACCCTTCTTTGAAAAGCATGATTATTGTCTAAACATTGTTAGTTTGAAATTTTAGACTCAAAATATCTTTATCTCATAATCTCAAACATCATCATTATCTCTATCAGTGACTTTGTCCCAGGAAAAGGTTGACAAATCTTACCTTTACATCATAAAAACTTTGATATCAAGATAAATCAACATCTGTCCTTAGAATTACGCTTGTCCAAAACATAACTTGGACTTCCTTAGAAAGGTTATCCTTTTTTGTTTACTTTATATCACTTGTTTTAGTTACAAAATCTGGACCACACTATGTCTCAAACACCTCATGGAGGGCCTTACACAAGGTTGAAGGCTAGAACACAACCTGATGAGTCGTATATCAATAGATTCCCCACTTGGGAAATAGAGCAAGAGGACAACCCTTTCATTAATACCAGTTATGCTCTATTCATTGAACAACCTTGTGGGTCAACTTTTTTCCAAAATTTCACAGAAGAGGAGCTTGAAGATATAGAACAAGACACTTATTCCGCACAGGTAGTTAACATTGTTGTAGAGAGGAACCTCAAAAATTTCTTAGCCATGTTGATAAAGAAGGGAGTCAAACTCCCCACTAAATTCAGTGTGTCGACAATATGGCCTGAAAACCCTCTCGCAAGTCAAAACACTACTCAACCCTCTCAGATACTACCTGTGGTTTCTCCAATTTTCCCACCTTTGACAATACCAACATTGGCACAGACGATACCCAATCAAACCAATTGCGCAAATGAGGCAAGTACATCTTCCACTTAAAGGATGACAGGATCATAACTAAGTGTACCCATGGTCACTAGTATGTCTCCACCTTCAGTCTCATGGCCTGGAAAATCAAGCTCTCATGCTATGCCTTCCATCCCACCAACAAATAGCAACTGTTCCAAAACTATGCCACTACTGCAGTCAATTCCTACTAGCCTTGGGATCAACCCATCATTCCTATAGGGATCCATCTCTGCAGGTTTGACTTATAGTCAATGCCCACCCAAGGCTACACCTTTTCCCATTCAAGGACCAATCCAATCCCAGCAAAAACAACCCCAGCTTCAGTTGCCACAAATCTAACCTCAGCAACAACAACCCCAGCTTTAGTTGCCACAAATCCAACCCCAGCAGCAACAACCCCAACCCTAGCAATATCAATAATATCAACCCCAGCTTTAGTTGCCACAAATCCAACCCCAACAACAATAACCCTAGCGTCGGTTGCCACAAATCCAACCTCAACAGTAGCAACCTCGACCCTAGCTTCAGCAACAACAATATCAACCCCAACAGTATCAACCACAGTTTCAACAACAACAACATACCCAACCCCAACAACAAACACATCAAAACCCATCATGGGCTACTCATGTGCCCCCATTTTAGAATCATGTGGTGGGAAATCGATATCAAGTCCCAAGGATGAGGTCCTATGTTCCTACTCAAGGGACGCAGAGGCACAACTTCATACCTACTACAGTACAAAGGTACAACATCGCACATCAGCCTCAGTATCAAATAGACATGTTGATCCAACAAATGTAGACCCTTCAAACCCAAATGATGTATATGCAAAATTAGGGGCAAAATAAATCCTACACAATAGAGGATTTATACCCATACCCCTTTGATCACTCTCTTCACATGTCTCGACTCCCAATTCACTTCTCAGTAGTGAAATTCAACAAATATAGGGGAAATACCAACCCTATTGAACATATCAGAGAGTTTTTTGCTAGTTGTGTCAAATTCACACATGATGAGACATACTTAATGTGACTATTCCCACAAAGCTTAGTTGGACCAGCAATAGAATGGTTCTCACATTTACCTCATGGAATTTTGTCTTGGGGTGAATTGGCTGAAAAGTTCATCACTCACTTCCATCATAACATCGAGCGCAAGGTCAATATCAAGGACCTTTGCAATATCAAACAAAAGGATGGAGATTCTTTTGTGAAATTCCTACAGAGATGGAGGAATACTGCAAACTGAATAATGTATGATGTGCCCGAGCAAGACCTAATAGTCATGTTTGTTGACAATTTTATTCCAGACATGTCATTCACAATAGAAATATAGTTAGCTTCGAACTTCACACAACTCATCGAATGAGGAGTTCGTTGTGAGTAGAACTTAGTCAAATGAGGAATCCTTGCAGATCTGACCCAAACAAATACAAAAAAATTGCAACGAACAAAGCTAAGTGGTGGAAGAAAAACAAAAATGTCACCAACGATGGTGTCATTGATGTGAAGACAGTCAACTACGCACAACCCAAAGTGTCACTGCAAGGCACACCTATGGCCAACCAACAACCTATGGTGCCCACTCCACAAGCATACACTCAAAACCAACCTCCCCTTGTCCAAGTGGCCAGTGTGTCAAATAGTCAGCAATAGACTCAATGCAAACCACGGTTTCAATTCTAACAACGAGATTTCACACCATTAGGATAGCCGATAGAATCATCTTTATGAAAGCTAATATAATCCAACACTATCACTCTCCCAGAAATTAGGGAATTTGAATACGGTGCAAAAAAACCAAGGTGGTACAATGACAATGATTTCTGCAAGTTTCATCGGGTGAAGGGACACAAAACACCCAACTGTTACCGATTAAAACACGCTATCCAAGATCTGATTGACACAAGGGTCATCGATGTAACAAATACCCAAACCAAATGAACAACTGATCATACGATATTCAATGATACATTTCATGATCACAGTAAAGGGAAAGCCTCCAGGTCTGGTGGACCATCAAAATAGGTCAACTATACATATGCCAACAGTGATAATGTTATCAATTGCCTCAATCCTTCAGATAGCCATGTGGCTACGATCACTATCAAAGACCAAGGTAACAAATGTGTTGTAACCACGCATCTCACCAGAGTTGTCTTGCAAGGATTACCTTCCTCTTCTGCTACACCAGCCGACCCTCAAGCAACCTCAGATCCATAGGCAAGCTTGGTGGATCAACTAAAGTGCACACCTGACCAGATCTCCATGTTTGACCTCTTGCGCATATCTTCGCAGCATAAACTAGCACTTGACCAAGCCCTTCAAAATGCAGTTGTCCCTAGGGACATAACACCTGAGAGCTTCCAAATGATGGTTAACCATATAGTTGCTAACAAAAATGCAACATTCATAGACCATGATGTGCCGCTGCATAAACCCCTACATAATGATCCTTTGCACTTGCTTGTATAGGTCCACAAAAGTGCTATTTGTAGAGTCCTTGTTGATGGTAGGGCTAGATTAAACATCTGTACTCTAAAGTTAATCAAGAAACTAGGATATTCAGAATCCAAAATTGATGTCACAAGGAGGATAAATATCAGAGCTTATGATGAAGAGGAAAGATCCTCTAAAGGTATTATCATTCTACCTGTCTGGATTGGTCCAATTGTCAAGAACACTCCCTTCCAGATCCTAGATCTTTAGTTGCGATACAACTGATGACATATAACTAATTAAATGATTGACTATATTAAGTTGAAGATGATGCAAGACATTAAATCAGTTAATGGTTTGTATTTTCATTGATGTCAACTTGATATCATCTGTATGATCATGCCAAATACTTCAAAGAACCAATGGAACAAAGGTTATGCTTCTAGCAATGCATAAAAGTCTAGTATTCACTAAGTGACATACTACACCGGCGGAGTGCACACCATCGGTAAAGATAGAGATTAAAGTCATAGTGATGCCCGATGAGGTAAAGACAGTGTTGCCTGATGAAGCAAAATCACATGATACCCGATGGGGTAAAAATAGTGTTGCCTGACGAACAAAGATCCAATGATGCCTGATGAATGGAGATCCCAAAGTTAACTGAAGCAACACCGACGGAACTGGCAGTTGTCACCGGCGACAAACTGCAGAATTGACCGATGGAATAGAGAGATCAGAAAATGACAAAATATCTAGCTGGTAGAGCTAAAGGATAAACTTAACTGGTTGTTTTATTTGTTTTATTCAACCATAGTTAAGTAAGTGATTTGTATAGTTGGCAAGAAGATAACTACGAGATAAATAAGGAGTTAAAGCCATAAATCAATTTGGCTGGATTGTTTTTCACACCAAGAATCAAGAATCAAAGAACCTAGAATGAAGGAAAATCATGTCTATTTAAGAGACAAGCATAATTCATTCCAAGTGGTCGATATGCAATTAGATACACGAGGGAGTGAACTGATAGAAGATGCTGAAGAGAAACTGATGAAGGATTAACTTCATGCAGTCCTGATCAATCAAGCTAAGGGAGAGCTAAAGTATTCTGTAGACACTGATGGATAGTGAATCATAGCATCACAAAGTAGAAAGAGTTAAGTACAAAGGAATTAAATTGATACATAGATCATAAAGACATTGTAAGTAAATAGATCTGAAAATCTGCAAATTCAGTTTCATTAGAAACAGGTCATTTTGTTTCAGTTTAACCATTGAAGCATTAAAGTCTCTTAACAGAGCATGACTTAACAGTCTTTTGTAATTGAGGTATATCCTAACAGATTACCAGAAGGTTGACTCATGATAGTAGCACCGGTCTTACCTAAATCCTATTGATAGTCTAAGAAGGAAGCTGATTCAAGGATGGTAGTAAGATTTTGCATAAAGCCTATTGACAGTCATGAGACTGATTCAAGGATGGTAGCATAGATGCTAGATACTTAGTGACAAACTATGTATTGAAAATCCTCTAACAAGGTCGCACTTAACAATGTGTTTGTAACCTTTAACAGGGTTGGCTCTTAACAGGGCTCACTTCAGAAGAGTAAAAATTTGGGGTACCGGTCCTAGTGGTTTTTCCCTTAACAGGGTTTCCATGTTAAAATCCTTGTGTTATGTGTGCATGGTTAATTACTTTAGTGTTTTACATTCTACATATGCATTTATGGATTGACTGGTATACTCTGCATATTTACTGAGTATCGGTAAATACAGTTTACTACTTATCGGTTATCAAAGAGAAACAGGACAGACAAGGTAAACTGTCAGATAGTTATTTGTTTCAAATATTTTAAAGGCATGCATCTTGTTGGGACTTAATAATTAGAGAAGTATTAATTGGTGGATTAAAGTTTAAATTGGATAATTGTTTGAGCCCACTGATTCACCCCCCCTCTCAGTTATTACTAACAACATGTTACTAGGGAGATGATGGATACATGAGATGCAAGTCATACCTTAAACATACCATCAGTGCATCAAGTTCCCCCACTAGGGAGAAGAAATAATCATTGAGGGAGATCCAAATCCTTTACAATACTGTAATGCGGTCCAAATCAGCATTGATAACCAGGTACCCTCAAACCAAGATGCAAGCATCCCTTCTTCTTCAGATTCAAATCCTAAGGATGTCACACTGAAAGTGGGAAAAATATCCATTATCGACAAGGGTTGTGGTGAATACAACTACGAGGAAGCTTTCACTATCACAAACATGCCTCAGAGCCCAAGAACATATGGCATGCCACAATCAGTTATTATAGCAGAAACTCCAGAGCCTGTTCTATTCAGATGTCCACCCACAAATTTTTTCAGATGTGGAGACATTGCAGAAGAAAACCCATTTGAACAAAATATCAATACACGGTTTTACCAAGATCCATAAGAGACACTTCAACAACCCCTACCCATATCAAACTATGGAAATGGTTATACAATGCTACAAAGATTTGGGTATGATGGTGCAATTGGTCTGGGGGCAAGACAACAAGGATTACTGGAACTATATCTCCTGCCAACTTAGAGAAACAAGAGAGGGTTAGGCTATGGGAAACAAAGAACCATCCCTAACATCGAAGACATACAAGTTGATGGGGAACAAATAGCAGAGTTACACCGAGGGCAAAAACTAGAACACATCTTGATAAGAAACATACTACAATAGTTGTTACCCACCGAAGTGGGGACCTCTCAAACCCAAATAAACCTCAACATAGCCATCGATGATAACAAAGGAAGTGAGATATCTGACAAGCATTCTAGTGAAACTGACTCCCATGAGTACGAGTGGAGATCCCTTCATAACTCTGAGCCATCGATCCCAGACTATTCCCCTCAGTCAGTCACCACAATACACCTTGATGACCTGTTTGACCAACTATCCATTGACGACCAACCCTACATCGATAAGCATGTCAATAATAATTCCTTAGGTGGTGTGTCCACATCACAGTCTAGGTTTGTCAGAACCATCTCCGTAGTCCCCTTCAACCAAATAGAGTCAACCCAATACGAGGGCCTATGTCTTGTACACCTAGAGTTAATAGAGTGGGATCAACAAGGACCACTTGATATGGATGTCTTTGAGAATGACGAGGCTATTGCAGACTTCATGGGACTTAGAGAGGGAATGCCATCAGGAGACCATAAAGCAGGTTTCTTCATTGACCTCGACAGATCAACATACTTTGGGGAGGAAGCCCCTCTTTCCATTCATCAAAACAAATTGAAAAATAAAAAAGAATCGTCAGTAAGTGAAAACCAAAAGGCGCCTACTGACACAAAAAATGATAAAAATATAAAACAAGATGTATCTTCTAGTGAAAACCTCACTGAGGCGCTAGAAGATGGAAAGAAGGAACTACTCCCCTTGACAGAGGAAAAGTCTGCATTATTAGTAGAAGAAACAGAGGAAGTCAACTTGGGAGATGACAAGAACCCAAAGAAAATCTACTTGGAAAAATCACTCACCCCAGAAGAGAGAGAATAGTTCATCAGTTTCTTCAAGGAAAGGATGATCAATTTTGCATGGTCCTACTCAGATATTCCAGTATTAGATCCAGAGCTTGTACTGCATCATCTCCCATTGCTACCCAATGCCAAACCTGTCAAACATAAGCTAAGAAAGATGCATCCCCATGTTGCATTTCTAGTCAAGGCAGAATTTAAAAATCTCCTGGATGCTAAGTTCATAAGACCAATCCCATACGCAGACTAGATATCTAACCTGGTACTAGTTACAAAGCATAGTGGTCAGATTCAAATTTGCACAGACTTTAGGGATCTTAACATAGCTTGTCTCAAGGAGGACTTTCCTTTGCCTAATATTGATATGATAGTAGATCTAACTACTGGACATCAAATGCTATCACTCATGGATGGCTTTTCAGGGTGTAATAAGATAAGGATCACGCTAGAGGACCAACACAAAACATCTTTCATATGTCCTTGGGGCACATATTATTGGAATGTCATGTCGTTTGGTCTAAAAAATGTCAGAGCAATGTATCAAAGGGCCATGACAACTATCTTTCATGATCTCATCCACAAAACAATGGAATACTATGTGGACGACATACTAGCCAAGTCAATGCTTTGCAAGGATCATCTACAAGTATTGTGACCAATCTTTGATAGAATATAGGAATATAGAGTCCATTTAAACCCAAAGAAATGTGCATTTGGGGTCACAACAGGGAAGCTACTAGGGTTCATAGTGTCACATAGAGGCATTGAAGTAGACCCAGAGAAAGTCAAAGCAATATTGGACATGCCACCACCGTTGAACCTAAGGCAACTAAGAGGGTTACAAGGAAGGCTCCAATCAATCAGGCACTTCATAGCTCAACTAGCAGACAAGTTCCACCCATTCCAACATCTACTACACAAAGACATCAAATTCATATGGATGGAGAAATACAAACAAACATTCCAAATATTCAAAGACTACCTACTCAAGTCTCCTATATTGGTGCCACCTATCCAAGGTAGACCATTGCTTCTATATAACTTGGCAACATAATCAACATTAGGCATACTCTTGGCACAACATGATGACACAGGTAAGGAAAGAGCCATCTACTATCTAAGTAGAACATTGGTAGGATATGAGCTCAACTATACAACAATTGAAAAATCATGCCTTGCAGTTGTCTTCACTTCCCAAAAGCTGAGGCATTACATGTTGAGTCACCAAACAAAGTTGATAACACATATCAATCCTTTAAAGTACCTCCTAAGAAAAGAAACACTCACCGGATGACTTGAAAAGTGGGTAATGATCTTAAGTGAGTTTGACATTGAGTACGTAGACAGAAAGGCCATCAAAGGGCAAGTGATTGCTAACCAACTAGCAGAGGTGCCTATTGAGGATCACCAGCCTATCATTTCTGACTTTCTCAATAAGTCTATCATGACACTACAACCAACGATAGAGGTATGACAACTATACTTTGATGGGTCGTGCATGAACCATGGTGCGGGGGTAGGAATAGTGCTTATCACTCTGAATAATGATGTAATTCCAAAATATTTCAGACTCAACTTCCCCTGCACAAACAACATAGCAGAATAAGAAGCACTGGTCATCAGATTAAATACAACAATTCAATGGAGAATCAAGAACCTTAAAGTCTACGGAGATTTGTAGTTGGTCATTAGCCAAGTAAACAATGATTATATGAACAAAGATGAGAAGCTAATACCATATAGAGTAGAGATAGAAAGGTTGCACACTAAGTTCCTGTTGACAGGACTCTTGTGACCAGGTTCACCAATAGAGGTAAGTTGTCACCAGGTACCGGGGTACTGACCAACTTCGCCTGTAAAGGTTGTCCAGGAAAATGAGATTCCCCAGGCCTCCAAGCACGTGAGAGTTGGGTCTCGACGGTGCGGGGCTCGGTTGGGAGATGTGACTATTTTTGAGGGGGATAGCTGGTTATCTTCAACTCATTCTCTCCAGGGATTCAAGTAGGTGAGGTTTCTCCAAGCATGCTTACACTTAACAAATAAACTGAAAAAGATCATGCGGGTTTAAAAATATTTTGTCTACCTATAGTTATGCCAAATATTCAAAACAACAACAATACTCTAACACACTACACTAAATACTGAAGAAACATACAACCATCAGTTCATATTTGATCAGTAGCAAAGGAAAGGAGGTTGTTAATCTACTTTAAGTGTTAGAGAAAAGGACATGAAGAACACAAAGCATAAAATACCGTTAACCCACAAGACAGAATGCCAACAACTTCATTGAGAGAATTCTTCCTTCTTCATTAACATTTCTTCTAGCAAGCACTAGTGCATGGTACAATGGTGGCTCCAAGGGATCATCTAACTACTGAAAGCTTTGAAACTATGGAGCATTGAGCTCTGCAACTAAGAACTGAGAAAACTAGATTTCTATTAACTGTGGACTGCAAAATCATCAATTTTTCCAACCCTTGGAATGGGGCCGGACTTACTATTTATACACATACACATCTAACCCTAACCCTAACTTATGTTACATTGTTCAATAAAATACATTATCCGGTGGCCGGTACTACCTACACCACTCTACAAAAGACCTAGAGATGGAATAGGCCTATCATGTCAGAAGAAAAAGACAAGAGAAGTGGAGTGGAAGAATCAGCCTCAAGAAGAGAGCCAAGAAGGAGAAAGAAGAAATTTGATCCCCCGTGGATTGAGGCTACATGCCTCATAAATGGGAAAAGTGGTGCCCTGTCTCCAATGCACTAGGTGTACTTCTAAAGTGGCACCTCGAGAAGACCATCTATCAGAAAATCTCTTGCCAATCCGACGTGCCTTGATGTAGCTATCTACCTTTTGACAACCTTTATTAACTACTTTGAAAGTGACTGGTCGGCCTTGGGGACCAGGACATGGGTCACTGAAAGAATACAAAATGTAGGATCCGGGACTCTGGGATCTGGGAACTTACATTCCAAAAGAATAAAGAATACAAAACACTTAGGTTTTCTCTGGCCCCCAAAGAACCTTTATTGTTGCTTACTATCATTGAAGGTCTGGAGGTGATGAGAAATTCCATCTTCATCGATGTCTTTAAGGCCAGCCCGCCGGTACTTGGCCACCTCAATCTATTCCCCCAGGTCCAAAACATTTCCCTTAAATTCATCAGCCATCTTTGCCGCATCATGGCCACTAAGCACCATGCAAGTTAGCTCCATCTATCCCCTCTGAGGATTGATTCCTGGACTCCATTAACTCATCAAACTTCCCCAAAACATACTCCTCCGTCGTGCATGTGTCAGTGCTAAATGGATCAGCTCCAAAGACCTTTGAAACAAAAGACTTATATAAATTGAAAGAATATTGTACTGCATTGACCTTATCCTAAAGAGTCCCCACTAGTTGCTTGATTACCCCCAATGTGAGGTCAAGTCTGGAGTGCTGGGTCCTCACAAAATCAAATGACTCTTCTCCTAAAATTTTGGACTCAAAAACAATCTCCTCTCCGAGGCCAATGAGTTCTTCTAACTCAACCTTCCATGCCTCATAATTCTCAATGTCCCCCTCCCATATGCTGATGGTGGTTTCAGCTTGATGTAAGATGTGGTGGGTCACATATAGATCCAGGAGTGTGGACACTAGGAAACACCAGACGTTTCCCAACTGCAAGGCAACCCATTCATCAACCACTAGGGCCTTTTTCTTCATCGCCCATAATGAGTCCATATCACTCTATAGAAGTAGTGCATCTGAAGTAGAGGCCCCCAGAGGAATAACTCTAATGGGTTAGGCCAGATCAGTCAACAACCCCATGAGGTTTACATTTTTTCCTTTTCTGCCTTGTACTTTTGAGCCTCCTTTTCATAGCGAGCCTCCAACTCCTTGATTGCTTCTTTCAACAGGTTCAATTCACCTTGTTTTCCCCTCTTCCCCAGTGAAAAATCTATGAAAATATAATCTCTGGCCTCAGCTGTTGCCTCATCTACCTCTGGGGAAGGTGTCATGATTAATATGACTATTTCTCCACCCGGCTCAGTTCAAAGAGGGTGAACTGTCTGGGCTTTCTTATCCTTCAGCGGGTTCTGTGCTTGAGCCATCATCTTTGCCAAAGAAAGATGGGCTCTGGGTGTTGATGGGGCCTTTCTCTTCTGAGATTCCACCAACCACTGTGGCGGTCAGGGTGGCTTGGTAGACAAAATCTGTTCCTGTGACCTCTCCCCGATATCCTGTTGTGCCCCTTCAACGGTATGAGTCTCCCCCGGCTCCTTCCTTGTGTTTCCTGACTCACTGGCGATGTTTTCTTTGGTGGTACCTATATATTTTGCCCCACCATCTGTATCTTCAGTAATATTTAGGTCCTTGTTGGTTCCCCCAGGGTTTTCTTCTTCTTCCTGTTGCTGCTCTTCCTAAGCTTTTATTGCTGGGGTGTCTTCTTCTGCCGATATATCCTTAGGTAGTGGGGGAGGCAATGGGCCAAGGTTCAACATTTGGGCCGCAATGATTACTTCCCCAAATGTTTCCTTTGGGAGTGACATATGGAACATGGCGGTTGGGGTCACGGTTGTTCTCGTGGGTCCAGTTTCCCCCGCTGATGCCATTTGTTCACTTTGCTTCTGTTGCCCTGAAACTCCCACATCCTATATTTCTGGGACTTCGAAGGAGATCTCTTTCTTTGTCCCTTTTTCTTCTTCTACCTGTTCCTCTTTCTCCTGTGCAGGTTCCTATTCTAGAGCTTCCTCCTGCTCTAGGATTTCAGCCTCCGGCTATGCGATGTCTTCCTGCAAATTCCCAAACTTGTCAGTTCTAAAAACATCATCAAATTCTTCTTGAGGGGGAGGATTTTCAGGCACATGAGCATGCTCTGGTTCCTTCTCTGGCTCCAGGGAGTCACAAGAAAGGATTTCTACTTGTGGGATTTGAGGCATCCCCAGCTCTAGTTCTGCCTTTGGCTTTGGGTTAAGCCTTTTCTTTTGCCTGGTGACCAAAGGAGGCCCCACATCCCTTAGGGCTACTTGATCCTCTTCCGGATCTAATCCTGTCACCTTGACCATTAGTGCTACTAGTGAAGGGGAAGAAGGAGGACAGACATGTCCGGTCATGAGCACCAAAGTAGCCAAGCTTGTGATTAATTTCTCCCTCATCAGCTGGGAGGCCACTATTGACTGCTACAGTTTTTATTTTATGGGGTCTCCTACAAAGTTAGAGTCTCCATTATTCTTTTTCCCCTATCTTCTCCCTGTGAAGAAGTTCCGGCCCCGGAGGTCAGCTTTGGTACCGCCTGGGCAGCCCTACGGGTACTCCCGGGGCATACTCTCTTAAAATATTTGTGGCTATTCTCGACCATGTTGCGAGTAAATTCCTCAATGGTGGGCCCCTCCTGGGAATTCTAGTCCACCGGTGGGAGGGCCAACTTATCAATCCCCTTTGCCTTATACTGGGGGTCTATTGTGGGTCCGGCGTCTGAGATATCATTTGGAAATTTCTGGAGCTTCAACCTTTCCATCATCCCCATGGTCATCCAGACATAATGCTAGCTCCAGACTTCAACATCATCCTGGAAATCTTCCCAAAATTCCTCCATGTGATATTGGTGGGGCTCTGATTCCTGGGGAAGTGCCAGTGCAATTTTTCCAAGCGGATCAAAGTTCTTCTACGCTAGATAGAATTCTGCCAAGTTTAGGCTCTTGAGTTCACTGTCTTCCTCCTTGGCTGCGGCCAGATTGCACGAGTAATTACCACAAGTGATTTGGAATGGAACATTTGTCACCTTTTTTAAGGTGTATAAGGCATGCAATTCAATCATTTGCCTGCAATATTCTAAGAGAATTATCTTGTTCCCACAATGTTTGGGCAACAAGTAAGGTTTCCCGGAGAAGCTGGTTACCCTTATGTATGTATGCTACTGGAATTGTATGTAATAATGGCCATAACTTTTGACCAGATCCATTTCCTCCTTTGAGAGCGGTACCCTGCATCCTGGGTAGGTGTGAGCAGGTTGTAGTAAATGAAGGCGTCATTCACCCGGTAGAAACTGGGGAAACTAGCCTCCCATTAGATTTGTGGGAAATAATCCTAGGGAGCCTTCTGACCTGGGCTGATCCCAAGTACACCTGATGTGAGTACCTATTGGTGGTGGGTTGTTGTTGCACTAGGGCCTAGAGAACATAAGAATTCATATAAAACTTGCGCTTTTGGGCCACCTGAAGGAACTGAGAATCCACATGGTTGGAGATAATGACAGCCCAGTCAAAGTATTCCCCGCCGGTGGTGATGTTGAGCAAAAAGTAGTACATCCACCCTATGAATTCCCGGGCATGTGGTTGCTTGAAGACCTGGCATAGTGCTATCATCCCCATTTGGATGCTTTCTTTAAACTTAGACTGGGGGATCTCTAGCTTCATTTTCTTAAGTTCCCTCTTCGAAGTCTTGAGCCAATGATTGTTCATGTATTGCCGAGCTACGACCTCCAGCTAATGAAATTGAGCTAAGGCATCAGCTTTGGTGATGATAGTTGGGTTGTCAAACTAAGGAATCCCCAAACCCACCCAAAAGGTAGCGGCATTAAGAGACACCATGGGAGTGGGATATCCGGTCGGTTCCAGGGCTGTGAGCATGACGGCCCAGATGGAAGAGTTGTAATGTGCTACAAGTGTGAGAATCAACTCTGGGGCCTGCACCAAGCATGGGAAACAGGCAGCCTTTAGGATCCCAGAATCCCTGACACTGATTTCCAATGGAACCCCAGACTATCGCTGAATGTACATTATCTTAACTAGGGCCTGCATCTCGGGCCACATTTTGACATTGGTGTCAGTAATTAGTTGAACTTGGGACTCAATCTTTGATCCCATAATAGTACTGTCCTTCACATACTTCATGCTAAGAGGCAATTTTTCTAAGGCTCTTTCCATTTAAGATCTGATGGCTGCCCTAGTGACCGCCGTGGAGGGAAGTTCCGAACTTCCGGGTGGTGAAGATGCGAAAGCCTCAGACATTTTTAAGGTATGTTGTTCTGGAAACCTGCAAGGCAAGGCGACCGTCAGAATTCATGAATAATATTATTCTGGGATCTGGAGATCTTACCACCAAGGCTCGTCCTTTCCCTGAAAAGTTAATTTAGGTCCAAAATCTTGAAAAGTATATATATAATGAAAACTTTGAGAATTAACCAATACCTGGGCCTGGGGGTCTCAGCATACCTGATGAAAGAAAGATGTGGGTTGGGTGAGGGAAAAAGACCTGAGGTTTGAAAAACTAGCCATTGAAATATGTGCACGAAAAGTGAGCTGTCAGGCCTACGTCAGCATCACATGGCTACGCAATAAATGGGGAGTTATGGTGACGGTAGTACCAACTATCCAAACACGCAAAAAGAGGATGCCACTTGGACAGTCTTGAATGTATACATGGGACATAAATGGATCATTATGGCTAGTTTATGGAGGAGAGAGAAAACCACCTGTTGAAATCGACTGAGAGCCAAGCTTTAACCAGGCGATATTCTGCCTTGAACGAGCTCGCAAAATTGAACAGAAAATAGACAAAGCATGACAAGCTCGACACAAGACCAGATGAATATACACCTAAAATATAGCAGGGCTAAAAGGTATATACATGGAAATGGAAGGATATACACCAAAAACACTAAATTTACAACAAAAAGGCAAAACAAAGCGACCACCCTATACAAACATGCACAAAATGTACAAAATCTACAATACATATACAATTTTTTACACCGCACGAAGGGCAGAAAAATCTTTGGCAGAGCTGACCCACTAACAGGCGGCGAACCAAACGACCAAAATACATAAACAAAATGAAAACAAAACCAGGCAAAACACAAACCAAACAAAAAAAACAAAATCAGGAAAATGAAGAAAGGAAACAGAGACTGACCTAAAAAAACCAGAGAAAGGCAAGGAAGGAAAGGCACCCCAAACATCTGCGACAGCTTCCACCTTTGAAATGATCACTACCAGCACCACAAATGACTCATAATTGCTCAGAACAACTCCAAAAAAAACTCACTTAATTTTTGCTCAAATCTCCAAGGAATCGCTTAAGTGTTTTAATCGTGGTAACTGTGAAAATGACAGGTGAGTCCTATTTATACCTGAGGTGAAGACAAGTCACCTTTGCTTCTACAAACTCCAGAATAGGCCGACCTCCAGTCTCTGAGCCTGGGGATTTCATGCGACCATACTCTCTTATGAAAAGAAGACATCGTGGCAAAGAATTCCGGTGTCTGGAGTCTAGTTCCTGGACAAGGAACGACCAACTCCGGGACCGGGTCCCAGAGACACAAGGGACCAAAAAAAAAATCAAAACCAACACCGTGGGAAAGAAAACCCGGAGAAAGAAAACAAAAAAATAAAGGAAAAAGAAAGGCAAGAGCCAAAAGCAGAAAAAAAAAGGGGGACCCAACATTTTTCACACAAAAATGTAGGGACAGGGATGCAAGGCATAACAGTTCCAATACATCTTCTTTGAGCAAATACCATGAGCTCAAAACAAAGTGGCAGACGTGATGGCTACCATTGCATCACTGATTGATATTCCAAGAAATGAAACATGATTCCAGTTTCTAGTGGAGCAACTCATGACGCCATCACATCAAGAACCAATCACAAAATCAACATGCATCCTTGTTGGTCCTGAAACCCCATGGTACCATGATGTGTATAGTTACCTCCAAACTAGTGTCTTACCTCCTAACTTGTCTAGAAACCAAAAAAATTCCCTCATCTGCCAAACCTCTAGGTATACCATCCCTTCAACTACTCTATATAGACGAAGTCTAGATGGAACTCTATTACGATGTCTCACTTCCACGGAATCCTAGAGAGCTATGTACGAGGTACATGAAGGAATTTGTGGAACCCACGGAGGTGGCAACAACTTAGCTAAGAAGATCATTCACATGGGATACTACTGGCCCATAGTAGAGATAGATGCAAACAAATATGTACAAAGGTGCAGGAAATGTCAGATTCATGGAAACCTCATCCATGCACCAGCCCAAGAATTAAATCCTATCATTTCACCATTGTCATTTCCATGTGGGGATTTGACCTAGTGGGAAAAATTACACCTTCTTTAGCAAATGGACACAAATACATCATAGAAGAAACATAGTAATTCCCTAAGTATGTGGAAGCAATTCCCCTCACTTACATAACCGGAAATCAGGTATCACTGTTCATACTCAATCACATCATCTGTCGATACGGGATCCCTCAAACCATCCTGACAGATCATGGTACACCTTTTAAAAACAAAGATGTTGAAGAGCTATATGAACAGTTCCATATAAAACAAGGGTTCTCTTCATTCTATTATCCTCAAGAGAATGGCCAAGCTGAAGTGACAAACATGACAATTTTGAAAATCTTGAAGAAAACAGTTAATGAATCAAGGCAAGACTAGCATTTACAGCTTAGTCCCGCATTATGGGTATACAAAACTAGCATGAGAACACCTACATGAGCCACTCCTTTCTCCCTAGTATATTGATCAGAGGCGGTCCTACCCCTCATAGTGGAAATCCCATCCCTGAGGATATCATTAAAGAACTGGATTTCAGATGAAGACTACAAAGTAGCAAGGCTCAGTGAGTTAGAACTACTAGACGAAAGAAGACAACATGCATTCAACCACTTACAAGGCTATCAAAATTGCCTTAAAAGGAACTATCACAAGAAGGTGAGGCCATGAATATTTGAGGTTGGAGACCTTGTCCTCATGGAAAATCAAAAGAACCAAGCAGAAAGAGTAAAACCAGGAAAGTTTGAGCCTAACTAGCTAGGACTATATGTCATTGTCAGCTCTACCCAGAGTGGGGCATACCAACTGGTGACACCAGAAGGAGATCAACTCCCCAGATACATCAACAACATGCACCTCAAGAGGTTCTACACTTGAGGTCTCAATGGTTAAGGCAACTATCTACATATCCAGAAAATACCAAAAAATTTGAAAAATACAAAATGTTACCTTGGTGAAAACCTAGCAATCATGCACCTTGGAGACAAAAAAATAAATAAAAAAGCAAAAAAGTAAAGAGAAACAAAATCGCTCTCTTAGTGAAAACCTGGCAAATAGGTGCTATTGAGTAGGTGCCTTGGTGAAAACCTGGCAAACAGGCCCCAAGTGTTCAAATCTAGCTTCACCATCAATGAACTCCAATATCAAAAGCTTGAGCGCACTTCAAATGCAAGCCTGACTACCCAAGTTGTATCCAAAAGTACAAACCCCTCTAAGCACCAACACTTATCCATGGTTAGTACTGGTCCACCAGACTAGGGGGCGATTCTAAATGTCCTGAAAAAATCCAAAAAATCAGAAAACTAATAAAAAAATCCCTAAAAAAATTGAAAAACTCATCAAAATCTTAAAAAGATCAAAATGTCTTGAAAAATTCAATCTTCATAAAAAACAATAAAAAAATTGCAAAATCCCAAGTAATAAAACCAACTCAGTTATCAACAAAGAAAAGGGCGATCACACCAAGTCAATCAATGTCACAATCATGATCTTTGCAAATCAACATTGGGCCCATATGACAGAGCTTTATCAATCTATCAAATCTATCAACAAGAAAACTGGTGACCAAGCCAATCCATCAAATGTCACAATCATGAGCTTTGAAAATCAACATTGGGCCCATCTGACATAGCTTGATCAACCACCAAAATGATCAAAATCAATCAATCATATCAATCATCTTACATAGTGATGGATATGCTCAAAACCAGACAGGTCAGTCTTATTTGAGTCATCTATTATTGAAACCAACACAATCGAAGAAATCAAGCCAATCAAGCCTATCAAAAGATTCGAGCCAATCAAGAGAATCAAACTGAATCGAGGAACCATAAAAAATGTTGACTAGGTTAGTCGGTCAGTCAGATGTCAGTCTATATTTCACGGTTATGTTCTTACGATACTTCAGGATCCACCAAGTGAGGAGAGTAGCTATGATAGATCATTACTTATTTTCTTTGATTTCTATCTGTTGAATGTTCACTTCAATTTTAGGGCCATGATGATTTAAGATAAATGCAGTAGGCATTGTCAGTTATCTGGCAGCCACATAGTTCCACGATCTGATCTTAACCTTGGGAAAGAATTGGACATTCCTTCTTTTTTATCTGCTTGTTTCATTTCTAATAGAATCAAGAGCTCATGGTGCTAGTCAGATGGACTCTGGATGTGTTGGAGTTCTATCTTGGTTTTTATGGTCTTTTCTTTTTGCAATCAAGAGTCATGATGCTATCGAGATGGACTCTCGGTGCGTTGGAGTTCTATCTTGCTTTCTTTGGTCTTTTCTTTACGGAATCAAGAGCTCATAGGTGCTATCCAGATGGACTCTGGGTACATTGGAGTTCTATCTTAGTTTTCTTTTTATCCTTTTTTGGGTTTATTCACAGGGCAAAGCGGTATCTAGATGGTTAATATCTGGGTGCTTTTGACTCTCTTTCTTTTCAAGCATAGAACTTAGCTGAACCCGGATGGTCAATATTTGGGTGCACTACGTTATCTTTCTATTCAATCTCTCTACTCCTTCCTGTTATCAAGATGTCATGGCGGTATCTAGATGGTATGTGATCTAGATGCATTGGACACTCTTCAAAATTTCATAAAAAGATGCAATGATGACAAATATTGGAAACAGGGGCAGCGACTTGGGATAATCATCCTTTCTATCAATTCATATCTCCCAAAAAAATAAAAATTCCTTTCTATCATTCCATATCTATCAAATCAATCCCAAAGAACACATTTCCAAACTAACTTCCTTCTAACTAACACATGCATTACTCAGATATTTTGTGCATAATAGATTGCATTCATTCCATTTAAGTGCATGAGAAAAAATGAAAAAAACATAGCAGTTGTATACATGGTAAATCATAAATCACATGCATCCATAAGCATCTCATATAAACAAACATTTCATTTCCACCATCCTGCATAAACATGTCAGTATCATAGGAAAAGCATATCATACATTTAAGAATCTGCATATTAGAATCGCATTGCATAAAGCATTTCAACATCTAAACATAATCATGTAGAAACCATACATATATCAAGTAAATCAATAGTTGCATATCGTATAATCCAAATATCTGAGTACAATGAACGGTTGCAAGTCTGAACACAAGGAGGTAATCAACATATAAATCAATAAATATCAGTGTGTCAAGATACAATAATGGATAATCCTTAGACTATATAAAAAAAAATCACTACAAAAATGGCACATGACACAAAAGAGGAAAGGCATCACATGTCAACAAGAGCTACCCCCACCCTTGTCGCCAGGTGGATGAGGGGGTGGCATATCAGACGCAGGTCTCTGAGATGGCCCGGAAGCACCAACACCACTACTCTATGACCTCTAAGCCCTACTAGATCTCTATGAGGCTGTGTAACTCAGAACCCACTGAGTTGAAGGAACAACACCCTCATAATGGCACCGCCAATACTCAATCTCTCTCTAGGCCTCACACCCAGATCTGTAATATCTGTCCAAAACATCCCAGTGTAAAGCATCCTATACAATGTCAATAAATGAATGGAACTCAGCTCAAGCCTGTCGCTCTCTACCCTCTGTCATAGTCACCCTGGCCTTAGCTACTATAACCCTAGCCTCCAAAGCAGTGGCACGTGCATCAGAGGAAGCAAGTCTGGCCTGTAAATTGGAAACCTATTGTGTGAGTCTCTTTAGCTTAGAAGGATCTACGCCCATCCCTCCCATGGCCACATCCATGTCCCCCTCCTCAGCTCTATCACCCAATCCCTCATCACCCCTCCCCCTCACCACCCAAGAATCCTCACCCTCAGAACTCTCACCAGTACTGCTGCTTGTACTGCTACTATCGGTGGAGGAGCTTTAACATGCACTCTCTGCATCCAGGGCCTTAATATCAATATCTCTAATCTCCACATCCACATACTCTACAATCACCCTATCCTCCACTCTCGGGGCCAACACAGTACCAGTATGCCGACGTAGTCTTTGCACTAAGTGAGGTGCCTCCTCCTCCATCACCTCATCATCCTCCAAAATGGCACTCAATCCAATTATCTAAGTATCACTCTACCCACCCCTCGTCTGAATCCCACCACCAGCATCCCTAGGACCAAGATCATCTCCACCATCATCTACCCTCCCCTGTCCCCCATCTCAGCCTTCATCTCTACCTCTGTCTTGACCCCCATCTCTCCCTCTGTCTTGACCACCCCTACCTCATCATACCTATCGACGCCTCCTCATAATAGTCCTAGCAACGGGACAAGAGACATCAGTAAGTGAAACATGCCACGTTTGTGTCCACCAAGCATCATACTAGGGAGTGGTGCCTACAAATAATTAAATTCAAATATCAGTACCACATCAGATAAAGCAACAAGTATCATAAAGAAGATAGACTAAGAGAGCAGTAGGGAAACTACACAAAAATCATTAAACAAACATACCTGCATCTACAGTGGCAGATTGCCATGTCCAAGGAACAGGAAGTAAGCCTGCAAACTCAGTCTGTACAACATCAAGTGAAACGACACCACCCCAGACTGCAACGTCCCTTGACCTATGAGCAAAATAGGCATAAGAGTCAGACACATCCTACACCTCTCTGAACCGTCGCAACACCTTGTCGGTGTTGTGAAAATCAATTATATGAACATGGTTAGTGACACGCATAATCAAGTGTCTCCACTGACAGCAAAATGGAAGATGGATATCCTCTCCATCCCACAAAGGGCACTCTCTATACAATCTCCAAATGAAATAGGGCATCATATCTAACTGCTGACACCAGTACAAAAGATGACCCATGTGAGTCTAGACAATGGCTCCATCATACATAAAGACATAAGGCCTGACTACAGGCAGATCATGAGAACCAACAGGACAACACCCAACAAGGTGCTCCCATGCCCATATCTAGAGAAGGGTAGCACCACGTTCGAGCGACTTACCATTAAGGTAAGCCGCATAAAACATATGATAGTGCATGTGCGCTAAGATGCATGGCCCCCATGCATATATAGTATGATCACAGACCATACTCTACAACATAGAACTAAAGCCGACAGAGAACCTGTGTTGGCGTCGATCAGGGCATAAGATGCCACATATCAAACTACCTAATAAGGTAGAAAATCTATCAAGGCCCAAGCCAAATTGGGACCATAGAATATCATATGGACCAGACAAACCAAGCTGATCCTGGGGCAATCTAGATAACTTAGTCAAGGCAACAATACCAGGTCGGGTGGCATACTCAACAAGTGCACCCTAGATCGGAAGCTGAAGAATGCAGTAAACATCCTCTAGTGTCACAGTACACTCTCTAGTGAGTAACCAGAAAGTGCATATCTTTGAATGCCATCACTCTATAAGAGATGAGATCAGACCCCTATTGGTCGTGATCTCTGGCATGTAACAAACCCAATTCTAACTCTCTAAGAACTGACCTCTCATCCTCAAAGAGCTGGAATCTATACACAAGTCCTGCTGATCTAGACTCTCGGCAGTGTAGAATCCTCCCGATGAACTACACACAGAAATAAATTAGAAATATATCAGTATGAGTCATGGAGAGAAGTGTCAGAAATTAGAATAAGAAGAAATGAGACCAAGCAAATCTAGTAGACAGTTAAAAAGGCAATTGCGGCAATAAACCCTACAAGTGTAGTACTTTAAGGCGATTATGAAACGCAATAGACAAATGTGATAAAAAAAGGCAATTGCGGCATGCAAACTCGATAATTATGGCTCTCTTATCAATTGTGGCTCATAGCCAGAAATTACAGCATTAAAACCGCAATTGCGGCAAAACCACAGGCGATTGCGGCAACCTTGGCAAAAGGACAGAAAACAAAAAAATTCAAAGCAAAAAATAGAGGCATTAATGACACACAAGCAAAAACTACTTACCAGACATCCTACGCCAGCTGGCCTCTGATACGTCCGGACTCAGTCAGAAATGTGGGTGATTCCAGGTAAGCCCGCCATCACACGAAAACAAGAGAAAAAACAAAGCAAACTAGAAACAAACTCACCAAGATTCCAAGAGCTGCAAGAAGGCAATGTGACAAATGAAGGGCTCTCTTGGCTACTTATAGGGAGTTCCAAAAAACCCTAATTTCTCCAGGAAGTCATAATTTTCTTCTCGGTCCCTAAAAACTTCGACAATCAATGACAATATAACACATTTTCAAACCAGTTAGCTACCTAGATTCAGAAATTGTAGTCTCAACAAATTAACGCTCATGTCGCGACTTTTTGCTCAAATTTGTTGAGGGGGCATAAATACACCTACTATCGTCGGGGCAAGCTCAAAATCAGAGAATCTTTGACATACTGCGACAAGTCACATTGCATCAAAGAGGGGCAAATGTAGACACCCTAAAATGGACAGACTTGCGACTTAACATTAAAAAAGCTAATTTTTATCTATTAATTAATGAATTTTTAATCATTAATTAATCATCTATTTTCTTCTAAATTCATTTCATCTATTAATTAATGGTTTTTTAATCATTTATTAATCATCTATTTTCTTCTAAATTCATTCCCCAAATCATCTAATCAAATTCCCAAAATTAATTAAATAATTAATTTTATTTAATTAATTAACCTTAATTGATTAATTACCATTAATTAATTAATTAAATTCAATTTCCTATAGTTTAAATTGAAATATTTAAACTTATTAATTAGATTCTTCCAATTAAATTAATTTAATTTCATTCAATAAAGGAATTCTATATAAAAAAAAAATTCAATTATCTCACATGTTGAAAACTTTAATTAAATAAATGAATTAAATATTCATTTATCTTCAAAGAGATAACTCCAATCAGTTCACATGGGTAACTCCACCCATCTCTCCAGTTCACATGGGTAACTACACCCAACTCTTCAGTTCTAAAAGGTAACTCACAATTAGCTCTTCAGTCAACCAAACTCTATCTCCTCTTTACCAATTGAAGAGGTGGAGTTTACTAATGGCTTCTCCAGTTCCCTTTGATCTCAACCATTCATCTCCCTATCTCTGGGATTGATCTCAACCGTTCATATCATCCCCAATTCCTATATAATAAACCCTTTATACCCATTTGAAGGATCCAGGATTTCAAGCTCTCGTGTGCCATTACTCTGTCAGTTTGGTTCTAGTGTTCAAGCCATCTTGCAATCAAATACACATTTCAAGTATCAAATTCTCAATTCTTCTCAAGTCATAGACGTTGCCTACACCAATACTGAGCATCAAAAACAACGTTTCGGAAGGAGTAGAGAGAGACAATAGAAGCTTAAAGCACTTTGGGGTTTCCATTCATTTGTTTTCCTTTCATTGCTTGTACATTTTATTGGTTATGTTTTAAGTATTCGTATTAGTAGATTTTGTGTTATGGATTTCTATCATTGTAAACCATTGCTACTAAGCCCTGCCTTTGGAAAGCTTGGGAAGCACGGATCACGAAAGGAGGCGTACAAATTGTTTTCATCTACGAAAGGGGTTTCTCTATATTTTAGGCCTTAGTTTTAGAAAAGAAGTACTGTTTTTAACAATTTGCGAGAATAGAAATTTTGAATATTCAATTTTGTTTTGGAAGCATTGTTTATACACTTCTTTAATACCTTGAGTTTAAATACGATGAGTGGAAATTCAAGAAGAGGTTCAGATAATGCTAAGAGAAACTTTCATGAAGATATTATTGCTCAGTTGCCAAGTTCTTTGAAATGGGGAAGTCATACATATGGTACAAATATTCTATCTAATATAGTTGTAGACAAGGAAGCATCTTCTGGGGATCCTTACACCTAAATTAGCGAAAGGGATTTGTTCATATATTTTTACAATAAGAGTAGAGCCCCAATTCTAGTGAATAATGCATGGAGATTTGATTTGGGAAGGCTTATCCTCCCAAATGTTTTTGTTAGTGTAGACCTAATTAGAGCTATGAAAAAACTCTATAATCCAAATAGAAGGTTTGTCTCCATAGAGAAGGGTTTTTTGTTGGCCAAGTTTGACAGGGAATCTATTTGTGAAACATTTATGTTAAACCATAATGCCTAGTTGCCCATTGATTTTATATCCCTAGGGAGAGAGTACGTTAGGGACAAAGGTAGCTTTAAGGTTAAATGGATTCCATTTCATAAAAGGGAGAAGAAGCTATAAGTCATATGTTGAGCCCTTTGATTATATACACTTACTTTACACTTTACCAAGTGATGGAAATTGATGTACAGTCTAAGATGCATGTGCATCTTATGATGTTGGACGCTGAAATATAGCACACATATAGCAACACCTTCTTTGAATTTTCTTTGTTCATTTCTAATGCTATTCACGAAACCCTTTTGGATATCCAAAAGGGTAGCCATGTTGTTCAATTTAGGTGGGATTCTCTATTGTGCCATATTCTTTTCTATGGTGGAAGCAAGGTTTCTCCTTTCCCTTGGGGCCAAAAGTTGAATTTGAGAAATTTAGACGAATAAAATTAGAGGTTTCATATTCAAGAATGGATGTATATATGGGATATGCACTATGAAACTCCAATTATGTCATGTTTGACAAATTCTTTGTGAAATTTGTGCTACAAAATTTAGGGTACCCAATCAATTGGAGATTATCAGACAGGGCGAGGAGATTTTTGAGGCCCCTTGAGCAAGATCCCCAACTGGGAATCTACCTTAACCGGGGAGACTGGTATTTCTACCCTAATTATAATATCATTAGAGTTTATGATGCACCAATTAAACCCCATGTTTTGCCTAGATATGTGCTAGACATAATTTATTTTGTAGAAATTATTTAGTAGTTGAATGAGTCTAACAAGACTCATTTAAGAAAACCAAAGATAAAGAAGGGATCCTTCCTGCCAAAAAAAATATTTTGAGATCTCAAGAAAATGAGGATTTGACCGGTTATATTCCAAGTTACTGCCATACAAGATGAATTTTACAAAATTTAGAAAATGTGATCTTGAACACTTTATTCATTAGACCATGGTTAGGTTTAAATTGGAAGCCTTTGATCATAGGCATGATCATTTTGAGGAATTAATTTTAAATGTGTCTTCTGATGTTGAAGTTCATAGGAGAATAGAGATGGAAGAAGAAAAAATGAAAAAGATTGACCCAATATACAAAGTGGTACACACTGAATTGGAGGAAGAAATTGTAATACTTTTTGAAGGAGTACAGACAAGAGAAGATGTTAGAGCATTGGCATGCCCTACATTTCTGTCTGATGATAAGTTTGTGTAGTCTCGAGAGTTCAAGGACTTTGTCCTGAAAATAAAAAGGGATCAATTATCCAATATGCTCAGAGAAAGGTTGGCATCGAGGAATATGGTAGACAACGATATTGATAGATTTATAGTTGAATTTTTAGAGGAGGTAAATTATTTCATATCGAAGATGATCCTTGAGGAGGCAAGTAAAATTGTAAGGAATAGTGGATGTTTGTTACTTGAAGGATGGGGCCTCTCTTCTGCAATTGTATTGGACACTATAAGAAGGGAATATTCAAACTTTCTAGCTTTACCAATTAAAGAGAAGGCTTAGGAGTTGTATTTTGGGTCATATTATAGCTCTTAGTATGAGGCTTTGGTAGTGTGGTCAATATTTCATGATTACCAGATTTAGAAGCCCATATTAAGAAAAGGGTAGGAGACCTCACCGATAGCTAGACTGTTATGAAAATGAGACCTCTTGATAGATCTACAACACTCTTAAAAAAAGAGAAAATGACTTATCAGGCAGATGTTAACAAGCTTCTAGAAGATTTGAGCAAGTTAAAACTTGAAAATGAAAAATTTCTACAGGAGTATAATAAGGTGGTGTCACTCCTACCTTCTCCATGTCCTACTTCAACTTCTTCTTCACATCAAATGACATCAGATGATTCAAGTTCACTTTAGAAGATAAAGGTTCTTTATGGTGAAGTAGCAAGGTTGGAAGATGAGCTCAAAAGGAGTAAAGTGACTACGAAAAGTTTAAATGATGATGAAGAGAAGAGAGTCAATGATTTGGTAGAAGAGAATAGTACTTTTTGTAATACCCACCCATGTTTTGCTTTTAGTTTATGATGTCGTACTCTTTTAGGCATTGGTTCAGTTGATTGGCCAGATTCTTATAAGCTACTTTCATGAGAGCTATTATTCTTTCAGTTGATGGTGATTATGATTATGATGTTAGGGATATTATCATGATGTGATGATTTATGTTTTGATTATGATGTACTTTCCCCATACTTGCATGTGTATGGTTATCATGCTTATGTATATGTTTGCATGTTGTTGTGGTAGAGGACGAAGACGTAGTTACTTGCTTCGGCAAGATCCATACGTTCAACCGATCCCTATCATTGTTTGTGCTATTATATTATGTATGTACATGCATGTTCTTTTGATGACAAGATTGCAGGTATAGGGCATCATCTTCCCTGAATTGGTAGGAGTGAGCGTGCCCATAAATATTCATCTCAATGGTAAAGAGGGGAGGTAACATACAGATCTGAAACCCTAACCTAAGCCTAATCGTCCTAATGTTGGATGAGTTTCAATATGACTACCCTATCCAGATTTGTCTAGGTTGACAGAATTTGATTACCCTTTCTCCTGAGTATGTATGTGTTTTGCATGTGTTTGCTTTCAGGTGTTTTTTGGATTATTGAGTGATTTTCCATATTTTGTGATTTAATGGATTATAGTTGAATTAATTATTTAATTATATCTTAAGTTTATTTGAAATAATTAATTAAATTGAAATATTTGAATATTTTGATTTAATTAAATATTTAATTGAAAACTATAGTAAATGTGCTTATATGATTAATTA
>MU227614.1:1515743-1548684 GCA_018584345.1 Thuja plicata | reverse complement strand
TAGTCCTTTTAAAGGACTATGCTTACTGTGCGCAGGGGGAGGTACCCCCGCGGGCCCCCCACCACATGCGCACATTGCGCAGGGGGGGTGAGCCACGCGGGCCCCCCCATGAGGTAAGGGTTGTTTATTTTATTTAAATTTTGTTTAGTTAATTTAATTTAAAGTTATTTAATATTTAGTTTAGTTTAATTAATTTTTAATTTAGTTTAATTAATTTTTGATTTAGTTTAATTATTTTTAATTTAGTTTATCTAGTTTTTAATTTAGTTTAATATTTATGTTTATTAATAGATAAGTTTATATATATATAGAATTATTTTAATATATTAATTGTTGAAGATGTTTTAATAAAATTGATTATTAATTTAAATTAATAGTTATTATTATTTTTAGAATTAATATATCGATTATTAATACAATTAACCTTGTTAATATGATTGAGTAAACTACTTGAGTTAAAATGTATTGATTTAATTAATGGTCATCTTGATTAAAGTATTTATTTACAGGAAGTAATCTTAAATAGTTTAAATGCAATTGATTTTAAATTATTTCAAATTAAGGTATTCATGAAATGAAGTTTATGCTTGAGTGGTCTATGAATGATTACATACATATAGTTCATTTTTCAGTCTTTCCAGACGTTTTGTTTCTATGCATCATTATGGACCTCTTTTTCTTACATGTGTTATTTTTGGGGGCATTAGATAACCTAGGATGTATACAGAGGCTGGGGTGTGTGGTTTTTTTTTTGTTACTTCATGGCGTGTGTTTTATCTATTATTACCCTAAACTGACCATGTGACCCTTTCTATTCTTCTATCTGTTAGTGTACCTATGTGACCGTTCTTGTTGTATGGGATACTGATTTGGGGTACACTAGGGTTGTGACCTATGCTAGACCTGTTAAGATCTTTGAGCCTAGGGTAGGTTACCTAGATGTGTAGTAGGAGGTGGCTTGCAATAAGTTTCGTGTCTGTAAGTGACTACTGGATTGCTTATTATAAAGTTTCTTAATAAGTGATAACTAAAGACATATTGAGAGATTAAAATGAATTAATAAGATATGATTCTCCTCACCCATGCTTGAGTGCTAGTAAAGACTAAGATGAAGGTTGAAATAATGTTTTCCCCCTTATGAGGCGTGGGTTCTGGCATAGTTAGTGGCCTTGTCAGTTTGAGAGGTCATTGGCTCCGTGTATGGTCACTTAGGTGCTGAAATCCATTGGGATTACTAGGGCTGAACTTAAGGGTTAGACGTACATAATGACACCTTCTTTTACACAGTCTAGATTTTCTACATTGTCAGTTGCCTCTAGATTAGTGAGTCTTACCTTTTTATGATGATTAATACACCGGATTAGAGAGCTATCAGAATCCCTTTCTTAGTGGTTATTCCTTATTAGTTTTGGATATCCGAGTGGGGTCTGTTGTTATCTCCTTAGCATGGTGGGGTGGACCTTTGTGGTTCCACACAAATGGGTGGTAGTGATTCTTTATCCATTGAGATTTGACGTCCTGGTACTAGGTGCTTGATGGTTCTTTGCAGATGAGCTCTTTATGTTCCTTCATCATTTATTATGTAATTTCATTATTGTAAATCATGTATTAGAGTATCGCATGTGATACCTAACCTGGAAATTGTAATATTAAGCAGATTAGAATGATTACCACATACCCTGCGATTATGGTGGTTTCATGGTTATCCATGAGGATTGTAATTATGGTTATGTAAGTTGTATTTGTTATACTTAAGCGGATGGAATCTTTTGTGCTATTGTTAGTTATGTTTTTCTTTAAGTAATTCAACGTCAAGGAACCCTTGAGTTGTTTAATCTATGTGAGTGTAAGACATATGTATAAATGGTAATTGCTTCCGCATGATTGTATGTTTCTTTATGTTAACTTTAAAAAAAATTTATTCAGCACACATAGTATCATGTTCTAGGTTAATCTCTCTTGGGTTCCCTAGCGGGGCGTTACACTTTTTCTTAGGAGATAAAAACGCTCAAGGATGAAGTAGTAAGGCTGGAAGATGAGCTCAAAAGGAGAAAAGTGGTTGAGAAAAGTTCAAACAATGATGAAGGGAAGAGATTCAATGATTTGATAGAAGAGAATAATACCTTGTCACAGGAAATAAAGGTTCTAAATGATGAATTAGCAAGGTTGGAATATGAGCTCAAAAGGAGAAAAGTGGTCGAGAAAAGTTCAAATGATGATGAAGAGAAGGAAGTCACTAATTTGGTAGAAGAGAATAATACCTTGTCACTCCACCCTTCTATTTCCATGCTATCAGTGATAGATGATTCATCTGTGTTGACAACAAATCTGCGTGACCATAGGTTGACCCACATCTATGACGTTGCTAAACTTGTTTGGGTGACTTATAAATAAATTCATAATAAAATCAATGAGAATCATGTCAGGGCAACAATCAATTTGAGATGCTTCAAAATAAATTGGTCTCCTCAAGTGGAATGTTTACAAATGTTGCCCATACATCTAAATTTGGATGATATTAGTTAGTCACAATTCCATTTTGAAAATTTAAAAAAAAAATGATGAGTTGTGCATTATTCTACAAAATCATATCTTTTTTCATGGCAAGTTAATTTGGTTGGAGAGGTTTTATGAGGAACAACCAATACAGGTTCCTCCTATTTTGACAACAAAAGGGGACTGCAAGTTGGAGAGATTTTCAATCTGAAGGCCTGATTTTTATATTAAATTTAGTCACACAACAAGAGGATATGATAATTTTGGCGTTATAAACATGGGAGTGTTGAATTCTATGCTAGACCAAGTTTACTCCATTGAGTATTGGATGCTCAAGTTTTGTAGGATTGTGTCGATTATGCTTGATGACCATAAGAATTATCATATGACACAAGTCAATCGATTTCCTAGGCATGAAGCCTAGAGAGGATTTGGAGAAAACTTACAAAGAAAAAGCTCCATTTGTAATTGGAGATGAATTTTTTATTTTGACAACAATATGTCATATATATATATATATATTCATTAATTCCAATATCCATGATGGCATAAATTTTATTTGTTCTACTTCTCATTGCTTGGATCTGAAAATGCTTATGTTTTTTTTTACAAGAAAATGTCATTACATATGGAAAACTAAAATATAATCCAATTATACAAAACCCCACCCAAATAATATTTCTCAAAATATTTTAAAAATTAAAATTAAGTTAAGATTAATATAAACTTTGTTTCAATGAAAATTGAATGATTGGATAGTCATGGAAGACATAACGTACAAATTCAAAATTTTATTATCTCTTTCATATTGTATAGGGGAAAATGGTGAGCAATGCTAAGGTAGATATCACTCACCAAATTTATTTATTTTTGTTTGGGTAGGGCCTATACAATTCAAAAATAGACAAACCCAACCTCTTTGTATCCAAGTTTTATTAGCACAACCCAAGATGAAGGGTGCAAATGCAAAACCTAGATGCAAAGAGATGAGGATATGACCTATTTCCACTATTAAAGAATTAATGGATTTTACTAATTGATTAATGAACTAGTAAAAATCTGAAAAGTAACTAAGGATGAAGAATGAAATGATAGATCTGAAAGTAAATGCAATATGAGAGAATGATTTGTGCTCCTTGAAATGAATTAGGAGGTTATATGCCTTGAAACTGCAATTTCTAGTCATAGAGATGTCACAGACTGAATGCATTTTGGATCGGGGAACCTGGCACCTATAACCTCTGATTGTGAAAATATGAGGCCTCTAGGAACATGTCAAATTTTCATGTACAAGTCAAGATTTGACTACACCCCTATGTTTGTGATTGTGTATTTTCTGATTCTAGTCTCTGAGATAACCCTAAAAATCCCAAAATCCAGTTCTGTAGATCCTGAAACCTGTTCCTACACATAGAAAAAGGGAAATTATTTATGGAAAGGGGCTTGCCTTGGTCAAGACCTTGTTGAAGAATTAACCTTGAAATTGATATGTAAATGCAATTCTGAAAAGGAAAGAAAGGTAAATTTTTTATTCACCTTTATAGATGTAGAAATCACACAAATTCATAAATATGCTTGCATTTGAACTTGGAATGGAGATTTAGGAAGATCAAGGATGTCCTCACCAATGTATGAGATCCATAATCACCATATCTAGACCATGAATGTAGTTATGCCACTTGAAGAATAATGGAATGAACCTCCTTGCGCCACTTGAGAAGCTCTCTACTTGACTATCATGGGAGAGAAATCTTGCATCAAAGGAGGGAGATTGACTCTCTTCAATGGATCTATGAAGAAGACTTTGAGACCTTGGATAGATGACTTGCCTTCACCACTTGAATGATTTAATGATTTAATTCTTATTCTTGCATAATCTTGGTGCAATTTCTTGATCATATCATTATAGTCCTTAATGCATGTTGCAAAATGAGGGGATAGAGAATATTTTTATACTCATTTTGAGATTCAAATACAGGTAGGTTGACACAAAAAAGAAATAGGAGAAACATAGGAAGAAGGGTCCCGACATCAGGCTCTGGGCCCAATCAAGACAAACCCATAGGGGGTGAAGTCAAAGTTTGACCTCACCCCTGGGGTTGCAGTCAAACTTTGATTGTACCCCTAGGTAAAAATTCCTACAATAGGGTAGAGATCCATTAGGAGATGTGAGAAAGGAGCTGGGAAAAAAGGACAAACATGCATAACCGACAATCAGATCTTGAAAACACTAAAATTGGGTTAATAGGTCTTAAAAGACAAACAATTATGTGTTATAACTTTTTAGGATGACACATTTATCTCCCACTTTAGAGGCAGTGTGAGAAAAACTCATGCTCATGGTAAAGTAGATCTGATGCAGAGGCATGATCTCATCACGGCTAAGGAATAACAAAACATCAAGCCCAAAGTGACTTAAGTTCTTATCAAGTCCAAAACCAAGATGTGTGTGTGTGCGTGTGTGTGTGTGTGTGTGAGATAGATAGATAGATAGATAGAGAGAGAGAGAGAGAGAGAGAGAGAGAGAGAGAGAGAGAGAGAGAGAGAGAGAGAGAGAGAGAGAGAGAGAGAGAGATGGATAGCTATGTAGTGCTAGGTGATCCATGGAAGACAAAAGGAGAAGGGAAATTTAAAGTCAATTCCACCTTCGCAAGGCATGCACACAAAGTGCCTTAAAAAAGAGAGATCGGGTATGTGGAAAAGAACTATCTTCCACATGGATCAAGAAAAGGAAAAGGAGATTAGGCTTGTGAAAAAGAATTATCTTCAACATGGATCAAAAAGAAAAGGAGATCAAGCATGTGTAAAAACATTGTCTTCCACATGGATCAAAAGGAAAAGATTAGGCATGTGGAAAAACATTGTCTTTCACATGGATCAAAAAGGAAAGATCAAGCATGTGTAAAATCATTGTCTTCCACATGGATCAAAGGAAATTTTAACATTGAACTACTGTGAGTGTGTGCAAAGTGAGAAGAGTGTATGCCCCTACGTTAAAGCAATTGCAAGCACCTTAACAGGAGAAATAGCTTTAATGGAGTGTACATGCATCCACCATAGACGTTTCCACTATGAAATTCCCCCAAGTAGGAACAAATCAAGTGAAATAAGCACATGACAAAGAGAGCACGGAAGCGATCTACTAACTTTGGGTCAGTATGATCATATGATCATATGTATATGTATACTATATAAAAATGAATTGTCATCATTCCCCAAAGGTAGCAGAACTACAAGCACAATGGAAGAATGACATGTAAGAGTCACAAAGAAGAGTCTTTTTGGGAAACATTGCAGAGACCCCCAAAAGAGAAAGGTTTCTACCACTTTGCATCGTCTCCAAGAAGACAACACAAAGGCACATTGATGAACAATCACACATACACAACATAACATGAAACAACATATATAAGAAGAGAGATACAAATAGAGGAGTTTTTATGACATTGTGATTCCTTTATCACCTTGTGCTAATGGACCAATATAGGTCATTTAAATAAATATAAAAAAAATAGATAATGGACAACACAACACTAGGGAAGCACAACACTACAAACATGCAAACACATAAAAGGAATCCACAGTGCAAGAGGATCTAGTCAAGTGTATCACCTGCCCCCAGCTCGGTCTGTAATGTTTTGGGAAGGAGGGAAACTCACAAGAGGAGCAGCATCAAGCATGACAGATGGAACATTGACCAGCTCTAAACAAGGACCATGTTGTAAAGATAGGTTGTTGTGTTTTCCCCAAGATTGATGGATAATTTCTGCGAAAACATGTTAGGAAATTCATAATCAAGATCTATAATCTCTCAATCATTAGAATCAATAGCATCATGTTTATCATTGTTAGACATATAAATGTCATCATTAAGAGTATCTTCTTCATCAAAATTAATTGAAATAGAATCTAAGATACAAATGCAATTATCATGTTTGCACATTTTTCTCTTTTTTAAATTTACTTCCTCCTTGGGATCAAGCATGGGTTGGGAAAGAGGAATGATAGAATCAGAGGGTGTATTAGGAGAAGCAATGTTTTCAGAGGCACGCTGACGGGCTTTAGCATGACATGTACAATGATGGTCACAAGCATGATGGTTACACAAATTTTTACTTGAAATAGTTTGAGGTTTAGAATCAATGACTATATAGACCTTTTGTTCTTTAGGAGGAAGAGTTGGAGGATCCACATTAGGCTGATGTATATGATGTATGCAATAAATTGGATTTTTAGAAGGTGTAGGAAGAAGTCTAGGAGAAGAGGATGGAAGAACCTTAGGCTTCCTAAGTTCACAAATCTTCTATATTTTCTAGTTTTGATATGAACGCAAAATATTATCAGGACGCAGTTGAGTTTGTTGAGGTATGGAAGGCCAAAAGGAATCCAAGTCAAGAAAATCTCTCGGGACTGAAGGTTTGTAAAGGTTATGGTTAATGATCATGATTTCTCCATTGTGACAGAATTTAATGCATTTATGAATAGGGGATACCACAACTCTCATGGATGTAATCCAAGGAAGGTCAAGTTTGACTTGATATTAATATGAGGTTGGGATAATAGTAAAGGTAACATCTAAAGATTTATTACCAAATTCAACATAAAAGGATATGGAACCATGAGAAGGATAAAGGAAACTGTTTCATGTTTGAATCGTCATGGGGGAGTGATCATAAATATCATGTTGCAATCTTCTACTAAAAATATGTTCTTGAGTTATCACATTCACCATGCAATTGGGATCAACGAGGACACCACATGAAGGAATACCATTGACCTTTGCAACTATGTATAAAGGACCATCAAAAGCTTTGATTATTTTAGCAGGATCAAAGGCAATGAAATGATTAAGACATGGTTTAGATTGGAATTGTTCAACAAGAAAAGCAACATGTTTGGGATCATCAGTTTCCAGATGATACTCAATGGGTTGAGAAGATGACAAAGGTTTGGTTGGCTCAATAATGTTGGTGGTATGAGATGGAAAAAGATAGTATAAATTTGAAAATTTTGAATGGGACGTGCTACAAATTTTTTTCTCTGATTATTGATACCTTCAATAGATATAGTATTTGAATAAATAAGGTTTTGTATCTTAGATTTTAGATGGAAAAATTACTCAGTATCATGTCTAGGTCGACGATGGTATTGGAAAAATACTTTTTGGTCAAAGGACTTTGGAAAAGGTTTGGAAGGATCAATTGGTTTGATAGGAGGAAGTGTTAACATTTTAGCATTAATCAACTTCAACATCACATTATGAAAATATTCATAAAGTTGTGTAAAATTATGAGATGGTTTAATTGTCTTAGCCAGAGAAGATATATTACTAATGTTCTTGATAGATTTAATATGTCTAGTTGAAAGAAACAAGTAGTTTCAATTTTGCAGGGAATGAAACTGTCTGTTAATGACAGTCCAAAATCTCCAGATGAGATTGATTTCATGAAGAAGATACCTTATACAAGTGTTTTTGGCAGTATTATGTATGCAATAATTAGTAGTAGGCCATGCATTGCCCAAGAAGTGGGAGTATTGAGTTGGTTTATGGATAATCTACGTAAGCCACATTGGGATGTTGGAAAAAGAGTTTTCAGATATTTGAAGGGTACATCACAGTATGCTTTATGATATCAAGGTAAATTAGCTAGATAAAATAGATTTGTTAGCATTCAAGGTTATGTGGACGGTAATTGGGAAGGGGACATTTATAGAAGAAGATCCATTGATGGATATATATTCACGATGAATGGTGGTGCTATTAGTTGGATGAGCAAGTGACAGACTAAAGCCTCTCTATCTACTACATAGGCAGAGTACATGTCATCTACTCATGCCTATCAAGAGGACATTTGGATTAAGCATTTTTGTTCTGATGTTGGTTTTGACAGTTAGAGTGCCATCTATTTGGCAAAAAATCCTACTTTCCCTACCAAAATGAAACACATTGATGTGCAATATCACTTTTCTCATGACATGGTAGAAGATAAAAAGGTAAATCTTGAAAAGATTGACACTCAAGAGAATGTTGCATATGCATTGACAAAATCTGTGAGCACAACTAAGTTTGGATGGTGTGCTAGTTCAATGGGGCTTAAAGCCCCTAACTCTCATTATCTCTTTTGTGAACTTTGTGGCTACCAATAAGTACTTTGTCAAGTGGGAGATTGTTGAGAACTTTCTGCCTCATACTTACTAGTTTTATGAAGCTCTATCAAGAACTGAAGTCGAAATTGGAAGAAGCCACATAGAGCCTTATGCAGCGCTCGGGCTAACCAGCGAGTAAGCATCTTAGTAGACACGTGGTTCTTGAGCACAAGTTTTGGACAAAGGCAAAAAGGAACCAGAGAAAAATTTATGTTGTGTTTCTAAGTGGCAAACCCGTTCTCAAGATGAAGTTTTAAATTTTGAGAAAGGCATAAAGGAGTATGTCGAAGAAATATTTTGTTTGATAGGATGATGGTGTAGGGACCACAAATTAATGAAAGGTGACTGTGCCTATTTGGATTAAGCGAACATGTTGAATGGTTGAGGTTGAAATTTTGGAATGATTGAGATATGTTTGTGTCCCTTTAATGAAGTGTGATGATTCACCTATCCGAATCTGTAACAAATTACCGAAGAGTATATCTCTGATGCAGGATTCTTGATGAAAATAAGATAGTTGGATTGGGTGGTTGTTGGTGGTAGAAATAACTTAGAAGAATATAGAGAATGTTGTGTTGTAGTTCTTGATTGAGTTAGAAATTTTTTTGAGTTTGTAGACATCAGAGGAGTCTAATTTATATGTTAACCATTTTTACTGTAATACAAGAAGAGGCTTGACATTGGTGTGTGGGTTTTTAACCTGAAAGGATTTTCTGACATAAAATATTTGTGTTCATGTGTGTTTGTTTATTTTGTGTTCTATTTTCAGTGAATTATGCATCTTAATGTTTTTCATTTAGGAATTAAAAGTCATCGTTGCTTACATCCACTACAAATTTGACATTGGAAGGCATTTTCGCATCGTATTTTTCCTTGCACTAGAAAGGAATATTTTTTTAATGAAATAGTTAGGGGAAAGAACCTTGGATAACTATTTTGATTAATGAGTTATTAGCTTGTAGATTTTGATCGTGTTAGAACTTTTTTCCATCAAAGTTTTGGATCATGCTCCATGATCCATCATCAAGATGAGAGCCAAAAAAGAGAGAGAAAAGTGTTAACACAGTCAAAATCCTGAAGCTACTATCTCATTATGATGGAATATAGAAATTTCATGCCTATAACTACCTTTATTACTTTCTATTTGTCTGCAAAATATGAAATAGTACTTTGGATGAAGATCTTTTCTAAAACAATTTTATTAATATTGATAAATGAATATGTTAGAGAATCTCTAATGCTCATGGGGAATGTAAATATAAACAAGTTGGATTTTGAAGACATTATAAAGGTCTACAAGAACTAATCCCATGCTTAAGATATCAATAAGATTCCCAAAACCTTGATAAATAATAATAGTGATATCTCCAAAGTAATGAAGGAACTAACTAATCTCAAATTTAGCATCCTACTTTACTTAAACATCACTTTAGATGAGGTATGAGTAAAAAATAAAATCATCAATTCATTAGCTACCAATTGCATGCAATATAGATAAAAACACCCACCAAAGGCATGTCCCCTATATCAAACCAAATTGTACAAAAAATGTTAGAAAAAATAGTACACCAATGAATGTAGTCTATTACCAAAAAAAAAAGAATAAAGAAAGAATAACAAGTTCATGGAGAACATGATTTAATTAGTTATAGGCAACATAATTTCAAGTTTAACCCATACCGTAGATAGTTTTGGTCAAGAACTTTTCATAGTCAAAGACCACACCTAACATGGAAATTATGGAGGTTCACCTCTACAAGTCCCACAACCATAAATACCACCTCAATGAAGATCAACATGGTCCTCACCTAAATGATTCAATCTATTATGAACAACACTTTAATGAAAAATCAGTAACAACAACCTTGGGCCTGCAAACATAATTAAGGACCAAGGTAATATAGAAGTCAACTAAAAACCTTGTTACTCAGTCCATTTAAAAAAAATTGTGAATTATAACAAAAAAGTAAACCAACCACAACCATTTACCCAACATGTTCCAAAACCTAACTAAGAGTAGTTAACTACAACAACTAGATAATAATATTTACCAAAACATTGTAGTGGTAAGTGTAATAATACTTAATGATATACAATTATGCTCACAAGAAATTAAAAAAAGAAATTCCTCATCAGATTCATTTGTGGTTTTAATCACTATTATTGAAGAAGAACCCTAAAAGATAGAAGGAATTAGAGGGACCCCTAACACAATATTGACCCCCTTTCTTGAATGACTATAAGAACCTACTATTTCTCTAGAGAACTTTGAAAAACTCTAGGAGGATCTGCAAGATTCCTGATCGATAGATAACTCTAAGAGATTGAGATTGAAGTCCCACTGTTGCAAGCCATAAGAGATATCTTTGAAATAAAAAAAAAGTATCAATGATAAATATCCAACCTGCATCCATATTTTTACAACCAGTCAATCATTTCATAACCAATCTCGAGGGGGTTCTAGAAGACATCTTGTTTGCAATAGATAATTGAAATTACATTGTGGAGTTATTGATTATTCAAGTGAAAAAAAAAATGTAGATGCCCAATCATATTGGGTTTCCTTATTTATCCACAACAACAACTCTTATTAACTGCAAATTGAGGAGAATGACAATTTCCAATGTGACTAGGCTAAAACAACTCTTTATTCACACAACTACTAAACCTTCCTTGTAAAGCAATAAAATTTGAGTACATGGTGTTACATAATCAAATGATGATTATTTATCCATAGCGAGTACCGTCACAATATCTAAGCATTTTGATGAATAGCAAGGACATAGAGATGGAGACAACCTACCTATCTTCAATTAATTTGTACATAAAGATATGTACAAATGTCTCTATAGGACCCAATTAGACTAATTAAATTATTTCAATAGCCCATTTACAATAGTAATTTCTCCTAAACTAGGTTATCAATAGAATTACATTGCACTAGCTCCTCCCTCATTCTTGTCCCTTAAAAACATTGACCAGTCGTTATATGGGAATTAGTTATATTAATAAAGGGACAAATAAAGTCACTATTTATCCAACTTAAAAAATTATCTAATAACATTTTCCTAACAAACAAATAGGAGGCATAATTGATATTATTTTTGTACAATCACACACAAGCCATTTATGTAGAATACCAATTTATAAAAGGAATGTACCCAAGTGTTTTTACACATGATATTTACACCCAAGATGTTTGATTGCTAAGATAAATTGATAGAATGATTAATCCTAATCCAAAGGAGAAAGTAAAGGAGAAGATAGAGAAATAAGTCCAAATGGGATTCATGTACTCTATTTATCATTACCAATGGGTTTCACCATTGTTGATTGTGCCAAATTATTATGAAAAATGGTATATTTGTCTTCACTATAGATATTTAAATAAAGCAGCTAATTCTTTTCCCTCTCCCTTCTATCAAACAAGTCTTAGATAAATTATTTGGTAGTTGTTACTTCTTCTTGTTAGATAGCATCAATAGTTATAATTATATTTAGTTAACTTTGGGGAATTGGGACAAAACTACATTTGCTTTCCCATAGAGAACCTATCCCTATAGAGTCTTATCTTTTAGACTATGTAGTGTCTCAACTACTTTCTAATGTGCTATCTTAGAAATATTTTTAAACCTAAATAACACATGTTAACGTATATAGATATGATTTGACAACCCATAACAAAAATAGTTGGGGAATCCCTATAAACCTTGATACAACTTCTTGAATGGTGTAAGGAGCATCAATTATGTTTGAACCATAAAAGATGCTTCCTATTGTGGAGTGATGAAATTTTCTTGTGACATCATGTCTCTTAGGAAAAGATGAAGGTAGAACCTATTTGAGCTCATTTTTTGTTGGCCTCTTTTTTCTCTAATTCTCGTTATTGTGTATACTTATAAATTATTACCCCTCATCAATAACTAATTTGATAATTTCTACATGGGTCATCATGTTGTGTTGTGTTCTATGTTGTATTATTTCTCTTTTGTGTTTGGCTTGCTTCCTCCTTTGGTAAAGAATAAACAAGGTGGTAAAAGGTCCCATAGGAACTAGGAAGCATTTTTTCTAGATTCACATGAAATCCAATATAGATAAATATGGTGGATTAGTTGAAGGAGAGGGGGGAAAATAAGAGACTAATAAGAGAAGTATGTAGGCACAATGGAGGTTTTAGATGAGCAAGTCCCAATAGGTTCCTAGAACGTGTGAAATAATTTTTGAGGAGGTGGAATGGTTGTGTGTGTGAGTGACATTGGGTTTTTATTAACATGAAAGTATCAACGAAGGAAGAGGTACTCAAAGCTTCTTTTTGGCATGTGTGGGGGGCTAATATAGTGAAAATGGATTATTTGAATGGTTTTGGGCCTAGAATTTGTATGTATCTCTTCCTCTCACTCCACACACTAAAATCGATGATGTTTCTCCTCCCAATTCAATAAAAAATAACTATTGGCCATCCCTCTTCTATATATAGCACCCATTTTGGGAGGAGATGACTTGGCCCATGAATTTTAAATGGTGAATAGTCTAGAGTTTAGGGTTTTAGCCATGATGATATTTTTAATAGTTTTTTACTATTTTGTAAAAGGGAATTGGTTCTTCTCGTGGCCATTGGAGGTTATTTTGTGCAAAATATTTTTATCTCATGCTTTGTCCAATTATATGACGGTTTTGGATTCCTAGATCATGTATAAGAGTAAGATATATGTATAAATGGGTGTGCAAATAATGTCTTCATCAGTATTTTTATTTCTCTAGAAAATTCTTTGAAATCTATAAATATTCTCTTTTGCCACATTTGTTTGTATGATTATAACATGGAATTAGTGATTGTAACAACATTCCAAATATTGAAAGCTTTATACTAACCTTTTATATGTTTCATATGGATGTATGTAGTTCAATGTGGATTAAAAAATATGCTCTCTATGTGATGTATGTCTTTTGATGGAATATATTCCCATGTCATTAACTTCATGATTCATTCATGGTTTTGTTAATGTTTTTCCATGAATTGAAATAAGTAGAAAAATATGATAGAATAAAGAACAATAAGATGCTAATATTTATCCTAGGAAAACCCTCCAACTTGAGGGAAAAACCCAGCCACACAAGAAATGATGCTTTATTGATAATATAATAGAGATTCATGCACACTGATTTAAACTGAACCAACAATATATCTACTACACAAAGAACCAACAATATAATGCATGACTAACAGCTCACCAATGCATAAGACAAAGAAATATATAGAATACTTGACTCTTCATCTTTGAAATTGAAGACTTTATGTTCCAATAAAAAGTCTCTTCATTTCAAATGGATGTCTCTTCACATCTCCATATGAGTCTTTTCAATTTCCAAATGCAAGACCCTTTGCATTTCTTGGACAAGTGATTCACCTTTAGGAGAAAGATAAATCTCAACGTTATATAACATCAACACTCCCTCTTAGCTAGGGAGGAATCTTTGTAGATTCTCATTTCATGGATTCTCTCAACATGACCCTCACAATAGCTACACCCATTGTGAGAAAACCAAAAACTTTATCATAGATTCTCTCAATGTGATATTGTCATCTCAACATGAAGTTCACCATGGCTACTCCTAGAGGGTGAATAACATAAGAGCTAAGTCATGGAGTCTCTCACATGACTATTACTCCTAAAGAGATTTTGTTGTCATTATTTTTATGCAAATTCATATATCGGTGAATGTAACTGAAGGAAGGAATTCATATAATGAAGGAGACAAAGTCGGTAAAGGCAACCGAGATATCCACCAAGCACCGAGCACCGAGAAGTTATTAAGCATCGAGTAAGCTACATATACCAAGTTATGAAAAGATAGTTATCGAGCACTCATAAACACTGAGAAGAGAGTACAGAGTTACCAAGCACTCCAAAACTAACATTTTATTTGAATTTAGATACATTGTATCTGGACACCGAGAAGGAAGCGTTGCACAAATTTCAAGGTAAAAATTAGGTGATTCATTTGGACTCCAAACACATAATTGGATATGATCACAAGGAATATCCACCATTGAAGTTTCAGAAGGGATATGACATTGGAGATGTAACCTAATTTTAACCACTTAAACTCCACCATTGATTTTTGATGCCCTAGATCCAGTTAACCGCCTGAAGATTGTATAAAAGATTAGTTTTGAACATTGAGTAGAGAGTTGAAGTTGTTGAGGTTGTTGATGTTGTTGTTGCTGTCAATGTTGCTAAATTTGAAGAGTTGATGAAGATGTTGCAAAGTGAAGAAAAAGAGATGTATGGAGAATGAAGTGGAGCTTATGATACCAACCTATGAGTGCAGAACAAGGTAAATAATTTATAGAGCATAATGAGTCTTGACAACATTTGATTGATGCATCTCTATCAGACATTTTGTAATGAATTTTGTTGTAATCTGAGAATTACAAATCCCGCTTGTGGGTAGGCCCTAAAAGTTATTATATTTTGTAAATCCTTTAACCAGGTACATATCTTAGATTAGAGATGTTGGAAATAATGGGAAGTGTGTACTGAGAGGGGAGGGGTGAATTAGTACCTCTAAAACTTTTATCTCTTTTATCCTTTAACCTTTATGCAATCAATTGTTCATACAATCATTTGTTCTATACTATCTTTGTGTAAGACATATCAATTCTTTAACTTAATCAAACATGTAAACATTCAGGAAAGTAATTGACTCATAACACAAGATATGATGTCGTAGAAAACCTCTGTAAGAAGGTAAAAACTGCGGTGGGGATGACACCCACAAAATCTTCACTATCTGCAGATTAGAAGGGGATGGTTAAGGCTTACAATTTTGATAACTTCTGATGATCTACCTTGTTAGGAGTATCTGTGGAGACCTATCAAAGTCTAATCTGTTAGGATCTTTAGCAACACTATTTAGTGTGCACTTGGTTAAGAGGTTTACAATTGGATTGTTAAATCCACCTTCCTTGAAAGGATTTTTACTTTTGCTTCACTTGTTAGAATGTAATAAAATTACTCTTTGACTTGATTGTATGCAATCTACTATTTATGATTACAGATCCATTCAAGATTACATGTATATATGTATCACCTATTGTGATTGAATAATACCTCTGTTGCTCGGTAGCCTCTATTCTTGGATCTTGATAACCAATTTCAACTTTTGATGTTCTGGTTCTTGAAACTCTCAGTATGATCCATATATGTGCTTGTTGGATACTTTCATCCTCCCCTCATACATTTATAATGATTACAACATATATTTATAATATATATCGACCTAATTAAGTTTCACGTAAAACAAACTTAACTCTATGATCACAGGTTTACAACTTTACCTTATTCTCCTAGTCTGCATGTTTTCAATCAATTAGACTGATTAAAACAATTACAATAATGTTTCTTGTCCCTTCAGTAATGGTTTTAAAAACAAAACAAAACTCTATAAATAGAATATGAATGTTTTATCTAACGTGGAAGTCAGATCCACTTTTTTATGGGCTGTAACTGACTTTCGGTGTCTGATGCTGGGTTTGCTCTGAAATCAGTTTTACTGTCTTTCGGGTTGCACTATTTTGTTCTTTTGGTTTGCACTGTGCATGTTCTCTCAGTTTGCATTGTATCTTCATGTTGGGTTCCTCTGTCAGTTTTCTCCTGTCGGGTTCCACTTTATTTGTCGGGTGTCTCTTGTACTTAACACTTTCGGTGATGTCTGATATTTGTTCTTTCGGTGATTTCTGAAAGTCTGTGTTTTGATGTAGGTTTACCGAAGGTTCAAAAACTTGTTTTTCTTTTGTATACTAATGGAAAAATAATGTCTTAAATCTCCCCATTTGACATTATTATCAAAAAATGATATGTGTATGAATACTAACATGTTTAGTATGTACACCATGTATATATCCTATCATTATATGACTCCCCCTAAGTGTATGCATTATAGTATATATGTACATGTGTTTTTATACTTTCCTTTCTTCTTTTCACCTTATGATATATGAACATATCATTTCCCCCTTTTTTGATATTAAGGACAAAGACGTACAACTTACAAGTTGTCAAAATTTTGGCAAAAATGTGTAACTTAATTGTCTAGAATGTGGGAATGAGAGTTTGACATTTCTTCCATCATCTATTCCCATTTATCTTTAAGGTGTTCCAGAGCCATGTGTTGTAATGTAATTATGGCATGCATATCATAAATGTTTTAGAAATAACTGAGAGGGGGGGGGGGGGGGGAATCAGTGGNGGGGGGGGGGGGGGTGAATCAGTGGCCTCAAAAATTAATCCTTAAATCAACCCTTTAAAATTATAACCACAAATTATATCTCAAGTTATCTTCTGTCCTACAAGATGAATGCCATAAAATACTTATATCAATTTACTACTTGTCAGATTGCTCTGTTAAACATTCTTTTGTTTGGTTACCGATAAGTAATCATCTATTTACCGAAACACAGTAAATATGCAGAGTATACCGATCAATCCAGAATTAACTATGTAATATACAAAACAGTAAAGAAATGAATCATACACACATAACACATGGATTTTTAACATGGAAATCCTATTAAGGGAAAAACCACTGTGACCGATACCCCAAATTTTCACTCTTATGAAGTGAGCCCTATTAAGAGCCAACCCTATTAAAGGTTACAAACACACTGTTAGGTGTGACCTTTTTAGAGGATTTAGAAATATTTTTTCAACTAGTATCTGGCATCTAATGCTACCATCCTTGATCAAACTCTCTTGGCCTATCAATAGGTATCGGGCATATCCAATGCTACTTTTGTGATCAAACTTTTTGATACTCCTTGGGATGTATCTCAATTGAAAAATACTTTTAAGTCCTGCTCGATTAAGAGGCTTATATGCTTCAATGGTTAAACTGAAACACTAATGATTTTTTCGTACATACAACTCAATTGCAGATTTTTAGATCTATTATAGGTCCATTAATTCACTGATCAATATAATCAAATATATACCTTTGCTCCACACTTGTTCTATTCTGTGATGCTTGTCTCACTATTCGTTGGTGTCTACAAAATCTAGCTCTTCCTTTAGCTTGTTGATCAGGACTGAAATGAAGAATTTCTTCTCCTTCATATTTTCTTTAGCATCTTTCTCTTCTTTTTCACCCCACACACACAATTTGTAATGAATTGAGTTTGTCTCTTATAGACATGATTTCCTCTTTTCTTGGATTTCTTGATCTTGGCATGTTCAATAATGTTTTCCAATAGATTTAAAGAAAATATCCAGTCTGATCTCATAGAGATCTTCTTTCCAACTAGACAACACATCTTTAAATCAATTACTTATCTCCAGTTTTATCTGGATGATTAAAACAATGATAAGTATCCATTAATTCTATATTTAGCTTCTTGACAGCTAAGCATTTTTGTCATTTTCTGAACTCTCTATTCTTTCAGTCAACACTTCAGTTAGTCATCGGTGATAACTTACTGTTATGTCAGTGTGAATTCAGTTTTCATCGGGATCTCCATCCTTGTCTTCTCTGTCAGGCAACACTGAAACTCTATCCGTCAGGTTACTTTGTGTTTTTTTGATCGGGCAACATTGTAACTCTACTCATTGGTAATGCTGTGCATTTCTTCGTCGGGCAACATTGTGACTTTTTTCTTTTACTTTGACTGTCGGGTGCACTCTGTTAGTGTATGTAGTCCCTTAGTGAATACTTGACTTTATATGCATTATTGATAGCATAGCCTTTGATTTATTGGTTCTTTGAAGTCTTTCGCAGTATTACAATGACCATACAGATTATATCAAGTTGACATCAATGAAAATACAATACATTAATTGATTTAATGCCTTGCATGATCATCAACTTAACATATTCAAACATTCAATCAGTTACATGTCATTAAAATGTTGTCTAGTACAAACATTTCTGGGGTGGCAATCAATGTTCTTGCTAGTGTCATGTGTTGCTGTAGTAATGTGAGATTGGGTATAATTAGAGCTTGGAGCTCGGTTACCTCATCTCTAAACTTGGATTCTATATTTTGAATGTCCTGTCTCAGCTTTCTTGCTTGCTTGAGTTGTTCATAATGCAATTTGATTGCATCTTCATTGTTAGTGAGACCTTGTGTACTTGCTTGTAGATCAACATCAATTTGTGCTATCTTCTCACTATACTTCTTAGTGAGTTTATCTAAAGTGCATAACTTCTAGATTAAGGTTATAGCTTCTAAAATAATGAGGTCCAATGTACTTACAAGTTTAGAAAGCTTCAACTTGTTATCTACCACTTCTTGGCTAATTTTCTGTGCTATTTTGAATTGAAATTTTTGTTCTGCTCTCTCTTCAATTTTATTTTCAGCATCTACATTCTGAGTTTGTATTGCTTCTGTGAGAATGGTCAATTGATCAAGTATATGAGTATCTTTATCAATGTTAGTGTCTCTTACTATCTATTTTAGTATGTCTTTTGTAGTTTCCAATACCTTTGTTTCTTTTGTTTCCTTTCTAAGCTTATCCTAGATAGCTTTTGTCTCACAAAGTCTTGCATAATTTGTTAGCTTAGTTGGATCCAATGTTCTAGGATCACATCCTGGAATCTCAATAATTTCATCCAAAGTAATTGGATTCTTATTCTTTTTCTTCTTCTTCTTTGAGATTTGTGTTGATGTAGCTTTGTGAACTACTAGTGCTAGTTCATTTGTCTTCTCTGAAGTGCTCGGTGAAGGCTTGCTAGATGAACTTTCTTTTACCTTCTTCTTAGTGTACACCTGTCAGTTAGGTGAAGACATCTCCTCATTAACCTTGGGTTCATCTTTAGATTTTTCTTCTGTATGTTGTGGTGTATCATCTTTCTTTTCTTGTTCACTTTTCTCTTTCTGATCTCCATCTTTTTCTTGCTGCTCTTCTTCACTTTTCTGATCAACAAATTTGTCTTGTTGTGCATTAGTAGCATCATTTGGTTCTTCAAGTGTGTCTTTCTTTTCTTCTAATGCATCTTTTTTTTTTGCATCACCCTTATCTTCGGGTATGCTATCATCTTTGGTTGGTGTTTTCTCCTTTTCCTGGAGTATATTGGTGGCTTCCATCAATATTGGCATATTGCCCGATATGTTCACCTGTGAAGCATCAATTACATTGTCCTATTCCTCGGTCTGGTCCTTGGAAACAATGACATCTTCATCTTTTTGAATTTATTCTGTAGGGTCATCGGTGATGTCAATGATTGTATTATCCACAATGTTTTCCATGGTGGTGTCTGGACATGTCTCATTTGCAACATCCATGTTCTTGTTTCCTTTTGTGTCCATTTCCTCTTTGTCCAATTCTACATCTATGATGATAATTGGTTCGGTGATGTTAGTATCTTGGTCATCCTTGTGTGGTTCATATGTGAGAAGTTTTCTCTCGGGGCTTACCTCCTTAGTAGATCTATTGAGTATCTTACTCCAGATTTTTTTATTGTCCTTCTCTAGGTCTATTAGCTTGTCATCAAGTATCTTGTAAGCTCTCATATTGGGTGAGAACTCTTGTGCATGTTTCTCCATTATCTCCTTGATTTCTTTCATTTTGGATTTGGGAAGCATAAGAGAAACAAGGACTCTTTCCATTACCTCTTTCTCATTCTTCAATGCATAAGTCCATCTGGCAGATATTCTGTCATATAGGGCATTGGGTATTTTTTCATAAAATTATACTGGTACATATTTAAATGTACACATCATTTTGATAATTGCCTCTTCAATATTGTTCTGGTCCAAGGGATCCAGAGTTAACCATCTTTTGACTTTGGACTCAGTAATTGATCCTAATTTAATCTTAGTGCACATATCTCATCAATGGTTTTAGGGGTCTTACTTTTCTCCTATTCAACAAATTCATCCTATTCATTTTCCTCAATGTCGTCCTTGGTTCTAATGAGCCTTCGTATTTTTGTTGGCCCTCTTTTCAGTGTTGCAAGTTTCCTCTTGTAGGTCCTTACTTGACCTTTCTTCAATGGTGAAGGACTGGTGTCCTTAGCTGTTTGACTTCAAGTCCTTGAAGCAGTTGTGGTTCTAGGCTTCTTGGCTGGCATAGGTAATGGAGTATCTGACTCTGTAGACTCAGAGTCACTTTCCTGATCAGCCTCACCGATGGGTGACTATCCCTCAGTTTCTTTTGTCTTTTTAGTTTCTTCCTCTTTAACCGACAACCTTTTCTTCAAGTTCTTTACCATTTTATCTTTCTTCTTGTCTATTTGCTTCACAATCAAGCCAATTTTGATTCTATTCTTGGCTTCTTCATAGGTGCCAAAATTGGGTTGTGTTTTATCTAGGGGCTCATTTATCAATGCATCAATTGCATTGGATGCTTGATCTATGTTCACTTCATATTCAAGTAGATGTAGCCATGTCATCCTTGGTACAACAAGTTTGATATATGTGTAATCTATGTCTACCATGAAGCATATATCATTCTTTAATTTCTCAATTAGCCGCTCAGGGATCCTTACTCTTTTCTGCATTCTCTCCTTGAATCCAATAAAATACTCATCCATAATTATCTCAAAATTGTCTCCCAGTGATGTTATAAACTCACTAATCTATATGGTGACTGGTCTAGTTGTATCCCATTTTACATATCCTATTGATGGGAAGGATTCGTAGAAGTAAAAGAAAATTCACATGATAAGTGAACCAAACTTACATGAGTTTGATTTTGCATTTCTGATTATCTTTAGGTTCTCTTCTAGCTGCTTGAGTAGAAGTTCTGATAGATCTAATTGAGTTCCTTTCTTCACAATATTATATGTTGTATCCACTACACTGGATGCTATGTTGTTCATCCTTCTAGCTTGAAAGAACTTGTATCCTAGGACACATTCTCCAAATTTCAGCTCATCGTCTGTGATAGTGGATACCTTAAGTCCTCTTCCATCACACTTAGCTCCTGTATTATTTTCAATTTCAGCCTTGGGAGGGTGCTTCAATGCCTTTACCTTTTCAGTTATAGGATAATCGGTGACTGCATATATAAAATCTTGTGTTATTGGTTTAGGCTCATCCAGCCATAGCTTATGGTTGTGGATCCTGCTTAGTAGTAACCGAATCCACTCGGTTTTAAACACTTTCAGGAACAATAAGGCATTTGTGAGCCCTTTCACTTTGATGTGCTTGTGCTCATATTTAATAGTTCCATCGTCATTACATAGCTTCTTAAAATCTTGTTCAACCTCTAGGTCGCCAATTTCTACAATCTTGTAGTGAATGTATGCTCGCACATTTTCGACGAGCAAAATCCTAGCTAGTATTTTGCGAGAATGCTCCAGCATTGTCGTGTTGTGACGCAACCTCAGGGCATATCTTGTAATGTGGTTCCACATAGGTATAATTATTTACAAGATTGACCTTACCCTTCTTGATGCTCCTCAACTTAGCAGTTCTTAAAGTCGTGGCCATTATTTCATACATTTAGGGCTTTCCGTAAAAGATGAACAAAGTTCTCGGTTATGCTTAGTACTTACTTCAACCTCTATAATTGTAATTGATCTACTGGTAGTGCTTTGAACTTGGTTGGAGTCACTTTTCAACGCTATCACTTTCTGGCTCTATTTTCACTTTGGTCGCTTTGCTCAAAATCATAGGTGAGAAATGAAACTCCTCCATCATCTATTTATAGACTTTTCCCTATGTCGGGTCATTAATACTCAGCCACTCCTCGGTGTGTGAAGACAGAGTCATCGGTTTATACACTAACTTCCCTTTTAGTGACCATGCGATGCTTTAGGGTAGTCGTCTAACTTGATTCTTTTATCGACAGATTTTGGTATTTGGCAAAAATGACTTTTCAACTTGCATGATTACCGACGGATCTCAGTTTACACTAATAATTTTAGCGTTTACATGTTAACCGACGATTCTCGGTAAGTGCAGACAATTCAGATTTGAATGTATACTGATGCATTTTGGTATGTATTAACCAATAAAATATTTTTTTACAGAATTTAACAAGTAACACCATAGTGCATCTATAATCATGCTAATTTGGCATTTTAACTATGTATGATTAGAACTAATGTAAAATATAATTTGGTGTAATGTAGTTCCATACTTGTTCTTCTTAGATGGGGGTGGTGATGTCACCAGATCCATTGGATAGGGTGTCACCAATTGCATTGCTCAATCTAGCTTCATCATTGTTTGTATCTTTCCTCCACATTGCTTTTCTCATCTTCCTGATGTCTTCAATGGTGTTTCCATTGGCAAAGGTGTTGGTCTCTATCATTCGGTCTCTGTAGTATTTCTTGAGATGACCGACTTTATGACAATATAAACATTCCATTCGGGGGTTAGTCCATCCTCTAGGATTTCTAGACCATTGTCTCATACAGTTTGCAGCAATGTGACCAAATCTTCCACATGCTATACAATTTGCCCAAGTTTTGTAATCCCATACATACTAGTTACCGAATCTTTTTGGTTAATGGGCATATTCTTGACCTTTAGGCTTCCATGCTTGCTTTTTCTTTTTCCAGCATTCAAGAGTAGTGTGCCCATGCATTTTTCAAGTAGGACAATATTTGTCCATATAGGTTTCCTTCTTTGGCTGTTTTATCTCAGACTTACATTAATATGATGTATGTCCTTTCTTGTTACATTTATAACAAAATCCTATGAATGAAGATGTAGATTTAGGAATACCTTTCATTTTTCTTCTACATACATTTGATGTGTGGCCTTGCTTTCCACAGTGATTGCATGTCAACTTTCTTGGTCTCAGATTTGCATATATATTCTTTTGATAATCTTTTTTGGGTGATTCTTCATTCTTGGTATAGCCTAGTGTAGTGCCATTGTTGGCTCTCCTTTGTCCATCAAGAAAATCATCCATTCTTTTATTTCTTTCTTCAGCTCTCTTGATTATCTCATTATGTCATTGCTGAATTCTGAGTTCTTGTTTTAGCTTTTCATTTTATTCCCTTAGCTCACCGATAGCTTCTATTCTTTCAATTATTTCAACATTCATTCTATTTGCCTCTTGACTCATAAGAATAATCTGATTTGTAATCTCATGGTGATGTTCTATAAGTCTTTGTATTTCAGACTCTTTTTCTTGTATCTTTTCAATGATCTTTCTTCTATCATCAATAGCTAGTGTTCTCTCTTGTTCATCTTGTCTAGCATTGTTCATGACATCAATCATTCTTACCATCTGTGTCTCTTGACCAATTTGCAGAGATTTCACTTGTCCAGCCAGATGTTGGTTGATTTCATTTAAGCTTGTGATGCTTTCTTCTGATGTATTTGATGCTTTGCTTGTAGTAGATCCTGCAGACTCAAATAGATCTAGTATCTCTTCCTCTTAGTAATCTATTTCATTACAGTGAGATGCCATAATATTTCTTTCATCTAACAACTGCCTCATCTTGATTCTAGCTTCTTTATACTGCTCATAGAAGATCTGAATTTCAAGCTTCTGATTCTCAATACTTTTGTCAAGTCCATACTTCTCCATTGTATGATCTTTTCTCTTAAGTCTTTAAGCTTTCCAAATAAGAGTTCTAGCTTTTATACCATTTTTGGAAATAATGGGAAGTGTGTACTAAGAGGGGAGGGGTGAATCAGTACCTTTAAAATTTTTATCTCTTTTATCTTTTAACCTTTATGCAATCAATTGTTCATCCAATCATTTATTCTATAATATCTTTGTGTAAGACATCGATTCTTTAACTTAATCAAACATGTAAACATTCATGAAATTAATTGACTCATAAAACAAGATATAATATCACAGAAAACCTCTGTAAGAAGGTAAAAATTGCGGTGGGGATGGCACCCACAAAATCTTCACTATCTGCATATTGGAAGGGGCCAGTTAAGGCTTACAATTTTGATCACTTCTGATGATCTACCTTGTTAGGAGTATCTATGGAGACCTGTTAAAGTCTACTCTGTTAAGAGCTTTAGCAACACTATTTAGTGTGCACTTGGTTAAGAGATTTACAATTAGATTATTAAATCCACCTTCCTTGAAAGGATTTTTACTTTTGCTTCACTTGTTAGAATGTAAGAAAATTACTCTTTGACTTGATTGTATGCAATCTACTATTTTTTATTACAGATCCATTCAAGATTACATGTATATATGTATCACCTATTGTGATTGAATAATACCTCTGTTGCTCGGTAGCCTCTGTTCTTGGTTCTTGATAACCAATTTCAACTTTTGTTGTTCTGGTTCTTGAAACTCTCAGTCTGATCCATAGATGTGCTCATTGGCTAATTTCATCCTCTCCTCATACATTTAGAATGATTAAATCATCTATTTATAAGATAGATTGACCTAATTAAGTTTCACGTAAAACAAACTTAACTCTATGATCATAGGTTTACAACTTTACCTTGATCTCCTAGTCTGCATCTTTTCAATCAGTTAGACTGATTAAAAAAATTACAATAATGTTTCTTGTCCCTTAATTAACGGTTTCTTGTCCCTTAAGTAATGGTTTTAAAAATAAAACAAAAATCTATAAATAAAATATGAATTTTTTATCTGACGTGGAAGTCAGATCCACTTTTTGCAGGCTATAACTGACTTTCGGTGTCTGATTCTCGGTTTTCTCTGAAATTAGTTTTACTGTCTTTCAGGTTTCACTGTTTTGTTCTTTCAGTTTGCACTGTATCTTCTCATCGGGTTCCTCTATTGGTTTCCTTCTATAGGGTTCCACTTTATCTATCGGGTGTCTCTTGTACTTAACACTTTTGCTGATGTCTGATATTTGTGCTTTCGGTGATCTCTGAAAGTCTGCGTTTCAGTGTAGGTTTACCAAAGGTTCAAAAACTTGTTTTCCTTTTTTATACTAATGGAAAAATAATGTCTTCATAGAGATTGTAAAATCCTCTAACAAGGTAGATTGAATAAGTCTTTTGTACTCTTAACCGAGTATATTACTCCTTACAAGGTAAGCTACCAGAAGTAGCTAACATTGTAGCTCTAACTGAGCACCCTTTATACTGCAGTAGTGAAGGATTGTGGGTGTCATCCCCACCACAATTTTTTCCTCTAACAAAGGATTTTTGTGTGACCAAAATATTTATGTTATGTGTTGCAGATTTCACGATGTGAGTTATTTACTTTATGTTCATTTTATGCATTGTATTCAACTCGATAATTTATCAGTGTGAATGGTTAAAAGTTTTAAGGGTATTGATTCACCCCTCCCCTCTTAGTGCATAAATTTCCTAAGTTATTCCAACAATTGGTATTAGAGCTAGTCTCTTGAGAAAAGGGTTTAACCACCTAAGAGGAAAGATCATGGCTATGGAAAGTTACAAGCAACAAAAACTTAAGTGGTGATTATTTTCCATTTGGCAAATGTCGCATGTCAGCAACCCCTGAATTGGCAAATATTTTTGACATATTGGATTGACCCTATCGCACGATATTTATTAATATTGGGTCCAAAGCCCAGGCCCATCGCCCATCAATTTATTTAATTTTTCAATTTCTTACACATTATCCCCAATGGAATATAAATTTTGGTCCCCGTAAATTTAAAACATTTGCCTATAATTTCTAAGCGACCCCAAATTGACGGCCTATATTCGCCAATCATTTTATACATATATATTTATAGGCATCTCAAAATTTTCCTAGCATTTTACGGATGCGTGTCTCTAACCTACGTAATTTAGCCAACTTTATTAATCATGCGAAGGTATTGGACGACCCATAATCACCTCAGAAATAACAAAAGATGTGTTATAACTACGCGGGCTTTGCCAAATATTTGTATACCTAATACCTCCCACCAAATTTTCCAAATAAGGATTAGTATAAAAACATTCTGATATCTCTATATTTGATCGATAGCAAAGTTTCAGACTATTGAGTGCAACTGTATACTGCATTGGCGAGTCGTGACTGCATTGCTACAATTTAATTTGAGGCAAAAGTAAGTGATACTTATTCTATGATTCTATGATTTTGAGTTCATTTACATTATTCTAGAATAGGTTTGCAAAAATGGGGTTTCTTTTCCATTTCAGCTTGAAATACACTGCACGTCGTTGATCTATGCTCATCCAACGGTCGCTGTCACTGTCGCACTATCGCTAGTCCCATTAAATTTTGGCTTGTCATTTTGATTTGATGTCACTAGGACATGTGTGAGTGTCACTTAATCATTTTAAATTACAACTTCAACTTATTAGTTATTACATTTAATAAATGTTTAGTTTTACAATGTAGTCCAATTCAGATTTTAATTCAATTATTTCTATCTGTATTATAATTAAAATTACATTATCACACATCGATATGACACATTGGAAAATTAAAAATAGAAACTTGCTTTGTCTCTAGACTGATAAAGAAACTTAATCATTTTAAAAATTCAGAATCTTAGTCTTCAGATTGAAAAACAAAAGTACTAATCCATAGCTTAAGCATACTTAAATGGCTAATACACAGGTAAAGAAACTAATTAAAATATTGTAATCACAAAGAAGTTTAAGAATCATTTTTTGTACCCATAAAAAGAAAATTGAAATGAGCTTGGAAAATTTTTATTATTTTTTTCTCATAAAATTACATCGTAAAGTAAAAATAGAAACTTGCTAGGCAACTTCTTATCGGTATAAAAAAGTGAAACTTTGCATGTCCATTGTCAAAAGACCAGGGTAACGAGAATGGGTAAACTAGGGAATCAGGGATCTTCATCTTCCCTTTCATCTAAGTAGAATTTTCCAGAGAGGATAATCTCTGAGAATTCATCAAGCCATGTGTAGTCTGACTCGTCGAATTCATCAAGGTAAAACCATTTCTAGAGAAAATCCCTCCCAAGCCGTGCCCATTTCCTGTGCCACGTTAGTTTCTCATCATTGAGGTTCAACAAAAAGGGTTGTCTGGCCACATTTATGCCTGGCTCCAATAGCTTGTTTATATCTCTTGGCCAAGGGATCCCCGCCCCTAATTCTGCAAACATAGCAATATTGACATTGTCCTTCAGGAATTTCTCTTTAAAAACCTTCCTCAATAGCATCATCATATCCACCTTCTGTCCTCTGAGGTCGAGGAGAGACACAAAAAATCAGGACGTAATTTCCGTGTAGACATGGTATCTTTCAAAATTCTCAAGGAACTCTCGACCCAATAACATCAACACAACAAAATTTATAAAAGCGTCGCCACCAACCTTTCTACAAACAGAAGTGAGGATTTCTTCTGAGACATTACCCAAAAAGGACCTCTGGTCATCTGGGGATGTGCATCTCAAATGGATTGGTGTTTCCATCTTTAATTCTCAAAATCCTAAAGACCTAAAAACCTAAAACTTAAAACTAGAGGCATAATTTCTACCACCGATAGCTCTGACTCTTAATCTACCAAAAGAAAAATGAAGAAGAAAGAAGCCAGATTGTCTATAAATAGCCCCGACCCCTTGATTGATAGTAGTGATCACGAATACTTAGCAATTAATAATTATTCTTTCTTTAATCGTATTTAATGATTTTTCCATAAATGCATTATTTGTGTGAGAGATTTAAATCCATTGTCTTTAATCTTTCATATCTACATGTAAATCTTTCCCATAAATGCATGCGTACTATTGACAGTTAAAGATGGCAGTTAAAGAATGTCACTGACAAGGCATTTATTTCTTTTTGAGTTGCGAGTTACAAGTTGAAGTTGCACTATCCACCATCCACATAAACAAATAACTAGTAGTAATCAACGGTCATGGTTACGGTGCACTTTTTAAGGCTTGATACGTGTCATCATTCTGGTGACTTCCTGTAGAAGTTTGTTTCCTTCAAAAATTTGGCCATAAATTAAATTTTAGTCATTGATCTAGGATGATCAAATGGTCTCAAATAATACATTTAACAATATAAAACAATGGATATTACTAATTAGGTTATGTGTACATGTGTGATCAGTTATATTCGCAACAAATAAAGGCAATATTCACTGGACGTGATATTGCATTAATTAAAATGTTACGTGTCATTATTCCGGTGACTTCTTGGAGAGCTCTATTTCCTTCAACAAATTGGGCCAAAATTAAACTTCATCCATTGATCTAGGATAATCAAACAGTCTCAAATAAGACATTTAACATTAGTTGGCGTTGGCCCACATGACGCATTGAAAATCGCCAAATAAAATATTTATTTTTCCCATAATTAATGATATATTAGCCAATAAAATAAATATATTTTGAGACGACACATAATAATCGCCAGTACAATTTTTTTTCCCTTCAAAAGAAAATCATTCGTCTCATTTATTATATATTTTCCCCCATATTAATTTATAATTCCCCAAGATTTTATGGAATTTTCATTCGGCAGGGAAAAAATCACCTACGCCTTTATATTATTTTCCTAATTTGGAAAAAAAAATTGCCATCATCAATAAATTTTTTCCCCTAAATTAATGTATGATTCGCCAGGATTTTACACTTTTTCCTAGGAGGGGCTTTCTTAAAGTTATCCCTGGTTACAAGCAATCTAAGAAGATTGATAGTCTTGAGTTTGAACTAGAAAATGCACAAGAGGTAATTGAAGATCTGAAAAGAAGGTTAGAAAAGTCATTGAGAGTGAGAAAGAAGTTGTGCAGTGAACTTAAATCCACATAAGAACACGTTGATAATATTAAGAAAACATCTGAAGGTAGTCTGAGTGATGAAGCTGAATTGACCATTGCAGAACTACTGGAAAAGAGTAGGACACTCACCGAGCAACCGAAGTCAGCAAAGAATGATCAAGAAGCACAAAAATTAAGAATCACTGAGATAATTAACTCTAAGGGAGTAGTTGAAGATGCACTAAAATTAGATGAAGAAGATAAAAGAAAGCCTGAATTTAAAATAGCTGAGAAAGAATCTGAGAATCAAGCACTGAAGTGTGAAGTTGAAAGATTATCTAGTGAATTGAAATCTAAAAAAGAAGCCAATGAGGTACTGAAGAGAAGTGATGAAGAACTAAGATCATTGGATGCATAGATCAAAGGTTAGAAACAACCTAGAGACCAAAATTGGCTTGGATTCATCAGTGAGAGCACTACTGAGAAAGGAGAATCATCTAAGCAAGCTGAAAATCAAGACATGTCTGCCCCACCAAATTCAAACAAGCCTAGTTGTTACCACTATGGGAAATCTAGACACACTGCAAATGTCTGCAAAAGAAAAATGAGTAAGTCACTGAGCTCACCTAAGTTTGATGGATATTGCTATAACTGCAATAAGTATGGGCATCAAGTATTTGAATGCAGAACAAGAACTGTAAACAACATAAGGAAGCCAAAGTTTGATGGATACTGTAGTACTTGCAACAAGTATGGTCACATTTCTAAAGAATCCAGATCACCAAGGAGAAATGACAAATGGGTAGCGAACTGATGGAACATGCCGAGTCACCGACATAATACATCTATACCATGGGACTACAATAAAAGGATTTCATGTATAGTCTATGGAAGGTATGGACACATTGCTATAAAATTTATGTTATTACATGGAAGAAATAATAGGAGATCTTGGAAGAACCCTGGAATGACATTTTTCCATTGTCACAAGCTAGGTCACCTTGCCAAAGACTGCAGGTACCAAGAGAAAACTCCAACCGAGGAAAAGACATCTGAGAAACTAAAATTAAATGTTGAAGAAATGAAAGAGAAGATGAATAGGACATAGAAATGGCAGACTATGGAAGATGGAACATCATCCAGTACAGTTGAGGGAACCACATCCTCCGAATCGGGTGCAACCGACTCCACCTAATCAGTTAAGAGGTATGTATATGAACTACAAAGCAAATATTTTAATCTTATATCCGGTCCTAGTATATGTGCAGAGATCCACATTAGCATATTTAGATGCATTTGGATACATATTGATGAGTTCATATTTTACATCATTCGGTAAGAAGTAAGTAAAGGTAATCGGTAAAGGGGTGGGAAAGCATTTATTGTTATTTTGTGACTGTTGGAAACCCTAAAAGCTAGAGAAAGCTATAAATAGACTTTGTCATCTATCATTGCTACCTATAATTTTCAAGAGCATGATGAGAAAATTTAGAGAGATGAATCTTCAAGTGAATTCAAGCAATTAACAAGGTATTCCTTAACTATTTCAATCTATTGTAAGATCAGTTGAACACATTTAGATATCATTTGGTGTTGCCCTAGTTTTGGTTGCACAACCGAGTTAAGAAAAGTGAAGCCCTAAGTGAATCTAGGAGAAAAATTGGAAAGTATGGCACTTATGAAGAGGTGAAAGAGAAGAGAAAACAAGAAATTTTAACACCTAAAGCCCAAAGGAGGACAAATAACATGATTGATAAATTGTCAAAGGATCTCAAAGTTGATGAAGAAACATATGAGGATGAATCATTTGACACAAAAGGGAAAGAGCCACTAGTAATGGATGCCTCACCAAGTACTAAGACAACCAGAACAAACACACGGTCCGCAACTACACCGAGAGGAAAAAGGAAATCAGAAGCAGATGAGCCAAAAGGTAAAACATATGTGAGAAGTAAAAAGGCTACAATTCAGACAAGGAGAAAACTAAACTTGAAAGAAGACAATGAGACAGACACTGAAGACCTCAACAAACATAAGAATATAAGCTCAGGCCGATTGCAGATGACTCTAGATGATTCAATTGAGTTACTTAAGAAGATTGGAGGAATTTTAGGAATCAGGTACATGAAGTATGATAACCAGAATGAAGAAGGTAAAACCAAGATAGAAGAGACAGTTGTTTTTACTTTGCATAAGTTTAAAATTGCACCAATTGAAGTTTTTAACCATCTACCTATTGAAATTTATAGAAAAATTGATGCTAGATGGAAGTATGCACTAAAAATTGAAAAGAAAATGAGGGAAAGATCCCTAATTCTAGCTCAACCCACAATGACTATGTATAGTCAAAAAATGGAAGCACTTCCATTGTAGACATGTTTAGCCTTCCAAGTAAGTGGTTTGGGGTCATGGAAAGCACCTTGAATGGGTTCTTGATCTTGACATGGCTTCCGCCCTGTTTTGTTCCTCTTTCCACTCTTGTTTGGCCTGATTTCTGCATTCTAGATGGTAGACTAGTGATTCTAGGCTTCAGGATCAAGGTTGAAATTTTAGGTCTATGTCAACCTCAACCCTGACCTAGGTCAAGGTCAACCTTGACCTTGACCTAGGGTTCAGATCCTGGGGTCTTTCAGTTTCAGGAGGTCGGCCTTTGCAAAAAGTATTTCCCGCTTCTGGGTCGGCTATTTCAGGTTCCGAAGTGTTGATTCCTAATTTATATTTAATATAGGTCCTGTCCTAGGGGTAAAGGCTTTAATGGGATTTAATTCTCCTATGTAGGCCTCCTTGGAAGATTGTGCCCTAATTTCATATAAAAGAGAAACTTTCTCTCTCATTTTCTCTAAGAACCATCATCAAGTGAGCTAAGTCTTCTAATCATGATCAAGCATTCTCAAGACATCTTCAAGGGTGATTCAAGAAAGAAATCAAGAAAGATTTGAAGCAAGCATTCATCCATTCAAGTATCCATTTTCATGAAGGAGATCCATTGGAGGCCATTGAAGGATTGAAGCTACAAGGTGCCCCTTTGGTGATCTCTCTATCCACCTTCTTCCAAGCCTATTCCAAATTCAAAAACCCATTCAAGACTTGGTGTTGGAGATCTACAAGCAAGAGATTGAAGACATCCTACCTTTCTACATTCTACATTTGAAGCATACTTGTGGATTCAAGGATTTGAATCCACCACAAGGATTTTTTCAAGCAAGGTGAATTTATGCATTTACTTTGTCCATTTCTGCAGTTTCAATTACATATATTTGAGGTTAATTCCAAAATTGGGGGTTGACCAAGGCAAACCCCTCCCCCACAACAAAACAATCTCCTTTTTCTTATGGTACAGGTACAAAATAGTGGATTTGAACCCAGATCTAGATACCCTTTTTGGTAAAATTTTGGGATCCACGAACAAAGTCACTTTCAGATCTGTGCAGGTCAGGGTCGACATTATTGGGTCAGGGTTGACATTTTTGGGTCAAGGTTGACCTTTTTCATAAGATGACATCGGAATGAAAAATGATTTCTGGGTTTTGTTCGTCTTTGTGTTTCGGTTGAGTATCAACTGTCAGTTTTTCCAGAAACAGTCTACAAACCTTAGAAAATAGCATTATTTGATCTGCAATATTTCAAGGTTAGTACATTTCTCAGATCTTTTCAATTACTATCATATATCATTTCTATACATAGAATTAATAGAATTTAAGGTATCTCCTTTATTATTCTCCTTTCCAAATAGT
>MU227614.1:1499964-1510686 GCA_018584345.1 Thuja plicata | reverse complement strand
TCGTGATCAAGCATTCTCAAGACATCTTCAAGGGTGATTCAAGCAAGCAATCAAGCAAGATTTGAAGCAAGCATTCATCCATTCAAGTATCCATTTTCATGAAGGAGATCCATTGGAGGCCATTGAAAGATTGAAGCTACAAGGTGCCCCTTTGGTGATCTCTCTATCCACCTTCTTCCAAGCCTATTCCAAATTCAAGAACCCATTCAAGACTTGGTGTTGGAGATCTACAAGAAAGAGATTGAAGACATCCTACCTTTCTACATTCTAAATTTGAAGCATACTTGTGGATTCAAGGATTTGAATCCGCCACAAGGAATTTTTCAAGCAAGGTGAATTTATGCATTTACTTTGTCCATTTCTGTAGTTTCAATTACATATATTTGAGGTTAATTCCAAAATCAGGGTTTGAACAAGGCAAACCCCTCCCCCACAACAAAACAATCTCCTTTTTCTTGTAGGTACAAATATAGAACAGTGGATTTGAACCTAGATTTGGATACCCTTTTCGGAAAACTTTCAGGATCCACGAACAAAGTCACTTTCGGATCTGTGCAGGTCAGGGTCGACATTATTGGGTCAGGGTTGATATTTGTGGGTCAAGGTTGACCTTTTTCATAAGATGACATCGAAACAGAAAACAATTTCTGGGTTTTGTTTGTCTCTGCGTTTCGGTTTAGTATCAACTGTCAGTTTTTCTAGAAATAGTCTACAGACCTCAAAAAATAGCATTCTTTGATCTGCAATATTTCAAGGTTAGTACATTTCTCAGATCTTTTCAATTACTATCATATATCATTTCTATACATAGAATTAATAGAATTTAAGGTATCTCCTTTATTATTCTCCTTTCCAAATAGTTGATTCATTTGTGCATTAACCCTTCTCTTGGGTTGATCAACTTGGATCTCCCATTTGTGCATTTGAGGACAAAAAAGGAACATCTTATCTTCTCCTTAATCACAATTTCAATACTTAATCAATACAATTCAATTAAGGTTAAGGAATCTAATACAATCTAAGTAATACAAATAACAATTTACACATCTACACTTTACATTTCAAGGTAATCAATTTATAAATCAAATCAACCCCCCAACACACATATTTTATCTTACATTTTAGTAACATCTCCATTCCATCCGTTACATTTTGGTGACATCTATTTCTTATGTTACAAACTATAACTGAGATTGATGAGAAAACGAATACCTACTCTAACCATTTTCTTATCAAAAGTAGATCATTAAGGATCATGCTTGGAGAGTTAGAGAAAGTACAAGATGAGACCAAGGACCAATGGAGAAAAATTATCTCTCTATATACATGGAAGATAAGATAGGAAAAGATCAAGATACAAAAGAGAAAGGTAAGGACAATCCTATTGATCTTACATTGGATAAAGAAGAAATATTGATTAAAGATATTATAGAGGAGGACCCTGCCAACAAAATTGTAGAAGATGAAGATGTAATGAGAGAAAAGGAAACAAAGAATGAACAAATGGATAATGTTGATGTTGCTGATGCAAAACTATTAGAATAAGTTCTAGAACAAGTCAATGAGTATTTAGCTGTTGATATTGGAATGTCTAATGTTGCAACTAATATTGAAGAGAAAGGCACCGAATCATCTAAAGAAAAAGAATAAGGAGAAATTGAGAAGCCTAAGGCCACTGAGCACCACATAGAATAGAACACTAAGGCACCTTCTATTGAGAACCCCATAGCACAAAAAGATAAATTTAGTTAATCTCCCAAGGATCAAGAAAAAGACAAGACCGAGGGTAGACAGGAAACACAGAAGGAATAAGAAAAGACAGAAGAAAGAACATAACATAAGACAAAAGAGAAGGCCAAAGAGAAATAAGGAGAAAATAAAGAGAAGTCACTAGCCACTAAAGGAAAAAACTAGAAATCATAAATGAAAGATGAAAGTGTATTTGATGCTATCGAGACCACATATGATGCATTAAAGGCATCCCCTTCCACAAAATTATTTACTGGTGATAGTATGATGACTAAGAAGAAGAAATCAAAGAAGAGGAAACTTGTAGATATGAGCCAACCGATCATATTACCTCAAATTGTTCTATCTACTATGGACCCTGATGAAATGAAATAACATGTAGAATTGGTAGGACTTAAGGCCATCCAAAATAAATCATTTTAGAAGAAGAAACAAAATATATTGGAAGATGTGCAAGAATTATTATAGGAGATTATGCCAGATGCTACTATAAATGAGGAGGCAAGTATTCTTAATCAAGTAGAAGATTTGATTCAACAAGTGCGAGAACCAAGCAAAGACACAATCAATGGCATGATGAAAATTCATCAGAAGAGCATGAAACAAAAATTGTTGGAAGAAATTTTAAAGAACATTGCACTTGACAAGGTATCTCTTTCTAAAGCATGCACTGACATGGAGAAATTTTTTTCTGATACTCTTTTATTATTTCAGAAACTCTATTCCATTTCACTATTCATTAAGGATATCAAAGAAAAAGAGGAATCTATTGAAGAAGAGATAACTGAGCAACTAAACATATCAACCAAGCCTGGATCCCTACAAGCCTAAAACTCAAAGGTTAAAAATTTAATGGGAAGGAGGAAAGATCTCAGAAGTGAAGAATATATACTAAGGATAGAACTCATAATGTTGCAAGCAACACTTATTCCCCACTTGGAGTCAATGTAGACTCATTTGAAGAAATCCAATGACCTAGTTGCTTCTCTCGATTGTAGTTTATTGGATACTATTACTCGTTTGGCAGCTGATATTTCTACACACATAACTGTTATGCAAAAATTTAAGGATACATGTGAACAAGCCCTAGTCGATGCCAATACCAAATTTAAACATATTTTTATCAGATGTCTCCGGAAGATAAGAATAAGTAAGTATTATTTTGGCATGTTTGTCAAAAAACTGGGATAATAAGGATAGTCTGATAGATAAATTAAAGAAGGATATATATATATATATATATATATATATATATATATGTTATTTAAAGGAGATATGTATGTTTACATAAGAAGTAAAATTTTGAGGAGTATTATCAAAGGGAGAGTCATAAGTATTTTTGAATTTTTAAAAATTTTGATGACTTTGAAGTTTTTCACAAAATGCCAAACTAATGTCAAAGGGGGAGATTGTTACTTGTAAAGATTTTTTTTTGTCATTAGTTTTATGAAAATTCATATATCGGTGAATGTAACCGAAGGAAGGAAGTTATATAATGAAGGAGACAAAGTCAGTTAGGAAACTAAGATAGCCACCGAGCATCGAGCATCAAGCAATTATTAAGCACTGAGCAAGCTACATATATTGAGTTATGCAAAGATAGTTACCGAGAACTCAAGAGCTGACATTTCATTTGAATTTAGATACATTGTATCTAGACACTGAGTAGTAAGCATTGCACAAATTTCAAGGTAAAAGTTAGGTGAGTCATTGGGACTCCAAATACATGATTGGATATGATCACATGACAAGTCCACCAATGAAGTTTTAGAAGGCATACGACATTGGAGATGTAACCTAAGTTTAACCACTTAATCTCCACCATTGATTCTTGATTCCCTAGATCCAGTAAACTGCCTGAAGATTGTATAAGAGATCAGTTTTGAACATTGAGTAGAGAGTTGAAGTTGTTGGTGTTGCTTATGCTGATGTTGCTAAAGCTGAATAGTTGATGAAGATGTTGCAAAGTGAAGAAAAAGAGAGGCATGCAGAATGAAACATAGATTATGATTCTAAGCTACAGAGTGAAGAACAAGGCAAGATATTTGTAGAGCACAATGATTCAGGACAACATTCGTTTGATGCATCTATTGGAAATAATGGAATGGTGTACTAAGAGGGGAGGGGTGAATCAATACCCTCAAATTTTTTTATCAATTAACCTTTATCCTTTTAGTAATCAATTGTATTACCAACCATTTGTGCTATCTTATATTTGTGTATGTTATATCAATTCATTAACTCAATAAGCATGTAAAATATTCATAGAAACATTCATGAAATGTTTAGACACATGACACAAGATTTGGTAATACAAAAAACCCCTGTTAGAAGGTAAAAAATATGGTGGGGATGAAACCCACAAAGCTTCACTGTCTAAACAATGGAAGGGGCAAGTTAAGGCTTACAATTTTGATCACTTCTAATGATCTACCCTGTTAGGAGTATTATGTAGAGACCTGTTAAGGTATACTCTATTAAGAGCTCTAGCAACACTGTTTGGTGTGCACTCAGTTAAGATATTTACAAAGGATTGTTAAATCCACCTTTCTTGAAAGGGTTTCTTCTATTTGCTACACTTGTTAGAATGTAGTCAAAAATATTCAGTGACCTGAGTTTATGTAATCTATAACTGTTGATTACAGATCCATTAAATTCACATGTACAATGTATCACCTAATGTGATTGATTAATACCTCCGTTGCTCAGTAGCCTTGATTCTTGGTTCTTGATAACCTATTTCATCTTTTGTTTTGTTCTCCTTCTTCTTGAAACTCTTAGTCTGATCCATAGATGTGCTCCTTGGCTACTATAATCCTCACATCCATATGAAATGAATAATTACACATCTATTTATACAATAGATTGACCTAATTAAGTTTCATGTATTACAAATATAACTCTATGATCAAAGGTTTACAACTTGACCTTGATCTCCTAGTTTGCATGTTTTTAATTAGTTAGACTGATTAGAACAATTACAATTACATTGCTTGTCCCTCAAGAAATTGTTTTAAATCAAATCAAAATGCTAAATATAAAACATTAGTGTTTTATTTGACGTGGAAGTCAGATCCACATTTCTTGGGATATAACTGACTTTCGATGACTGATGCTCGGGTTGCTCTGTTGTCTATCTACCGGTGTTCCTTCTTTGAACTGTCCATCGGGTTCCCTTGCTCTGTTGGGTTTCTCTTGTGATCTGTCTTGTCAGGTTTCTCTTGAACTTAACACTTTCAGTGACCTTTGTTATTTGTACTGAAAGCCTGTCTTTCGGTGTAGGTGTTACCGATAGTTCAAACATTTTTTTCCCTTTGCATACTAATGGCAAAATGTGTCATCAATCTTCCCCTTAGAAATTAGTATCAAAAACTGATATGTGTAAAATACTAAAATGTGTAGTCTGTACACCATGTGTTTACCTTGTCATTTATGACTCCCCCTATGTATATGTTGATATAGTATATGTATATACATGTACACTTGCCTTTATACTATACTCCCTTTTCACCTTATCTTCATATCATTTTCCCCCTTTTTACTATTGTACATATCATTTCCCCCTTTTTTGATAGTAAGGGCAAAGGTGTATACTTACAACTTATCAAAAATATGGGAATGGGAATTCTTCATGTCTTTCAATAGTTTCTCCCATTTCTCCTATAGGTGTTCAAGGGCCATTTTCTCCAGTGTGATTCGGGCATACATATCATAGATTTTTTTCTTCTATAGACATCTCTAGGGTGGCAATTGATTGTCTTGGAGAAGTCATGTGTTGTTGCAGAAGTGTAAGATTTGGTAGCATTAGAGCCTGTAGCTCGATAACTTCATCTCTAAACTTGGTTTCTACCTCTAGAATTTCCTGTCTCAACCTTCTAGATTTCATAATCTTTTCCAAATGCATCTTGATTACATTTTCATTTGTGGTTTGACTATGTGCACTTGTATTTAGATCAGAATCTATTTTTGCAATCTTATCACTATTTTCCTTAGTGAATTTCTCTAAAGTGCACAACTTTTGTATTAAGGCAATAGCTTCATAAATTATTGGATCTAATTCATTTGCAAGTTCTCAGAGCTTTACCTTGTTCTCTGCCACTTCTTGGTTGATCTTTTATATCAATTTGCATTGATATTTTTGTCTTTCTCATTCTTCAATTGCTTTTTTTTGTATCCACATTCTGAGATGTGATTGCCTCAATTAGAATGATAAGTTGATCAAGGATGGGGGCATCTTGATCAACATCTATGTCAGGCACTATTTGTGTCAATATTTCCCTTGTAGTTTCTAACACTAGGGATTCTTTGCACTCCTTCCTTAGCTTTTCTTGCATAGCTTTCCTTTGACATATTTCCCCATACTCTTGGATAGATTCAAAATCCAATGTAGAAGGATCACACTTTGGCATCTCAATAATTTCATCCAGTATTACTTGTAGCTTGGTCTTCTTTGTCTTCTTCTTCTTCTTAGATACTGAGTGGGAAGAACTTGAATGTAGCAGCAAAGCAAGATTCTTTTCTTGGTCAGATGTGCTTGATGAAGGCTTTTGTGGTGTGTCTTTTTCTTGCTGCTCAATATCTACCTGTCGGATGGGAGTAGACGTCTCCACATCAACCTTCAGTTTATCTGCAACATCTCCTTTGGTATCCTTAGGAGTAGCATCATATTTATTCTCTTCTTCACCTTTTTCTTTGGTCTCTCCATCTATTTCTTTTGGCTCTCCATCTACTACATTCTATTCATCAGTTGTATCTTTTTTTTCATCATTACCCTTATCCTTGGGTATGCTTGCATCAGACTCGGGTGAGTTTTCCTTTTGTGATATTATGTTAATAGCTTGAATTAAGAGTAGCATTTGGCCTGGTATATTCACCTGTGTAGCATTTGTAGTTGTTTCCTGTATGTTGGTTTGGGCTGGGACAACAATGACATCTTCATCTTTCTATACCTCATCTGCAGGATCTCCTCTGGTAATATCAATGATAGTATTATCAGGCCATGTTTCATCTACAATATCCATATCCTTGTTAGCTTTTGTGTTCAATCATTCTTCATTAACATCCTCATCATTTATAAGAATATGTTTGGGGCTCGATTTAGCCTGATCTTCTTCATTGTGTGGCTTGTCATTGAGTGCTATTTGTGGCTCGGGACTTGTGTCCTTTTTAGGTACATCAAGTATCTTTCTCTATTCATCCTCACTCTTTCTGTCTATCTCAATTAGATATCCTTGTATCAATTTATAGGCTCTTAACTTTGGTGAGAACCTATTGGAATGTTTCTTCATCATTTCTTCAATATCTTCCATCTTAGATTCAAGTGGCATAACTAAAACTAGCACTCTTTACCTTATTTGTTTCTCTTCCTTTAGATCATATGTCCACCTAGCTAAGAGTCTCTCTAGAAGTTCTTTAGGCATTTTTTATTCAAACTATATTGGAACATATTTGAATATGCTCATCATTGTGATAATTGCCTCCTCTTTCTTATTTTGATCCTTGGGCTCCAATGTTAGCCATTTCCTAATCTTAGGGTCTGTGATTGAACCTGAATTGATGGTAGCCGCACATACCTCATCAATTGTAGAAGGAAGTGTGTTCTTTTCAGATTTTTCATCTTTTTTGGTGTCCTCTATGTCTTCCTTAGTTATGATTAGCCTTCTTCTTTTTGTTGGGGCCTTTTTCCCGGTTTGAGGCTTTCTTTTATAGGTCCTTACTTGACCTTTCTTCATAGGTGGTGAGTGTGCGTTAGCAGTTTGACTCCTTGTCCTATGTGTAGTAGTTTTTATAGGCCTCTTTGGGGGTGGTGCATTAGACTCTGTGGATTCTGAGTCACTCACCTTCTCTGCTTCACCGACGGGTGATTGATGCTTAGTTTCTTCTATATGTTTTGTCTCCTCTTCATTTACCGACAAATTTTGCATCAAAGTCTTAACCATTTTCTCTTTCTTTCTATAAATTTTATTCACAACTAAGCTGGTTTTTATCCTTTCCTTGGCTTCCTCATAAGTTCTAAACTTAGGTTGTGAATTTTCCAATGGTTAATTCAACAATACCTCAATAGCATTTGTTGCTTGATCTATGTTGATTTCATAGTCAAGTGGAGCTAACCATGTTGTCCTCGGTACAACTGGTTTGATAAAGGTATTATCAGTGTCCACCATAAGCAAATGTCAGTCTTGTACTTTTCTACTAGTTGTTATGGTATCCTCATCCTCTTCTGCATTCTGTCTTTGAATCTAGTGAAGTATTCATCCATGACTGATTTAAAATTATCTCCTAGTGATTTGATGAACTCACTAATCTATGTGGTCACTGGTTCGGTAGTGTCCTATTTGACATTTTTGATAGATGGGAAGGATTCTTGAAAATAGAAAAATGTGCACATAATGAGTGAACCAAACTTACATGAGTTAGAATTTGCAGTTTGGATTGTCCTTGTGTTCTCATCTGATTGCCTTAGTAAATGTTCTAATATATCTAAATGCAGTTCCTTCTTAAAAATTTTGTGTGTTGTATCCACTGCTCTGGATGCAATACTGCTCATCCTACTAGCCTGAAAGATTTTGTATCCTAAGATACATGCTCCAAATTTCATTTCATCATCGGTGATGGTGGATACCTTTAATCCTCTTTCATCCCATACTGCTCCTGTGGTATTTTCAATGTCAGTGCGAGGAGGATGCTTTAGTGCCTTTTCTTTATCAGTTATAGGATAACCAGTAAAAACATGTATAACATACCTGGTTATTGGTTTTGGATCATCTAGCCACATATTTTGGTCATGCACTCTACTTAGCACTAACCGAATCCATTCGGCCTTGAATTCCTTCAGGAATAATAGGGCATTTGTGATCCCTTTCACTTCAATGTGCTTATGTTCTTCTTTGATTGTTCCATCATCTTTGAAAAGCTTTTGTTAAGCTTTCTCAACCTCAAGATCTCCTATTTTTGTAATCTTGCAGTGAATATACGCTCGAACATCCTCAATGAGCAAAACCCTAGCTGGTATACTGGAGAACGCACCAGTGTTGTCAGTTGTGGAGAAACCTTGGAAGATCTTGTAATGAGGTTCTTCACAAGTGGCATTCTTGATTAGATTAACCTTTTTCTCCTTTGCATTCTTGATCTTGGAGGTTCATGAAGTAGTTTCCATCTTTTCAGAAATTAGGGATTTTTCCCGTAAAAGAAAATAGAGTTCTTGGTGAATACTGTTACTTACTTCAACCTTATATGACTACTGGGAATATTTCTGAGCACTGTGAATAGGGTTGAATTCACTTTTCAATCTGGTCACTTCATGCTCTGGTTTTTCTCTATTTCTTCTCTCAAATCTCTTTGTTAATAATGAGTTCTTCCATCGACTATTTATAAACTTCTTGCCCAAATTCATGTCATAAATGCTCACCCACTTCTCGGTGTTTGAAGATGGAGTCATTGGGTAACATACACACTTAATTCTCAGTGAGAACGTGATGCTCAGGCTAGGTGTCAACTCATTTGACTATTTACCGATGGATCTCTATTTATGGCAAAAACAACCTTGTCCCTTTTTACATGATAACCGACGGAGCTCAGTTTACACTAGTGACTTAGCTTTTTATGTGTTAACTGATGATGCTCGGTAAGTATAGACAACTTATCTTTGTACGTACATCGATGATTTTTGGTAAGCATTGACCGATGAGATTGAATTCATAGAATCATAACAAGTAATGCCATAGTGCATCTTTAATCATGCTAGTTTGGCATTTTATAAATATATAATGGAACTAATGCAAAAAATAAATTGGTATAAAGCAGTTCCATACTTACTTGTTCTGCTTAGGTGGGGGTGGTGATATCACTAGAGCCATTGGATAAGGTGTCACCATTTGCATTTGCTTGGTCTAGCATCTTCAATGTTTTTAGCTTTCCTCTACATTTTGTTTCTCATCTTCCTGATGTCTTCAATGGTGTTTCCATTGGAAAAAGTGCTTGTCTCTGTCACTCGGTCTCTACAGTCCTTTCTTAGATGACCAACTTTATGACAGTGTAAACATGCCATTCCAGGGTTAGTCCAACTCCTAGACTTTCTCATCCATTATCTCATGCAATTTGCAGATATGTGTCCAAATCTTCCACATGATGTGCAATTTTCCCATGTATTTTAATCCCAAACATATGAGTTACCGACTCTTTTTGGTTGATAGGTGTGTGTGTGTGTGTAAATGGGTACCTGTTGAAAAAGACACAAACACTTAATAGGTCATTGCATTAGCTTGAAAGGTTATTTAAAGCATTCAAAACCACTAATATCAGCCTATTGCCTTCTAACTAGAAAGAGTGTGATTAGTTGCATATTTAGCCCTTAGAATATGCTCCAAATTAGTGGCCAATACTATCCTAGCATGAAGGATTTGATTCGAATTTAAACTAAAAATGAGAAAAAACATACAATCTAGCTTGAAAACATGAAATGAAAAAAATAAAATGACATGCTAAAATGGATGAAATGTGAGTCTAGAGTGAATCTAACAGCATAAAAATGTAATTTTGATCTAAGGTGAAGGCTTCTTTTCTCTCAAAACAGGCTTCTATTTATAGAAGAATGGGAGAGAGAGAGGGGGGACAAGGTTCATTTATGAACTTGGAGGCTCATAAATGAATATGTAAGAGCCTTTAATGCCTAAGGAATTAATAAGGCATGGGAGAGACATAGGCTTAAGGCATCTTTATTAAAGAAGGCATTAATGAAGGCCTTAAAGTGGGAAGGGAGGATGTAAGAGAATATGGACTTTAAGAAAGTCCAGCTTGAGAAAGTGGACTTTCTCAAGTGGGTGGAGTTGCTAAGTATTCCTTAATGGAATGTGACAACATTAGGAGGCGGGTTAGAGTAGAATTTAGGATTAGGATTAGATTAGCATGGGTGAATGGGTTGAGAAGGGTTAGAACCCAGGGTAGAAGTGGTTGAGATAGGTTAGGTTGGGGTTT
>MU227614.1:1464430-1482284 GCA_018584345.1 Thuja plicata | reverse complement strand
AACATAGGAATTAATTATTTAAACAATGAAATTGCTTTTTAATAATTAGAGGACTATAGCCATTTTAATTAAATTAAATAGGCTAGGGGAATGGGTTAATTGCAAGTGGGTATTTGATTTAGGGATTAATTTAATTCCTTTATAATTAAATACTATAGCCATGTTTGATTTTGATTTGATTTGATTGGTCTAAATTGATTAAAATTGTATGGCTATAATAGTTAATATAAATCAGTGATGAAAATCACCTAGGATATTAAATTGATTTAAAGAATTATGCCAAGCAGTAACAGGGTCTTTTGGACATAAATCAAGGGTATGATCAAACTTAGGGCAAATAGGGTCCATAGTTGCGATAGACCAAATTTGGGTGGTTACAATAGGCAGATTCATTTTCTTTAGGATTCCACGCTTGTCTTTTCTTCTTCCCACATCTAAAAGATGTGTGCCCATGCATTTTGCAAGTAGGACAGTATTTATCCATGTAATTTTCCTTCTTTGGTGGTTTCATCTCAGATTTACATTCATATACTTTATGTCCTTTCTTGTTACATTTATAACAAATTCCTATGAATGAAGGTGTGGATTTGGGAATATCTTTTTTTTTCTCCTACAGACATTTGATGTGTGGCCTAGTTTTCCACAGTGATTGCATCACTACCTTCTTGGTCTTGGATTTGTGTAGACATTCTTTGGATCAGCTTCGTATAGAGATTCTTCATTCTTGGTATACCCTAGTCTGGTATTGTTGTTGAATTTTCTTTGTCTATCCAAAAAATCATCCATCCTTTTTGTACTTTCTTTAGCTCTCTTAATCATGTCATTGTGTTGCTGAATTCTTGCTTCATGCTTCAGTTTTTCATTTTATTCTCTTAGCTCACTGATAGCTTCTATTCTTTCAATGAGTTCTATGTTCATTCAGTTTGCTTCTTGACTCATAAGAATAATCTTATTGGTGATCTCATAATGATGTTCTGTAAGTTTTTGTATTTTTGACTCTTTCTCTTGTAGATTTTCAGTAATCTTCCTCCTGTCATCAATAGCTAGTGTTATTTCTTGCTCAGCTTGTCTAGAATTGTTCATGACATCAATCATTCTTACCATCCTGTGTCTCTCGACCAATTTATAGAGATTTCACTTGTCCAACTAGATTTTGATTGATTTCATTCAGAATTGTGATGCTTTCTTCAGATGTGTCTGATGCTTTGCTAGATGCAGATTGTGATGAATCAAATATATCATGTATCTCCTCTTCATGATAGTCTGTTTCTTTACAGCGAGATGTCATAATATTTTTTTCATCCAGCAACTGTCTCATCTTGATTCTAGCTTCTTTATATTGTTCATAGAAGATTTGTATCTCTAACTTATGATTCTCAATACTCTTGTCTAGCTTGTACCTTTCCATTGTATGATCTTTTCTCTTAAGTCTTTAAAATTTTTAAATAAGAGATCTAGCTCTGATACCAATTCTTGTAAATAATGGAATGGTGTACTGAGAGGGGAGGGGTGAATCAGTACCCTTAAAACTTTTACCAATTAACCTTTATCCTTTTAGTAATCAATTGTATTACCAACCATTTGTGCTATCTTATATTTGTGTATGTTATATCAATTCATTAACTCAATAAGCATGTAAAATATTCATAGAAACATTCATGAAATGTATAGACACATGACACAAGATTTGGTAACACAAGAAACCCCTACTAGAAGGTAAAAATTGCGGTGGGGATGAAACCCACAAAGCTTCACTATCTTTAGAATGGAAGGGGTCGATTAAGGCTTTCAATTTTGATCACTTCTAATGATCTATCTTATTAGGAGTATTATGTAGAGAATGGTTAAGGTCTACTCTATTAAGATCTTTAGGAACATTGTTTAGTGTGCACTCAGTTAAGAGATTTACAAAGGATTGTTAAATCCACCTTTCTTGAAAGGGTCTCTTCTATTTTCTACACTTGTTAGAATGTAGTAAAAAATATTCAGTGACTTGAGTGTATGTAATCTACAACTTATGATTATAGATCTATTAAATTTACATGTACAATGTATCACCTAATGTGATTGATTAATATCTCTGTTGCTCGATATCCTTGATTCTTGGTTCTTGATAACCTATTTCATCTTTTGTTGTTCTTCTTCTTGAAACTCTTAGTCTAATCCATAGATGTGCTCCTTGGCTACTATCATCCTCACATCCATATGAAATGAATGATTACACATCTATTTATACAATAGATTTACCTAATTAAGTTTCACGTATTACAAATATAACTCTATGATCAAAGGTTTACAACTTGACCTTGATCTCCTAGTTTGCATATTTTTAATCAGTTAGACTGATTAAAATAATTAGAATTACATTGCTTTTCCCTCAAGGAATGGTTTTAAATCAAATCAAAATGTTAAATATAAAACATAAGTGTTTTATCTGATGTGGAAGTCAGATCCACATTTCTCAGGATATAACTAACTTTTGGTGACTGATGCTCGGGTTGCTTTGTTGTCTGTCTATCGGTGTTCCTTCTGTGAACTATCTGTCGGGTTCCCTTGCTCTATCAAATTTTTCTTGTGATCTGTCTTGTCAGGTTTCTCTTGAACTTAACACTTTCAGTGACCTTTGTTATATGTACTTTCAGTTTGTACTGAAAGCCTATCTTTTGGTGTAGGTATTACCGATGGTTCAAAAACTATTTTCCCTTTGCATACCAATCAAAAAATGTGTCATCAACATCTCTATTAGACATTTTGTAGTGAATTTGTTTTAATCAGAGAATTAAAAATCCTGCTTGTGGGTAGGCCCTAACAGGTCTTATATTTTGTAAATCCTTTAACTAGGTACATATCTTAGATTAGAGATTGTAAAATCCTCTAACAAGGTAGACTTAATAAGTCTTTTTCACTCTTAACCGAGTATATTACTCCTAACAGGGTAAGCTACCAAAAGTAGCTAACATTGTAGCTCTAATCGAGCAACCTTTATATTGTAGTAGTGAAGGATTGTGGGTGTCATCCCCACCATAATTTTTTCCTCTAACAAAGGATTTCTGTGTGACCAAAATATTTGTGTTGTGTGTTGGAAATTTCATGATGTAAGTTATTTACCTTATGTTCATTTTATGCATTGTATTTAACTCAGTAATTTATAAGTGTGAATGGTTAAAATTTTTAAGGGTTGTGATTCACCCCCCCTTCTCAGTACATAAATTTCCTAAGTTATTCCAAAAATTACAATAGTGAAATCCACCATAGCTACTCCCAGAGGGTGGAACAAGGGATTTCAATTCAAACTTCTTTCACAAAGGAGAATGCATTAACAAGGAATTGCACCTCAAACTTCTCCCTATCAAAGAAGAACTCATTAACAAGTGATTTCACTGTGAAATTCTCCCTCACAAAGAAGAACTCACTAAAAAGGGGATTGCACCTCAAACTTCTCCCTCATAGAGAAGAACTCATTAACAAGTGATTGCACCTCAAACTTCTCCCTCACAAAGAAGAACTCATTAAGAAGGGATTGCACCTCAAACTTCTCCCTCACCTAAAAGAACTTGTTAACTAAAGCTGAAACTCTCTCTCTCAGCCAAAGAAGCAATCTCACAACTTTGATAATCACAATTAAATACATTTGGCTCCAATCCTTAACCAAACAATAAGCTTTTGCAATCACACTATTTAATGAGCTTGTTGATCCTCTGCAACACAAGCTCCCTCTGAATCTTCCAACAATTGCATCAAACTTCTAATATTAAAGTTCAGAACTTTCCTCCTCGACCTCATCCCAAACTATCCTTTACTCTATAGCTACCAATTTAAAATTTAGGTTGACTGTGCAAATCTGATCTCTATAATTGAAGAGTCTCCCTTTGAATATCATTTCTTCATCTTCAAATAAACAAATCACAATGACAAATCGTATAGGTTCTTCCTCTTAAATGATCTTATGTGACACCAACAGTCTCATGGCTATAAGAATTGCCCCCCATGTTCATTTCTACAACCTACATGAATTTTCATGTAATCTCTCATCATCTCGTTGCTTCTCAATCCATCTTGGAAGCATTTCTAGAGAGATTAGTAGAAGTTTATAGAATCAAACTATCCAAAATAAACTTCCTTAGAATACGCCAAGAAACTTTCCAGCAATACTATCTTGCATAGTACTTAAGGAGTTTTCAACATCATTTGTCTATGAAGCATTGAATACATTCATATAACCATACAGAGGAAACCAATTTTACTCATCAAGAATGCAAGTCAGTAGAAGACATAAAGAACAACAATAAAAAAATTTCTTATTTCTGCCCACTTCGTAGTTGCATAAAAATCCTTTACTTCTTGAAACACAAACGCCCAGCTCCAATGATAGTCATTATCCATACTCCTATTAAAACTTACACATATATGTGATCTCATATAATTCCAATCCCTCTCATGAGAGATTCAAGGTTGTCCAAGCTCTGATACCACGTTAATGTTTTACCAGGAATTGAAATAAGTAGCAAAACATGACAGAATAAAGAGAAATAAGAAACTAATATTTATCCTAGGAAAACCCTCCAACTTGAGGGGAAAGACCCAGCCACACAATAAATGATGCTTTATTGATAAAATAGTATATATCTTTGTACAACTATCTAAAATGAACCAACAATACACCTACTACAGACAGAACTAGCAATATAATTTGTGACTAACACCTCACCAATGAACAAGACAAAGAAATATATAGAAGACTTGACTCTTCATCTTCGAAACTAAAGATTCTTTATATTCTAAGAACATGTCTCTTCATTTCAAATAGATGTCTCTTCACATCTCCATGCAAGTTTTTCAATTTCCAAATGCAAGACCATTTTCAATAATTGGAAAAGTGATTCACCTTCAAGAGAAAGATAAATCCAAACGTTAGATAACATCAACAGGTTTTATTTTGTTTTCCTCTAACTGTGCAGGCCATTGGATTTGCATTAGTATCTTTTCCCACCTGAATAATCTCAAATCATTTAAAATCATGGCATTTAATCAATTGTTATTTTAGTTGGTCCTTCTTATGCACCTATTAGTTTCAATATAACAAAAATTTATTCTTAAGCTAAAATTCTATAAAGTATATTTTATGTATGCCATGTTTGCACTAAAAGAAAAATATTATTCTCACAACCTTGATAATTGTAAGATCTCATCATTTCACTTTTTTTGTGTGTTAGTGTCTACAATTGATGTTCTTATAACTCCTATGAACTAGCCATATTCAATCAACAAGTTCTAAGGCCAATGGTTAATGAACAAGGCTATGACAACCTTCTGTACTTCAAGCTTTGATATACTTAGGAAGGTTCACCTTACAACATTTATGAATCAAATAAAACTTTCAATAAATATTTTAAAACATCAAATATGCTCAATGGAATCAACCAAAATTTTCATGATCTCACTCTTAGACTAGTTGCATCTTTGATTATTTATCACTAAATATGGAATTGAGGATAGAAACTAAACTAACTCTACTCCTAAAACTGGATAGTAACTTTAATTTGATTTAATGGTATCTAAAAATGCATCAAGTCATGTATAGACTAGTGCTTATCCTAGGGCATAGAGTCAAATGTGAAACTGCAAACGGAACTCCATAAAAAACTCAATATAACCAATAGATCCAACTTTTCTAATGCCTAACATTGACATATCTAAATTACACTACCACAAAGTTCTACTTACAAATCCAAACTATCTACTTAAAATCACTGCTAGTCATTTCAAGCACTTTTAATCCCGTCTTTGAAAGAAAACATTACACAACTAACATAAATCAAAAACACTAAAAAGATGAATCCAAACATCTTTGATATATTGCATTCATATGAAATTGAGTGTACATTTTGGAGACAATTCTATAATACTATGATTGAAACTCCACAAATTTGTTATCATTTACTTCATGAAATAATATATTTACAATCAATATAATTCTCCTATCACCTAGAATCAACATTATTTCTACATACATGCTTAAAGAAAAATTTTAGAACTTTTACACCTACCATTAGTCTCTGATTTAAGTTTATTCTAATAAAATCTAGCTAGGTCCTAACTATGGTGATTATTGAAGGCCCAACTATGGAGAAGGCAACTAAAAATTCAACGCCTAGGTCTCAAGCCAAGGAAAGAAAGGACATGCCAGAGAAAGACAAGGAGGGAGATGAGTAGCCAACCAAAGGAAAATGAGCCAAGACCACTAAAAATGCTAAGGCACAAAGATAAGGACAATTAAAATTTGATACACAACCTATGATACCTGAGTACAGCTTCACCTCAACATGGGAGAACATTAGTGATACAAACCTTAGTCCATTTTATATGAATATGATAAGGCACAGAATGTATGGGGCTAACAAATCCAAAGAAATCAAGAAGATGATCAAGAAGGGCATCGTGCAAGCCTCAGTTTTCCCACCAACACATCAGTGGACATAATTGGTTTTGGAGATGACAAGGAACTACAATCCAAAAACAAGGGAATTTGTCACACCAAAAGGGAATGTTGCAATTTTACTCATAGTGGATTCCATAAGGGAGGCCTTCAATATCCCAGAGCACAGGGTGGATGTTCTAAAAACAAAGAAAGATGCTATGAAATAATATGAGAGTATACCCAATCATAACATTGGCCTCATCAATAAGGATTGGTTGGAAGGACCTAAAAGAACCTGTTTCTAGCTCCCCAATTTGACCAAGACTGATTGTTAAGAAGGTGTGAAAGATCTCATTTTGATGCTAAAAAAATTCATGTGCAGTCCACAAGCAACACTTTTTGAAACTTGGATGTGTTACTACATGGAGAAGATACTTAATAGAAATGAGATGTTTGATTGGGCTCTGATGATCAACAACAATATTGATGAACAATTAAGAATAGTAACACACATTGAGGCTTTCTACATGAATTATTACATAGTCTACATGATGGCATGGATGCGTAGGTATCTTGGATTGCAGTGCCTTGGGATAGTTGGGAACAAAAAGGGAGAGATTATGGTTTATTATTGCTACCCCCAACTCCACCTTTGCAATAATGGTGATTTTAAAATTGTCAATGATGCATTTGTTATGTGTAATATAAGAGTGTTGCAAAAGAGCCCACTTAGGAGGTTGTAAAAAGAAGCAGAAGATCTAGTAAATAAATATTGGTCTTGGTTTATTCAATTCCCCAAGTTTACTTACATCCATATTTTAGGGACTACAATTTTCCCAAAGAAACTTCCTAGGTTCCCAACCAACAAGCTAGTTTTGATGGAGGTGAAAAGTTAGTTTTTAGCATATGACAGGATTCAGAAGCACATACATAGGCTAGGAGTTTTTTTTCCACTTAGTCTTGGGAATGAAGTTTGGCCAACTCTTCAAGTGACAGAAGCAGCTGAGGGAGAATTTAAATTCTATTCTTTGGGATTGTATCATGGAAGAGAACCCTTTGATCCCCTCCATAAAATAAATAGAGCATATCGAGCACAATATAGGAACATAGCACATATAGAGGACTATTGGGCTAATGATAGTGATGACATGAAGATAAAGAGAAGAACATTTTCCAGAATTATAGTTGAATTTATTAGAGAAAGCAAGTGGATCCACATTCTCAATCAAGTGGAACATGATAGGCAATACTTGTTAGAGTAAAAATATCATTTAATCATATTGATTAATTAATCAAGTCACCTTTTTTTCTTTTTTTCACCTAAGCCAAATTTAGGAAGCTTTAATTTGCATTTAATAATATTTTTATTTTATGCATGCATTCTTTAGGGTTTTGATCTCCTTTATTAAGGATTGATCGCTTTGTAATTTTCATTCTAATTAATTTTCAGACTCATTTGTTCCTTCAATTCCAATTGTTCATCCACTTTCTTATTTTTGGATTTTCTCTTGTGCGTGGCAAGATATTTGCATGCAGGTGATTATTGGGTTTGTGAGAATTCAATATTCTTGAATTCTAACATAGTATCACAACTCTAGATCTAACACTTATTGTTCATCTTTTGAGGGGTCCTATCTTGCAAGATTAGGTTGAAATTTGGGGGTATTTGAAAAATATGGGCACCTTGGCACAAAATGGACCTCACCATTGAGCTCAAAACACCCAAAAACCCCTAAATCTATATAAAATTTGTCAAAATTGAAGACTGTCAAAATTTGATTTTTTTTTTGGCATGCACATTTTACGAGGCATATTTGTCCATATTGTACCACACTGACATCATCACCATGTATGCCAAAAATAAAAATGCAAGTGTGAGTTTTTGTGGGAAAAATTTTCATTAAAAGCAACATATCCTTTTTTAAAAGGAAGTCAAAGTTCTTTTTAAAATGGATGACTTCACTTTTTTGAAACTTTACTTTTTAAAAAGGCCAACATACCTTTTTTTGTCACCACATGCAACATTTTACTAGTGGTGTCAACATTGGCCCTTAGCAGGTCACCAAGTTTGGTGGTAATTTTAACACCCTCTAAATTTAGCAATCATCCTCCAAATTTGTCAAAAAGAGTAGTGGTTGGTTTTTTCCTCATAACTTGTTCATACAGACTCAAAAAAGAGCAAAAAAGATATCATCAGAAAGGTAGTTATGAGAAAGAGCTATTTTGCAGGTGGGGTTTTCTATTTTTTAAAATTTTTATCGGGTTTTCTTCCAGTCAAAGTTAGATGTTTTTTTTGCCTTCCCAGGGGCATAACTTGTGCATCTGAAGTCTATTTTTTTTTTAAAAAAAGGAGTTGGAAAGGTGTTTCCATGATCTTTCTAGATCTGTAGCTAATTTCATCTGAATTTTCACCAGGTAGATAAAGATCAAACATTAGTGCTTTTTTATTTTTTGCACTTTCCAGCTTTTAGATTTGTGCTAGGGTTTGAGTTCTTATATTGTGAGGGGGAATTTTTTTCCTTTATTTCACATGGAAGACTCTTCCTCTATTGAGTGACTAACTCCACACAATTATCATATGTGGAAGGCACATATGACCTACCTTCTCATGTCAAGGGAGTTATGGTCATGTTTGGATGAGTTTCATCCTCAGTTGACTCGCCCATTTGGGGTCATGCAACACAGGAAAAAAATGGATTATGCCATGGGGATGCTTTCCCTAAACATTTTAGATAGTCTTTTGTTTCACCTCGAGGGTTCCACTACACCTTAGGACATGTGGACCAAGTTTCATGATCTTTTTGGCACCATTAATCAGTTTCAAGCACTTTAGATTGAGGCTGAGTTGATCTCTTTGGCACCTAATTATTTTCCATCTATTGAGGATTTCTTGATGAAATTGAAATCATTGTGATCATTGGTACAAAGGTTGTGGAAAGAAGAAAACAAATACTGGGCATATATACCTGATACTCTCTAAGCTTCAAGGTCAATTTCAAATATATTTTTCTATATTCTACTAAACCATGGATGCTTTGGGTCCACAATTTTCCATGCCTACCTTTGAGGTATTATGCGATCGGTTGATACATGAGTAGTCCAAGATCACACAGTTGAATTCTCTTCTAGGATCAAAGAACCAAGCAATGGTAGCTTAGACATCTATAGGAAAGTAGGATCAGAAACATAAGTCACAAACCATAGAGCCTAGTAGGGATTCTAGTTCGCAACACCCCTTTGGCCCACATTCTCCTAAGAAGGAAAATCAAAGACAGAAAGACCTAAGTGTTCTTATTAAAAAAATACAAATCATGATGATTCTAATTTCTATGAGAAGAAGATATATGGATATGAAAAATAGGTTTTAGATTTGACAACTCTTCTTATGAAGAGAAACATTGATATTCCTTCTACTTCTCACATGTCTTCTTCTTCATCATCATTCCAGATAGAAGGAAAGGGACATGCATTATATGAAACTATTGGTCCACACTCCTCTAGATGGCTACTGGATTCAGGTGTTTCACACCATATGGAATCTTCTTAGTATTTATTCTCTTATTTTGAGGCTTCTTCTACCCCACACATTTTGATAGGGAACAACATTGTTATGACTGTATGTGGAAAATGTTCTACTGACATTGATGGTAGTTCATTCACTGATATTCTATGTGTTCCATCTTTTTCCTCTAACCTTCTCTCTATCTATCAAATTAATCATAGTGGGACAGGGAAGACAGTTGAGTTCACATGAGATTCAATGAACATCAGAGACAGTGAAACATGCAACATTGTTGCAAGAGGGATAGTTGATCATTCTTCCTGCATGTACCCTTTCTCTCATTTTGGTCCACCATCTCCACTGTTAGAGAATCACTCTCTTTCTTCATGAAAGTCTGTTGTGGTGAAGTAAGGTCAATTGAACTTACATGGTGTTCTTAATACCAGTGTTGTGACTTCTACACCTCCACCTCTTGTTGAGTTTGCATTTGTTCAGCAAGACTCCTCTTCAACTTTTCCTGACATTGTAGATCCATGCATGGAGCCACCTAGTGCAGTTGTTCAGGACATACCAAAGGACATTCATCTCCTCTTAGATAACAAATTCAACATATCTTTTATCCCTACTCCATTGGAGCATAAACTAGGCCTTCCAGTTTCACCTTGCATTCAGGGGTTTCCTCGTGTTTGTTTGTTGCCTTTATTTCTCCCACATTGGAGCCACATTAGTCTCATCATCGACATAGGGGTTCTATCATTTTTTTTTGGGGGGGGGGATTTGGATTCTTGATCCTCTCTCATGGGGGGCTATTTGTTCTTATAGTCTTGAGAGAGTCTCTTGAGACATTAGATTTGTACTTTTTCTGTCTCTTTTTGGAGAGGAGTTTTTTCCCACCGGGTTTTATCCTTTTCACCACTTTATAGAGATTTGGTTATGATTTCATACCTCATCAGGCCTTGTTGTTGAGCCCCAATTTTTCTTTCTTTCATGTAGTTGCATTCATGCACTGAGCATTTTAGCTACTCCCTCAGTTTATCTTAAGGGGGCATGTTAGAGTAAAAAGGTTATTTAACTTAATTAATTTAATCATATTGATTACTTAATTAAGTCACCTTTTTTTTATTTTTCACTTAAGCTAAATTTAGGAAGCTTTAGTTTGTATTTAATAAATTCTTTTTATTTTATGCATGCATGTATTTAATAAATCTTTTATTTTATGCATGCACTCTTTAGGGTTTTTCCTTAGGGTTTTGATCTCCTTTATTAAGGATTGATCTCTTTATATTTCTCATTTTGATTAATTCAATCACATTTTTTCCTTCAATTACAATTGTTCATCAACTTTCTTGTTTGATTTTGTCTTGTACGTGGCAGGATATTTGTATGCAGGTGATTATTGGGCTTGTGAGAATTCACCATTCTTGAATTCCAACAGTACCTCACCCCCAATTATGAGAAATAAAAGAAAGGTGTTATTCCTCACATTGATTGGGAAAATGAAAGAAAAGAGAGTTTGGATGCAGTCATGGTAATAGTCAACATTTACTGAAGTTTACTTGCACAAACAAGCAACTCGCCTACAAGCAATGAGGCTTCCATTGACTTATGAGCTCATGAAGGACACACTTGAACCTAAATCATTAGCACAACCATAGAGGATGAGTGTTGTATTTGAGATTAAAAATAATGAACAAGGTGGTAGTAGACCTCCACAAGAAAAGGAAAAGAAAAGAAAATAAATAATCAATCAGGAGTCACAATAGAAGAAAAAAAGGCATCCAGAGCAAGACATAACACAAAGGAAAACAATAGTGAAAGAGGTACTAGTTCCAATTGCCAAGGAATCAATAGCTATTAAGAGCTCAAGCTATGTCCCATTGGATTACAATGAGAAAGAGATAGACTATCCTCCTTAGCAGATTGAAACACATCAAGATGAAGGGAATGAGATTATTTATTTGGAAACACTTTAAGGGAATGGTGTGATTTGGCGACATGAGTCAGAGGAAAATCAAGAGGTCAATCAAGAGATCCAAGAAAAAAACCAGGAAGAAGAGAAAATAAAAGATGAGCTAGGAGAGATCAAATACCATCTTGGCTACTAAATCGATTTATGAAAAAAAATTACAGTTGAGAAGCTAGTTGATAGTGTAGAAGAGATAGTAAGGAGGGATGATAGTGAAAAAGATAAAGTTCCAGCCAAGAGATTCTATAAAGTAACAAGGAACTCCTCAAGAGCTCACATTTCTCAGGTTTCAATCCCAAAGGTAGACAAGGTGAGGGGGGAATTGAGCTAGGATATTACAACATGGAATAATATTTATTGGGATAAACCACCAATAAATAAGAAGTTGAGGAAGATCATGAATCTATTCAAGCCCTAGAGGACATAATAAACTAGGAAGTGGGAAAGAAGAGAACGTATAAAGAAGAAAACAAGAGGTTGAAAGAGAGTCTCAGATGGATAATGACCCACTTCAGTAAGTTGATCCAAATTTCATTCCTCCCATGCCTAGTTCTGACACATCTATGATAGGACTTGAAGGAGTTGGACTAATATGACAAGAGGCAAAGAGATAGGTGGAATCAATATTGGAAGAAGAAAACATGCTCATCAAAACTTATGTAACTTTCTCTCCCTTAAGGAATGAAGCCAAGAGATGTTGAGGCAATGTGAGGACTTTTCATCTAGTGAAGAGGGGGTTATTTCCCATTTATAGGATCTCTTGGAGGTACCACTGCATACATTGATAAAGGATCGAGTGTTACAAATAAGACAAAAGGTTGATTTCCTTGCTTGGGATGAAGCAATTTATCACAAGGGTGATGTACTTAAGCAAGTAGAATTTGATTTCTTAGTTACAAGAGACACCATTTCAGAGGTAAATAATGAGATACTTGTATATGTGAGATCCATACTTCACTTGAGCATAGATGATAATAAGAGGATAAGTATGGAATAACTTAAAGGGAAAGTGAAAGAGGTTTAATTTGTGGAAGGGAATCCACTCATGTTTGAGAATCTAAATGGAGCTATAAAATATTTGGTCTTCATGACTTGGTGCAATGCAACTGATTGGAAGAAATCATGTTCTACTTATACTTGTGAGGTGAGCTACTATGACAACAGGCTTGGACTGATGCCAAGTGTCCCCACGGGGGTGATTATTGATATTATGTCCAAGTTCATCAAATGTGAGAATGAAAATGAGGATTAGGGACACAATTCCCAAGGTGATGAGGTGGCATAGGCCCACACAACCCTAAATTTTCTCATTTGTTGATAAATACCTAATTTTGATTGTCCCATTTGACTCCAAGTGACATAGGCTCACATGGTCTTTTTTCTGATTGGCTCCTCGAAGAATTTGAATTTTCTCATTGGTCATCTAGGTGGTGACTTATTCTACAAACTCTCTCCTCTAATTGGCATATTTGTTAGTGTACCTTATCTGATTGTTATTGTTGTTCTATTTTCTCATTCCTCCTTGGAAAGAAATGTAATTTTTCTATTGCCCCATATGGTGGTGCTTAATTATAATTAGTTGGGTATTTGATATTTGTAGCTATGGTTACGGGAACCCTAATTATGGCATGTGTGGATTAATCTTGGCCATTGATTCTGACTTAATCTTGGCTATTCATTGTAATTGAGCCCCGATATAAAGGATTTATCCTCTCATATGTAAAGGGAGATGTTAGAGAATTGTTTCTAAAATAATGCCATTTTTTTTTCTACTTATCATTGTTGTGTTTTGCATGGTGATTAGTTGTGATCAAGTTTGAATTATTGCATGGTTATCATCATCCTCACTTAGAATAGATTTCCATTTCAAGTTGTTGAGATAGAATATAATTTTCTCAAGTAGTTTAGATGAATGAAAGAAATTGTGGATATTTACTTGTAAGACTCAAATTGAAAACTAGGTTGCTAGCCTCTTGTTGATTGTAACTGTGACTTTTGTGGTGAGTTAGTGATTAAAATTACTTAACTTCAATTGATATCTAGTCTTTAGTTTGCATCCATCGATGGGATTGACGAGGAAATATTGATTTGAAACCCATTTGAGTATACCTTAGAAGCTTACACTAGATGAGTGGAGTCATTGAAAAAGTCACATCTAGTAGAGTCCAAGTCATACATACTTCATCGCATTCATAGTTAGTAGTAGAAGTAGGAGTTGAGTTTAATTTCAATTCGAATATTTAAGAGTTGGAAATCAAATACATTTTCATTGCACATTGTGAAGCGAAACCTTTAGAAAGTAAGTTGTCAAATCTTGAGAAACAATGTAAGTCCCCTTAGTGATTCTACCAAATCACATCATTTCAGTGATTGTCCACAATATAAGGAAACTTGAAATCATTTCATGATCTTAATTTTCAAGCTTAGCATGAGAAATGACCTTATTCAAGAGAGGATTGAGTATTCGGTGTTTCATTTTGAAACATTGAGTCATTGATTCTGCATGTTGTAGTGGAACAAAACTCACATCAATGAGACTCTATATGATACTACCTTTAACTTCCAATAAAGAAATTAATAAATATAGAAGAAACCTCTTTTACATTTTTTGGTCTCCTTTGAAACCACATTAGCTAAATAAATAATTAATTATGGGCCCACCATTTAGTTTAATCACTCGTTACATCTTTTAGGAAATCATTTAAATTTAAATCATTACAAGAAATGACCTAAATTATTTTTCTAGACAGGGAAAAAATAAAATCATTTAATAAATGATTTCAACACAATTTTGATTTTTCCATCTTAGCATTAAAATCATTTGAACTGAAATGATTTTCCTTTTAATAAAAATTTGAACCCTTTAAAAGAATTTGATTATATGACTTGAAGATGTATGTCAGGTCTTCTTGTGAGCTCAACCTAAATGTTTTTCAAACTGAAGTAATTTTCATCTCCAACTTGTTTGAAAAAAAATCCTGATTGCATCTAAGAGAAAAATAACAAACTAGGTCTTCAATGAAATTTAAGATTTTACACCTCTATTTTTTATTTATTTATTTTTGACTAAAACAAGCTTAGTGGCCTCCAAAATCACCTTAGAAAATTGATCAAACATCCACCTGGAGCCATGGAAATGCACATACCTACTCAATGATAAGATGAGGATCCAACCTCAAAATAGTGTTGCATTACACAATTAGGATTGCAAGATATTAATGCTTGAAGTTGCTCACTTAGTTGTTTCTGCAATTGGACATGCCATAACCCTTCCAAATCATGTCAAATATGCATCCTAAAAAAATAGAAAAAAATATCTTTTGAATATGCAATCGAGGGGATTGGATCATTCAGGTATAATAAAGACATGTACCAAATGGATTTGTCTACTTCTATCAAACTTGCAAAATATTAAGGGTCAAAGTTGACCAATTTGAGACTGTTATGAATATGCAAACATAAAATTCTGATAACTTTGTTTGGATTGGGATTGGTAAGAATACCAAACAAAGATTTGAGACTTTGTAACTGAGAAAGGGGGTACTTTTACATGTAGACAATCATAGGAACCAACTCGTTTGTCATAAAATTCAATTGGTAGAAAAATATTAACTCACAAAAGAGGTCATTTTGGTAGACTTAACATTGTGCATGCAAAAACTTTTAAGAAACTATATTTGGTTTGGCCTTGGCAAAAATATCAAACGAGGTCTTGGGGCACTAAAAATGGACAAAGGGGCACATAAAGATTATGATAATCACATGTGCAACAATCCTTTTTTCCATGAAAATATGCAAATTGCGCGTCTTTATTGAACCCTCAAACTTGGTACTTTGAAAATTGATTGAAACTTATCATACGAAGACACAATGGGATAGGAAAACTTATTAATAGCAGATAAACATGATCCCAAAGTGAATTTTCATGATAATCATTGGAAATCAATTAACTAATCTCTAAAGTAGGCAACTTAGAAATTTTTTTGCAGGGGTATATCTAAGTGAGTAAAATTTTCATCAAAAGCACTTCAAATTTCTTCAAAATTTGAAGGTGTTAATAGTGTGCTCAACTTTATAGCCCATCAACTCACGCCAATGTATTTACACTATTATTGAGGAGAGATCAGTCATTTTCAGATCTTAAGAAATTGGACATGTTTTAGGCACCTTACTAATAGTTATTTATAGTTGTGCATTTTTTTTGGATAAGTTTGTCTATTGCATTTCATTGTCTATTATGGTTGACATCAAATGGTATTGAAATTGTTACATGGGTTGTTGGGCTAAAATTATTTGAAGAGTTTGTTGTGGCTACATTTAATAAAATTTGTGCCTTGAATATTTATTAATTTTAGGGGTTTTTCCATTAGTGCAAAGTGGTGAATCAGTTGTTCAAGAATGAAGTTTTTGCTACTGTTATTCATTTTCATGAAAATATTTTCAAGTGGCTATACTTGGTTTTAAGGTTCACTGTTTTCTTCCAATTCAAAATATGGTTTCTTTCTGGGTAATAAAATGGATTTATTTCTCTTCTCTTTTTTATCCTATATAAGTAATTCTAACTTACCATGATGAGCTAGAATGGATGCATATATCCTAGGGAGTATGATAGGATGCATGTACATGAGTAAAACAAAGATAAATCATCATAGTGTTCATACAACCTAACACAAAAAGCCACATTTAGAAATATAGGTGTCCATATATAAAAAGAGTTAGAGTAAATGGATCTTGAGAGGCTTGAGAAGAAATATGAAAAAAAGAATAGACTCTATGATCACAAAGACACCTTAATGTTACACAAAATAGGTGTTTATATATAGTTTACCCTTCTCATTTTGATTATGAAAGGAAATTAGTGCTATATTCAATCTATAGATTGATTCCCATCATTGATTGATTTGATCATTGGGAGGGGGATAAAGATGTTGGAGTATTTTTAGACTTCATATAAAAGTATCAATTTAATGATTAAGACATGTGGATGTGATTCTTTGTTGGGTCGATGGATGGAAAGGAAAAGAATTGGTATGAAATATTTCTCGAGCATGATTTTTGTTTCATGGAATAAATTTGTGGCTGTGTTTGAAGAAGAATATACTTTTCATTCAAACCCTACTACTCTTGTTGAAGAATTGCAAAATATCAAATGGAAATAGGAGAGTCTAGAATAGTTTTTAATCATAGGGTTTTTATTGCTCTTTACAAGATCAAAAAATTGTATACATGACAATACCTACATATAATGACATGTTTCTTTGAGCCTATTATGTTTCTGTAGGTTCTTATTCAATACAGGAGTAGTTTAATTCAATAAACATGCAACAAATATATAGATGTCTTGATTCTATTGACAATATGAGAAGGAATATGGATGAAAAATAATTATCCTCAAGAATAGAGGGTTTTTGTGGCGAGTTGGTTGATGAAGATAGTGATGGCCATATAAAATAGAAGCACAATATGAAATGATGATTGTGTATGCATATGTATAGGAGAAGGTTTGTGTGCATTGTATGATAGAAATATAGATGAAGATAACAAAATGTGCACCTACCTTCAACTGGATTAATAATTGGTGGATGATTTTAATGATGAGATTAACAATGAGATCCATTTTGAGGATGAGATTGTTAGTAATAACTGAGAGGGGGGGGGGGGGGGGGGGGGGNGTGGGGGTGAATTAGTGGCCTCAAAAATTTATCATTTTATCTTTAACCACCAATCAATACACCTCAAATTATTAATTCCCTACAAGATGCATGCCATGAAATACTTATAATAATTAATTGGCTGTCAGTTTACCTTGTCTGTCCTTATTCTCCTTGATAACGGATAAGTAGTAAAACTATTTACCGATACTTAGTAAATATGCAGAGTATACCAATCAATCTAGAAATGCATATGTGAAATGTAAAACAATAAAGTAATAAACCATACACACATAACACATGGATTTTAACATGGA
>MU227614.1:1447413-1457589 GCA_018584345.1 Thuja plicata | reverse complement strand
TACCATCCTTGAATCAGCCTCCATCTTAGACTGTCAATAGGCTTTAGGAAAATCTTGCTACCATCCTTGAATCAACCTTCTTCTTAGGCTGTCAATAGGCTTTATGCAATTTCAATGCTACTTTCATAAATCAACCTTTTTAGAAATCTGTTAGTTTATACCTCAATTATAGAAGACGGTTAAGTCCTGCTCTGTTAAGAGACTTGATGCTTCAATGGTTAAACTGAAACACTATGACATGTTTCTAATGCAACTTGAATTGCAGATTTTTAGATCTATTTAAGTACATTACCTCTCTGATCAATGTATCAATTCAATTATTTGTACTCCACACTTTCTTCTTTGTGATGTTGTGCTTCACTGTTCATCAGTGTCTGTAGAATTCTTTAGATCTCCTTCAGCTTGATTGATCAGGACTGTATGAAGTTATCCTTCATCAGTTTCTCTTCAGCACCCTCTTTCTATTGACTCCCCTTCCATGTAGGTGATTGCTTTTGGAAATTAATTATGCTTGTCTCTTATATAGACATGATATTCCTTAATTCTTGATTCTTGGCATGAAAAACAATCCAACCAATTTGATTTACGGCTTTAACTCCTGATTTATCTCGTAGTTATCTTCTTGCCAACTATACAAATCTTCTTTAAATCAATTACTTAACTCTGGTTGAATAAAACAAATAAAAAAACCAGTTAAGTCTTTCCTTAAGCTTTGCTAGCTAGATATTTTGTCATTTTCTGAACTCTTTGTTCTGTCGGTCAACTTTGTAGTTAGTTGTCGGTGACAACTGCCAGTTCCGTCGGTGTAACTCTAGTCAGATTCGGGATCTCCGTCCATTGAGAATCATTGGATTTTTCTCATCGGGCAACTTTGTTTTCATCTCATCGGGCATCCTGTGATTTTTCTTTTTCAGGCAACACTGTCTTCTGCTCATCGGGTATCACTGTGACTTTTTCTTTGCCTTTATCGATGGTGTGCACTCTGTCGGTGTTGTCTGTCACTTAGTGAATACTTGACTTTTATGCATTGTTGAAAGCATAATCTCTATTCCATTGATTCTCTGAAGTCTTTGGCATTATGTACATGACCATACAGATGATATAAAGTTGACATCAATGACAATACAAACCATTAACTAATTTAATGTCTTGCATTATTTCAACTTAACATTATCAAACATTCAATCAGTTACATGTCATCAGAGATGAGTGATCTTGTTGTTTGTTGAAACAATGTGGACAGTAAAGAATATGTGTATGAAAATCGCATGAATCAAATCAAGTTGTTTGAATTATTATCTTATTTTGTTGATGTTTCTAATTTTGTAGTTTCTATCAATTGTTTGTATGAGGACAAAAAAGGTGCAATTGTACATGAAAATGGGAATGCAAAGATTTGTGTTTGTACAACTCATGATATCAATTTTGATGATTTTACACTTGAACAATATGATGTTGGTGATCATGTGGACACATATGAGAACATATTTATTTATTCTAAAACTTGTTTTCTTCATCATGCATTATGCACTTAAAATGGGTCATATGAAGGTGATGTAGGAAATTTGAGCATGGGAGAGGAAGTATGTCACATAACTAGATTTTATGGCACATATGTTATAAAAATTCTCCAAGAGGTGACTAAATTAGAGAGGCAACTCAAAGAGTGCAACTCTTAGCATGAATTTTATCATGGTCTATATGGTTTTGCTAATAAAGTGCTTGCATTATCTCTGAGATGAGCCAAAAATGAATATCAGGATTTACTTTGCTTAAAAGTTGTAGCTTCTTATAATAGGGATTATTATGTGCTTGATTTTGAGTGCTTCACCTAAGCCCAACATATGGTCACAATTCTAAGTATTTCATGTGAAAAAATCCATGAAAAAATAAAGGCATCTAAATATCTATGCTGCTCCCAACACATTTTTTGACCTAAAAATATTGTGGGAATGGTAACACGCAAAACAACCATTGAAAACAACAAAATTTTTTACTACATTGAAATATAATTATCTAACTCAAGATGCTTCCAATACATTCCAATGAAAGAACTTAAAGCAACATGTTCCTTAAATGTGAAATTTTATTTTTGATTCTTGAAATAAAAGCAACAACCCATCGATCAAATTTAAATTTAAATACACCAAGTTGGTAATGTGATTAATAAAAGCAAATTCATCCTCGTCGATTAACGATAATTGTTACTCTAAATATAACTCAAAATTGTTACCAAAAAAAAAACTTTAACAAAATCCTCAAAAAGCCAAAATCAATTCTTAGGAAACTCCAGTACCACCCTACCCTTTCTTCCTATGTAATTTTTCATGTAAAATTCAAGCTCTTTCCCTTCGAGAATATACCTAGAGAAAATCACAAAGCTCATTCATAGCCATTAAAATAAAATAAAATATCTTTCCCAAGTTTCCAATAAGCATATTATTTTTAAATGTCTCCATACCCATTAACACACCCGCATTGTCCAGGGTGAGAAGAAATGTAAGCCATAAATTTTCCACCAACGAATTGCTCTTCCATGTGTGGGTCAATTTTGGAACCTTCACATCATTGCTCCACCTTTATTAATACATGTTTGCTTCAACTGTAGCTTCACCCTCCTACATATGCCAAGAAATGCAACACAAACATATTGATAATAGCTAAAAAAGAATGAATTAAATGCTTCAAGTCAAACAAAAATTTATTTCCTACATACGTCAGGCTCTTTCATCGTAGAAGGACCAATTTTCTTCTTCCTACCAATATCTTTGTAAAATTTTGCAGCTGATACTGCAAAATAAATTAGATCATGATGAAAGAAAAAGATGAGCAAAACTTGCAAATACAAAATACAGAAGAAAAAAAATAGAGTTGGGAATGAAAATTCTATTGATCATTGATCATTTTGTAATTACAAAGTATGAGGATTTATACAATGTTAATCACCGCATAAAATAAGAAATCATGGTGAAATGCACAAAAATAATTTACAGTTCTCTAGAAGAGTTATTGCATGTAGGTAATTATCGCCAGTTTACGTAGCATGCATGTCGACAATCATCTACAGTTACACTGTCAAACTAAAATTAAACAACCTTTTCTTCATAAATTATGGATCAAAATAAAAGGTGAATGGGAGGTAGAATTAACTACACTAACACACCCCCCTCCCTTAATTCTAACTAAGGAGAAAATGAGGAAAGAGGGAAAATCTAGCAAGAACAAACCCCCCCTCAGATTAGATGATAATAAAGCAAGAGAACTATTGTACTACAGTTTCTTTCACCCCAAGAAGAACTTAGAGAAATTGAAATGGAAGAGAAGATGGATCCCTCCATAATGTGTAGTCAATGGTAGATGCTCAAAACTGGATGTAGAAGGTGGACCATGATCTTTGAAAAACATTCTTCCCCTTAGGAAGAAATAAAACCAAAGATGTATGAATGAAGTCTCCCCAATCCTGAAAGGAATATGTAGGAAGAAAACTCAAAATAAATGATGTCTAGCTAGAAAGAAAAACAAAACTTGCACAATAATACAGAAGAAACAAGGAGCCGCCAAGAATGAAAATTCTATATTGATCACATTGTTAAATGTGTAAATTACAACAAATATATAAAGAAATGAGCAAAATCTATCATCCACCTTTTCTTATTGTACATGTTGATCTTCAAGACAAGACAATTTGTTAGGGAATTCAAAATGAGGGAGAGGTGGGAGCAAGTACAGAGACAATGATCACCTGCAAGTTTTGGATGCACAAGTGTGGTGTAGACACAAGCCAGGGCATGATTTAGAGAACACCTAGAGAAGGTTTATAGTGGCCAAGGTTCTAGAAGATGGCCCTTTAACTTCTGAAATCAGAATCGACGGAACATGAAGACTCCAAATTTTTGGAAAAATGGGGGAAATGGTTATCGCACCCCAGGGCGAAGAACTTATGAGAATGGAAGGAGATGGGAGAACCAGAAAAAAAGATGGTAAAGCTCTGATTTACACATAGATTGGGAAAAAATTTGATTTCAAAAAGATTGAACATAAGTTTAACAAACCAATGTAGTCTCAAGAGAAGTAACAACTAAAAGATTCCCCTCAGCAACCTCGAGTGTTAGGAGAAAACATCAGGTATGAGGTAGTGTCTATGATTAAGATTTCAAATCTTCAGTGGCTAGATGTTGTAGGATATTTTAGAGAAAGGGATTTTTTCTTCAAACGGTTGGGTCCATAGCCATCAATTACCATTTTTCAGGGTTGGTGTAGGAAGGTGTGGGGATAAAATTTGAAAATTAAAACCCTAATGAACAACTTCTATATGGGTACATGTGCCGTGAAGGAGGAAAATGAATGGATCCTAAAGAATGGGCCATATTTAATAAATGACAGAGGGGTTTACTTAAAATATTGGGTGGAAAATTTTGACCCCACACAGGAAAAGATTAAAGAATACCATGTATGGATGAACCTAGACAATCTCCCAATGGAATATTGGGATGAAATAACCCTTGAGAAAATAGGGAATAAAATAGGCACATTTGTATCTATAAAGAAAGTTATCAGAAAAAAAGATACATCAATACACCCAAGAATCCTAATAAACCTACAAAGCAATGACCCAATCCTAGATTTTATAATACTAGGGAGAACACATGGAACATGGAAGCAAATGATCAAAGTTTGGGAAGGAGAGGAGGCCCAAAATATGACCACACAAATGTAGAATGATTTCCAAAAGAAAGGGAAAGGGCTTGCAGAGGATGAACTTTTAGACCAGATAGAACATGAGTGCCTATGTGATTGGAAGGGGTCAGTGGATTTTATGGCCAACCAAATGAGTAGTTTGGACAGAGGTCAGTTCAACACCCCACCCTAGAGGAATCATTATAATGTAGCCAGAGAGGAAGCTATTAAGGGTATTATTATGAAACAAAATAAGGAAGAAGATAGATTTTCAACATAGTTCGCAAAGGAAACACCTTTTTCCCTATCTGAGGATAGAAACAAAGCAAAAAGCACACATAGGGACCTAAAAATATTTTGGGGGAACCCAAAACTGAAGGATACAATCCCTAGGGAGAAAAGAATGAGCATACGGGGAATAGACCTTATGCCTCATATGATCCTAAAGCTACGAAATTCAGGGATATCAAAAAACCCAAATATAAGATGGAGGTAAGAAAGTAAGAGATAGAGGACTTAAAATCTCCGAGAAAAGAGGCAAATCTACAAATACAACAGGGGGAGTTTTATGAACAAGAAAATGATAATTTACATTTCAAAGATATAGAAATTTCTCCAATCAGGAATCTCGAGAGCACCTTTGAAAGAACTAGAGATAGTGAGGATGGATCAAAAGAATGGGATTCACATTCTGTTTAAAATGAGGAGGAGGGAGGCCTAAATGATTTTGGATTCTTTGAAACACAGGGGTGATTGAAACAAGAACAGTGGAACAAAACAATTCTCAACTTTTGAAACCAAGAGTTGGGGAAAAGAAAAAGAGGGCTGCTAAATCAAACAAGGCCAAGTTAGCAATGGATGGCAGTGCTTCTTACCAAACAAAAATTTTAAGATTGGGAAAAGGCTATGCCTTTTCCCAGAGGAAATGAAACTCCTATCATGTAATGTCAGGGGATGCAATGGCTCTGTCAAATTATGTTTAATCAAAAGTTGTTTTGATCAAACGAAACCAAATTTGATATTATTACAGGAAACATAAATTAAGCAGGAAGACTTAGATGTATTTAAAAAGAGGTTTGGAAGATGGAAATGTGCAATGGTAGAAGAAAAAGGAGCCTCAGGGGCCCTAGGAGTTCTATGGAATGAATCAACAATTGATGTAACAATCAGGCAAACAAAACAAAATTGGCAATGGATAATGGTGTACTCAAAATAACTCAATTGCAGAGTCTCAATCTTTAATATTTATGGTCCAAACAATAGGATGAAAAAAAGAAGAATGTGGGAAAGTTTGGCAGCAATAGTCAATGGCTTGCAAGAGGAGATGGTCATAATGGGAGGAGACTTTAATTCCATCCTAAAACTGGAGGATAGAAAAGGAGGAAAGGGGTGGAATAATGAGAGTTAAAAGAACTTTAGTAATTTTGTCAATGACTGTGGATTGATTGAAGTCCCTTTCAAGAAATCATATTTCACATGGACCAATAGGAGAGCAGGTTTTTTGAACATTGCAGAAAAGCCAGACAAATTTTTCTTGGTAGGCAACTTGGTAGACACATTATGGACATGTGAAGTAGAGATACTACCTTTCCAAGGCTCAAACCATTTCCCAATATATTTAAGGATTCAAGATGACAATACACCAAAAATATGCCCCTCCAAGTTTGAGGCAGTGTGGTTCCAAGCGGAAAGGTTCGCTGATTTGATAGACAAATGGTGGACACAAGCACCACAAAAAATAGGTAACAAGGCCTTTATGTTTTTCATAAAGTTACAATACATAAAGGATAAACTCAAATATGGAATAGAGAGCACTTTAGGAATACTGTTGAAGAAAAACATAAGATAGAGGAAGATCTCAAAAATTTAAGTTTGAAAGTAATTGAAGATGGCATGCAAGAAGCAGACTTCTAAGAAGAAATCCGACTGTGAAAGGAACTGGAGGTTGGTTGATGAAAGAGGAAATCTTCTAGAAACAAAAATCCAGGGAGTCATGGATGAAAGAAGGGGATAGAAACATAATTTTTTTTCACAATTCAATTAAGATTAGAAGATCAAGGAATAAGATCTTTAGTATCCACAATAGTAATGGTGGAAAGATGGATGATAAGGAGAGTATCAATAAGGAAGTTGTGGCTTTCTTTTCAAAGAAAAAGACTCTAGATGAAATGGATGAAAGGAGGATAGAGGAGGTTATGGACGTAATACCTCCAGTAGTTTAAGAGGAAATTAATAGGAACTTAATGGCCCCAATTACTATGGAGGAGGTCAAAGTGGCATTGTATGGACTTGGAGGTGACAAAGCTCTAGGACCAAATGGTTTTCCTGCACTGTTCTTCTAGAAGATATGGCATATTTTTGGGAAATATCTATGGGAGGTGGTGGAAGAATCAAGAAATGAAAGGTTTATACTTAAAGATATTAACACTACCTTCATAGCTCTTGTCCCGAAAAGGATGAACAAGTTACCTTTGAGGATTTTAGACCCATTGCTCTATGTAACACAGTTTATAAAATAAACTCAAAAACCCTACCCTTTCTTCCTTTGTAATTTTTCATGTAAAATTCAAGCCCTTTCCCTTCGAGAATATACCTAGAGAAAATCACAAATCTCATTCATAGCCATTAAAATAAAATCAATTATCTTGCCCAAGTTTCCAATAAGCATATTATTTTTAAATGTCTCCATACCCATCAACACACCTGCATTGTCCAGGGTGAGAAGAAATGTAAGCCATCAATTTTCCACCAAAAAATTTATCTTCCATGTGTGAGTCAAGTTTGCGACCTTCACATTGCTTCTCCACCTTTCTTAATACATGTTTCCTTCAACTGCAGCTTCACCCTCCTGCATATGCCAAGAAATGCAACACAAACATATTGATAATAGCTGAAAAAGAATGAATTAAATTCTTCAAGTCAAACAAAAAGTTATTGCCTACACACGTCAAACTCTTTCATCACAACAGGACCAATTTTCTTCTTCTTGCCAATATCTTTGTAGAATTTTGCAGTTGATACTGCAAAATAAATTAGATCAAGATGAAATAAAAAAGACAGGCAAAACTTGCAAATACAAAATACAAAAGAAAAAAAATAGAGTTGGGAATGAAAATTCTATTGATCACTGATCATTTTGCAATTACAAAGTATGAGGATTTATACAAAGTTAATCACCGCATAAAATAAGAAATCATGGTGAAATGCACAAACATAATTTGTAGTTCTGTAGAAGAATTAATGCATGTAGGTAATTATCGCCAGTTTACGCAGAGTTACACCGCCAAACAACCTTTCCTCCGTAAATTATGGATTAGAAGAAAAGGTGAATGGGAGGTAGAATTAACTACAGTAACCCCCCCCCCCCCCCNCCTCCGTAAATTATGGATTAGAAGAAAAGGTGAATGGGAGGTAGAATTAACTACAGTAACCCCCCTCCCCCCCTCCCCCTTAATGCTAACTAAGGAGAAAATGAGGAAAGAGGGAGAATCCAGCAAGACCAAAACCCCTCCTCAAATTAGATGATAATAAAGCAAGAGAAATATTGTACTACAATTTCTTTCACCCCAAGAAGAACTCAGAGAAAGTGAAATGAAAGAGAAGATGGATCCCTCCATAATGTGTAGTCAATGGTAGATGCTCAAAACTAGATGTAGAAGGTGGACTATGATCTTTGAACAACATTCCTCACCTTAGGAAGAAATAAAACCAAACATGTATGACTGAAGTCTCCCCAATCATGAAAGGAATATGTAGGAAGAAAACTCAAAATAAATGATGTCTAGCTAGATCTAGCTAGAAAGAAATTTAAAACTTGCATAATAATATAGAAGAAATAGAGAGCTTCCAATAATGAAAATTCTATATTGATCACATTGTTAAATGTGTAAATTAAAATGAATATATAAAGACATGAGCAAAAATTATGCATGTAATATTAGAAGAGGTGGAAAAAAAAGTACTTCTCTTTAGTTAGCCTTACATAAATAATGCATGGAGCATAAACCTATGGAAACCACAAGAAAATATATCATTCTCAGATCTCCAATTTAAGGAGTGAACTGATGCATGCTAATGGTGATTGAATCAGAAATCTTTACATGTTAACGGTCACTGGAGTGAAAAATTAACACTAACACCCCCCCTTAAGGCTAACTAAGGAGAACAAATAAAACTAAAGAAAGGAGAGAAGAAAGAGGGAAAACCCATTTGGAATAAACCCCCCCTCAAAATATACGCTAACAAAATCTTTTGTGACAAGAAAACTGTGGACATCTATTGAATGATAACCACCATATTTTTGAATGAAGAGACTCCTCTAAAAGCAAGATGAACATCAAGATCAATATGCATGAGTGCCCCCAACAACACTACTCGAACAATAAGTAGATGAAAAACAAAGGAAAAACATCTATCAATCGAAGATACAAAAAAAAATCTACATATCGAACAATGAATAGATGGAAAACAAAGGAAAAACATCTATCATTCAAGGATGCAAATCTAACACATGAATCTGTATGAGTGATCCTAACGACACTACTCAACCATGAAAGAATAAATTACTAGTTGAAAATACAGGTGCCAATTATCTATAAAACTAATCAACTGTGGAACCAAGGAAACATCAATACAACTAGTAGAAACCCTTCCATAATATTGAAAAGAGAGGCATCATAGGTCCATTGGCATGGTGTCACTAAAGAGTAATTGAAGGCAAGGCCCATGTGAAAAGAGCATGACCTTTGCCTGATGCAAAACACGGTTCAACCTCTATTGCCATGTTTTTTTGATGCAAGCCTCTACTTGTGGACTAAAGTAGAATCTTTGGCTTCCATTTGTATGCCATGAGAATGGAAGAGGTTGGAAATTCCATTCTTTGCAACAGATCTGATCTTCAACACCAGCAAAAAAAAATTTCTCTCTTTCCTAGCTCCTAAGCTCTCATACCATGTAGAATTTTCAGCATAGATCTAGCTAGAAAGAAAAACAAAACTTGCATAATAATATAGAAGAAACAAAGAGCTGCCAAGAATGAAAATTCTATGGGTGGTCCCATAATAGTGTGTCCCACTTTTTGGCAAACTTTGACACAGAGATCAACATTCTGAGAAAAAACTTCATTTTCAAACACCTATTGCCGCAAAAATATTATGAATTTGAAGATGATGTAAACTAGGGTCTTTTAGCATTTTCTATCAAGTTTCTAAATATATATTTAAAAAAAAAATTAAAATTCATTTTTCCTTCTTTTTCAAAAAGTGGTTTGTGTGAAAAAACTGTGTTTTTAAGAAGTGACTGTCACTTGGATCAGCATAATTTTTTTTAAAAAAATACAATAACGATGTAATTCTTTCGAGATTATATTTGTTACTTCAATATCTAGAGGATGTAATTGGTTTCATTCATTTTGGGTCAATATTTCATAGTTTATTAAGTTCTAAAGTGACAGTAACTGTAATTTAGACATAAGGTCACTTGGATCACTCTAACTTGATC
>MU227614.1:1433253-1447327 GCA_018584345.1 Thuja plicata | reverse complement strand
ATTTTTCCTGAAGCCTTGAAGAGACAGGTTGTTGAATGACCAAACAACCTATGTTTAGTTAAAGTAATATTTGAAAGTGATAATGAACTCAATATGTATTAAAATTATATTCATTAGAAAGCTTGTTTTGAATCACATCATTTGGCATCATGTGTTTCAAAAAATCATTTGATTTGGTCCTTGTCCCAGGCCTTGAAAGGCCATTTTTTAGGACATTTTTTTTTCTCAAGGCAAATTTTCATTTTAGGGGTCTTCGTGCGAAGACCCTTTGCGTGAAGACCCCTGTGTGAAAAGTCCAGTGAGAATCACCTCGCTGAAATTTTACTTGGGGTAATTTGCGCAAACTAGGTCGGCCATTTTGAATTTTTTTTTTTTGAAAATTTAGAATGGTATAAAAGTAATGTTTTTTCTTTTGATTTTTTTACCGAATTGCAAAATGTGGATTCGCTTTTTCTATTGTTGATCAATTTTTACAAAGGCATTTTTTGGAGAAGGATTGTTATTTCTAATTTTTTTGAAGGCTTAATTTTGGAGAGGAGAAATATTATATCAAAGTATTTTTTTGAGGAAAATAATTTTTGTTCTTCTTCTTTTGGAAGACATTTTTTCAAGAGAAGAAATGGGGAACAAGAAGGGAAGACAATCTAAATTTGCTAGAAAAAGGTCACCTGGTACCGAACAAATAATTTGTGAAGCTTCATTGGTATATTATCATAAAACTAAAGAAGGTGAAGGACAAGCTAAAGTAGGAGGGTCAAGTGAAGTCAAAGAATTGCACATTGAAGAAGGGTCAGGATCAGTCCATATGGAAGCTCAAGCAATTGATGTTGGAGAAGGTTCAGGATCACATGCTCCTACTGGTATGAATGAAATTCTAAACTCAGCTCAAACTGTAAAGAGAAATATTAATTATAGAAACTTAGATCATTTACTTACAATGGATGTGGAGAATTTGAGATCACTTGCTAATGTTCAACCCTTAAGTCTTGCTAAGAAGAGGTCAATGAATATGATAGCAAGAGAAATATTGTCTAAATTTGATAATTTAGAAAAACTTGAACAAACCCAGTTTCTTTAAGTTGTACTTATAAACAAAAAATTGGAAGGGGCATTAAAATTATTGTGTATAGATGCAACATCAAGAAAAGAAAAGTTGTTGACATGAAAACTAATATGATTGAAAATATTAGGAAAGTTTTGGACCAGGTAGGGAAGCGTTCTTGAACTAAGATAAGACCATTACAAGAAAATTTATGTTGACATCCATTGTAGGTAATACTATGCTCCGAAAAAGACAAATATCTTCAGTTTCATCTTGGATTGGTTTTAGTAGGAAAACAATATCATGATATGTTAATAGGAGAATGCTTTTGGATGATAGCACCTGTGAAGGCAATTGGGCAATCATGTGTAGAGATCCTCGTTCTAATAGGATTGATGGAGGAATCAAGAATTTGGTCACATTATTTTGGAATGATAATACACGTCCTTCATCAAACAGTAGAGATGTTATTAGACATAGAATTTAAGCTAATTAATATGAATATAATACAAGACATTGGTTGGACACAACACAACATAAAATGTATGTGTCATTTTGTAGTTCAAATCCTAATATAAAGATTGGGAAAACATTGTTTGAAAGATTGAATCCATATTATATCAGGACAAACAGAGTGTTTAAAACTTGTTGTTTTCGTTATCATATTGAATTTGATCTCCACTATCAGGTTTTTTGAAAGTTTGTAGAAGAAACTTATGGTTTTGAAAATGCTCCTCCTAGTAGACAAAGTGAGTTCAACTCATCCATTTTATGTGACAAAAGAGATGATGTAGCTGGACAAATAAATGACATAAAAGGAATATGTCAAACATGTGCTGATTTGACTCTTTTTCCTTTGAAAAATGAAAACATTGATGTAACAAAGATGGTAAATCGCAAGAGTTACAAATATTTAAAGAATGAAACAAAATTAGGGAAAGAATCCAAAAGGTTAGAATATGTTGAAGAGGAGATAAAATGTTGGATTATTTATGGAAAAATCTAACAAATTGACTCAACCCTAAATTCATCATGCTTTTTTGGCAAAGTGGCAAGCACAACAATTCCAAACACTGAGAGACAATTTTCCACTTGGAACTATTGTATCAGTTGTTGATTTTGCAGAAAACTATTCCTTTGTTCATCAAAAAGAAATTCAATCGGAATACTATTTTTTAGAGAAAATTACTATTATGGTACATGTGTGTTATCGACACACACAATTAGATTTGGATGGCATTCAGAGCACATTTGAAGCACGAGTCATCAAGAAGGAATATCATTTTTATATAAGTGATGATAGAGAGCATGAAATTCATTATGTAGAACAGTTCTTCAAGATGTTTTTTGGAAATTTAAAAGAAAGAGGTATACAAATTGATAAACATTATGTTTGGTCAGATGGATGTGCTGCACAATTCAAATCATCTAGACCATTTTATGCACTATGTTGATATCATCGTAATGAAAACATAGCACATGTCTGGAGTTTCTTTGAGACTGGACATGGAAAAGGTGAACATGATGGTGTTGGAGCTTGCATCAAACATGCTATACGAAAGTATCAAATGAACTATGTTGGGTATATATCTGGTTTTGAGTATGTCTTATTCTTGTCTGAAATCCCATTGTCATTTCTTTATAACATTGTCAATTCTTGCTAAAGAATGGCCCTAAAATTTTTTGTAAATGGTCATGTCACTGAGAAAATAGTGAAAAGTGTCTAAACCCCCAAGTCTATGTTATAACCCTATTCAAATTTGAATCTAAAAACCCCAAGTGTCTCTGCGGGTTCTATTTCCACGTTACTTTATTCTAGTCACTTAAGCTATCTTAAGTCATGTGTTTATCTTTAAAAGGGTCATGTTATAAAGTTGTGTTATCCTAACCACTTTAATATTTCCTAAGTCATGCCGCCGAGAAAAGCCTTTTATTTTAATGTTTCATGTGGTGAACAAATTTCTTTTGATCTAATGGCCTGCTTAATCGCTGATGCCCAGAGATGTGAAAGATCTAAATTATAAGTCATTAAGCTGTGAGGACATGTGTCTTGGCGGGCCCGATACTTTTGGAAGTTGTTTAAAGAAATATGCAAGTTGGACTTGATCCAACGGTCTGCTTAATGGCTTAGCAGAGAAGATGCTTGAGATCTATACCTTAAGTGATTAAGCCATGACACCACGTGTCCTATGGGTCTGGCTGTATGTCGAAGGTGAGACGTTAAGTGACGAGCAAGTTGCGGTTGATCTAAAGGTTAACTTAATGGCTTAAAGGTGAAAGTGCTCGACATCTACTCTCTAAGGGATTAAGTGGTGGTGACATGTGGAGGTGGAAAACCTAGTATAAATGTAATGAAATAGTGTGTACTTTATAAAAAATTGGATGGCTCACTTTATGGCTTAATATCAAAGATGCGCAAGATCTACTCCCTAAGTCATTAAGCCATGCTGCTGCATGTCCAATTCATGACATGTAATCCACTAATAGAAAGGTGACCATAGATTAAAATCTGAGTAAGTTATGTTTGACTTGATGGTCAACTTAATCACTTAGGTAGAGAAGTGCTTGACATCTACTCCATAAGTGATTAAGTCTGAATGATGCGTGGCAAAGTTGATGGGTCCCAGTGCAACGCTCAGCAAATTTAAAAGGATGCAACTTGTAGAAGATCGGATGGCTTGCTTAATTGCTTGATAAAAAAAGTGAATGAGATCTAATCCCTAAGTCATTAAGCGGTGATGACACATGTCCTAGATGATTAGTGTATTTGTAAAACTCATAAGATCTACATAATGAAACAAGCTTCTGAAAGATCGACAACCCAATTTCAAAGTTGTAAAAATAATCTCAGCAAGCTGTTATAGCTGTGAATTTCAACTCAAGTGAATTAATTGCAGAGCGTGTGGCTACTTCAGTAAAATTCAATGTGATAGACTGATGTGATGGAAGTATATAATTTAGTGTTCGAAAGCTCAAAACTGCCATCATTATTGAAGTGATTGAAGTGAATATCAAAGTTGCAAGATTCTCGTGCTCTGTGTTGCCAAAATTACAAAAAGGGTAAGTCTCTTGATCAAATAAGTGAATTTCATGCTTACAGTAGAATTCTGAATTCTTAAGGATAAACAAAAGTATTTCCATAAGTTTGACACCATTACTGTTAAAACCCTAAGCTAAAAGATGGCCCCTAGGATTGAATTCTCAGGTAAAATAGAGTATAAGGATAGGAATGTGTGGGACGATTTGTTCCAACAATTAAAAGGATCCTCAAATGATTCCACTCAGATTAAAAAATCCATTCCCATGAATCCTCATTACAAAGTGGGGGAATGCCTATACGATATGGGGAGATGGGTTAGGGATGCCAAAGTTGGCGTAAATGGTCTCACTTTATTCAGAACTTCCTATGGCCAAAGAAAAGCCCCTACCCCTGATTGTAACATATGGAGTCTTGATGTAGGAAAATTAATTGTTCTTGGTGTATTTATGGACATGGATTTGTTGATTACAGTAGCAAAGGTTTATGATCATGTGTGTAGGGTCCTTAGGGACAAAAATGGGAACATACTACTAAGTATCAATGCAGATGAAGTCAGAAAGGTTTTCAAGCTGACTGATCTCACAGTTCAAATGGATGATATTGAATTTGATTTCTTCAAAGAAGTGTAAAAACTAGAAGGATTACTAAAAGGGTGAAGCCCTAAAAGGATATTTTAACAAGATAGGGGATTTGTGCATAGTTGGTCCTAAAACACCTGAACCCTTCAAACTGGATTATTTTAATGGTAAAGCCAGGAAGATGTATAGTGACTTATGCCATGTATTAGGAGAAGATGAAGAGATGACAATGCCTGTTCATATGATTCTCATGATGGTTCAAATCCTGCATCCGCATTTGTCTATAGTTTTTGATTATCCAAATTATATTTTTGATCTAATGCACAAGGGTTTGGTAAGAATAAAGGAGAAAAAAATAGTTAAACCAATGGGATGGTACTCCATAATGATGCACATGTTTTTATTCAACAATGCTGATTATTTTTCAGGAAGAAATGAACCTCACAAAGTTTAATGATGATGATGATGATATGCCAGTTCAATTATGGAGCACTAACTTGTCTTGGGATAGGAAAGAAGCAAGTTACATAAAATTTGATAGATCTTTTGCATCTAGGCTTGAAGCACTGTTATGCACAGATAAAACTAGGATTCATACAGATGTGTTAAGACTTCTGAGACCCATGGAATATGTTCCAGAATTAAATACTACCCATAATTGGGGTGATCTCATCTTGTACCCTGTCTCAACAGTTATTAGAATATATGGTTTTAGAAAAACCCCAAATGTCCTACCTTACAAAGTCACAAAAAAATTTGTCTTGGAAAAGGTTCTCAGGTAGCTAGGTGGGTTACAAGAGGAATCCCTAATTGGTAAAATGAAAGGCTCTATTTTCTCCAATCTCACAAGGGCTCACCATTTCATCATCACCAAGGGAGGGTGGACCCAATTTGATAAATATTTTGAACCATACCATTTGGCCACATCAGTAGCTAGATGTGAAGATAATGAAGGATTCATCTTGGACATGTTTAGAGTAAGGAAAAAATTCTTGGCTCTAAATCATCAATTTAACTTCCCTGAAGATATTATCAGACATGAGTTTGATTTAGTAGAGCAGGAGATTAAAAAGGAAAAGTGGCTAGTCTATAAGAAAAAATTGGATTTTATTCATCAGTTTGATAGGTCATATGATCCTTTGGAGACATTCACTCACTGGGGAAAGAAAATATAGTCTCTAATGACTATGTTTGAAGATTTCAAACAAACCCTAGATGAGAAGAAGAAGAAAATAATGGATGAAGAGCCAAAGAAAGCAAAGGCCATTCTAAATAAAAGTACACAGGGAAGAGTTATTCCACCTAGTAATTATGTGGTATACCAGAGAAGAGGATACATCACTATATTGCCTACGATTGAGAAAATAGTTGATCAGAAAGGAAAGAGACCACTAGATGCCAGTACCCAATCAATGCCATCCCCTAAAAGGAAAAAGATAGGAGGAAAAGAACAATCACAAAGTGAATTATACTCCCCTTCTCAATCTCCCCTGCACATGGATGACAAAAGTGTGGTAGAACAATTAGTAAAAATGGGAGATACAGGGCATGTCTTTATCATAGCCCAAGAGTTGCAAGAAGGAGTACCTGAGGCTCCTAAACAACCAACATTGGATTTGACTATGGCTGAGTTTGCAGGAAAAGAATTGGATCCTATCACCAAGCAAGCTAGTGATGAATTCCTAGTTGATGAAAAATTTGTAAAAACCAGGGATTTAATTCAATTTATATGGAGAATTCATATTAATGAATTCAAGGAAGCATGTAAAAAGATGCATGATGTTCATCCTGATAAGAGTAGATATGAAATTGAGACATAAATAAAATAGAATATGATGGCCAAGTTTGGAAAAATTACTCCTAATGAGGGTAGAGCACTGGTGCAAAAGGAAGGGGTCATTATTTTACCTCAGTGGGATCTTGCTGATGTAATCATTTTTGATGCAATAATAAAAGAAGCTAAGCCAAGGCAAGCTGGAGAGGCATCAATGGGTGTAAAATTTAGTGAAGATCATGCAGCACTTGTAATTTGGTCCATAGAAAACAAATCAAGTAAAAGAGTTGGAAAAGAGGATCACTCCAAACATTCAGGTAATCTCTTAGTAAGGAGAGTTACAGAAACATGGGTTGTGGAAGCAACAAATATGACTTTGGAAACTACCAAGTTTTCAGTCAATGTAGCCAAGAAACTAGAAGATGAGCTCAGTGATTTGAATGAGAGGTTTGAAATGGTTTTGGGGGATTATAATGAGGAAAAGGTGAAATATTTAGAAAAGGATAAAATAATTACTTTCTTGGAAGGAAAACAATCTGGTCAATTCATTTCCCAAAGGATGTTAACCCAGGACCCATATCAACCTTCCTCATCCAGCCCATTTGTGACTTACCCCCCATCCCTTGCACCAATAAGCCCTACTACCCAAGCAATCATTGATGCTAAGAAAGCAGAGTTAGAGGCTGAAAAGAATAGGTTGGTCACTGAAAGATCAAGGTTGGAAGAAGAAGACAAAAAGGATCTTGAGGAATCCCCTACATATAAAGAAGCTAAAGAATTTGTGAAGCAGAGGCATTCTAATAAGATATAATTTAACCTCAAGAGGTGTGCTAGTGAAGTCAATTTTGCTAATCTCTATTTGATGGGAAAGAAGATTGTCAGCATAATAAACAAGCATGATGAAGGTAAAGAGCATTGGGGATTGATAATTGACAGCTAGAAAGGGAAGAAAGCCCATGTAAAGTAATTCTATTCCACCTCAAAGGAGCATAATAATATTGATATCATCTTGACAAGGACTTACAAATGCCTTAAACTGATGGCTGACCTGGACATCAAGAAAAATGTGGTCATAAAAAAGATAGAGACCTTGAGAAGAGAATTTTCTAGAGATAGGTATGATATGTTTCCTAACATGTTCAAAAAGGATGGAGACATAAAAAATGAAGCCCTGTGGCTAATTCAGTTGAATGAAACACTAACCAATAGGACAAACAACATTATCACATTGGAAAACACATGTTGGTTTGTATTAACCATTGACATTCTCAACAAGGCCAGGGCATTTTTTGAATCTTGGGAATCAGAGATTGAGAAGGCCAGTATTGATTGGGAGTTCAACAGCCAAAAAGATGAGGTTCTCAACTTTAGTTTCCTGAATGATGAGGTGTTTACCACCTGGGTAAGCAAATATGGTATAGTTACTCCAGTAGCAGAAAGTAGTAATGTAGGAGTGACAACGAGCACCAACGATGCTTAGCAGTTTGAATAAAGGCAAGTATAGGACTCTACATTAGTGAAGACAACAAATTCTAGATGATGAAGACCTAAAAACTTTAAATTAGTTGCAAACATTCAGGCGGTCATCAGACAAAAGACTATGTAGCTTGTAAAAAAGAATGGTTATTCTCTTCGTCGATATTTTGTCCTATCTGAGAGGTGTAAATTTTGTCCTATAACTTAGTCATCTGAAGCTTGTTGCATCCTTATTTTCTAAAAGGATCCAAGATGCCTAAGGCTATCTATAAATAGCAAGTTGTATTATATTGTAAAGGATGGTAAAATCAAAACTGCAAGGCAGGCTTTTGAATGGTGTCTAGTTTTTTCAAGTTTACAGTCAGTCTGAATGTATTGAAATTAGAAGGTTATTAATAAAAATATGATGGAATTTCCAGTCTCAAATTTTTGATGTCTTCTTGCATTTTATTTAGCTTTTGTATGTTTAATGTGTAAGGCATGTTAAATGTATCAGTTGAAAGGTAACTGTGTTGCTATTAGTAATTTGCTATCAAGGATGGTTTAAATATTACAAATAGTTCCATGGGGTTAGGGTTTGTGCAAGAATTTGATACAGGGATATGAGAGTGAGAGGATAGTTTGTAAGGCATATTATCTAAGATCTTGTTGTGTTTGATTAATTATCTTTGATGAATGTATGTTTTCATTGTGACCCTATGGCCCGGAGTTAGGCACTGGTCAAGTTCTAAATAGTAGTATTATTATCAATCAATCAAATATTGAAAATATTTACTTTCTGTTGTCAAGATATGTGGATGCTTAGCTAATTGTATTGAGAAGTACAATTCATTTTGATGATTACTTAGAGAGAGAATCAATAGGTTAACCTTCCTAGTTCTAAGAACTTAAAAAGAAAAAGGAACATGAATCCTTGATCCACTGTTAGATTCTAAGTCACTTACTGAATCTAAAGATAGGTACACCCACCTGAGTTTGTGATGCTCAAAGAAAAGAAGGATTATATCCTTGTTAATTATCCTTGTTCATGTATGAATCTGAATGGGGAATTGAGGGTCAAGCATTTATTGCTATTTTAATTGATTCTACAAGAAAAAGTGCTAACAAATTATAAGGGATTTCATATAAAAAAATGCACATGATGTTTTTGAATTGTGCAAGACACATTTCACACCAAATGAGAATGACATGTCATCAGGAATGACTCAAGTGGTACCACATAGAAAATTTTTGGAGATAAAAGGTATGCATGCATTTTTAAATTATTCAAGTGTTTAAATTTGTTATGTGCATTCTTTATTCAAATTATATTTATAGAATGTAATATTATATATGCATTTGTTCAGGTGTGGATAGAAAAATTATGCATGGTTGTAAGCAGATAGAAAGGACATGATCTTTGCATTCAGTTATGAGTATGAATTTCCGCAATTGGACGTTGAACACTAGGGACTACTCATGCTTTTGTTGTCACTGCATTGCTGACAATTATGAGGAATGCATCAATCAAGACCATGGATATGTAGGTGAATGGAATATAGTGCCACTAGTTGTTACTAATACATTTGATAGAGATGAAGATGAAAACTTCAATGATGTTCCTTTGATTTCTACTAATTATGATCATATCTCGGGATTGGTCAAAATTGGTAAGTATATATTTCACATTATATGGTCCATTGAGCTGCATGTAGCTAGATAGATAAATAGATAGATCTATAGATTGAATATATATCTATCATGTAAATTTTAATATCTCACATGTGTGTGTGTGTGTGTGTGTGTATATATATATATATATATATATATATATATATATATATTGTAGGGGATGTCTTTGCAGTGATTATTGCGCATGGAAATGTAGAAGGAGTTGGTTATTATTTACTGCGTTGTACTGTAGTGAGGATGAAGTTACTTGAACCTGAATAAAGTGACATAATGTTGTTCCCCATACATTTATATGCTTTACATCAATATATTGAACTCAATTTGTAAATTTTTAATTTTAACCTTTTAACAAATTTCAAATTTAGTTCTTTTAAATTTATATTGTTAAAATTTGTGACCCGCGGGTTCAGTTTTTTTAGAGGGAACATATTTCAAGAAAATAAAAGTAATTCAGCATGGTATTGACTTTGTTGATTACCAACCAGACAATAAGTTCTTTCAATATAGTCACCTAGTAGTTGCCACCTCCATTTGTCTCCATACAGTTAAATCTCAACATGGACGTCGTAAGTGGAGACTAGATAGTGAGGATCATGAGAGAATATTACATGTTCTCCATAAAGGTCTGAACCACTTGAGTTGGTCTAAAAAGTATCATATGTATGTACCTATTTCATGTGTTAATACCTACTTGATATTTGTGGATTAAATTGACTATGTACTTTGTTGATATATTTAAATATATGATGGACTATAATTTGTTGATATATTCAAACATATGATGGACTATAATTTCTTGATATATGTATGCTTTGATTGTTCAATGATTTTTATAGATTTCTTAAATTAGTTAAAGATCCCCTTAAGACATTAGTTTGAACACTAAAACATGATGAAATTAGTTCTAGAATGAGTTAGAATACTTATTGTCCATTAGTTACATGTATTAACTTGTTATTTTTTATGATATTAATTCTAGATCCCCTTAAGACATTTTTTAGATTACTAATGACATTTTTTAGATTACTTAAATGTATGCTTTGATTGGTCAATGATTTTTATAGAGTTCTTAAATTAGTTCAAGATCCCCTTAAGACATTAGTGTGAACACTAAAACATGATGAAATTAGTTCTAGAATGAGTTATAATACTTATTGTCCATTAGTTACATGTATTAACTTGTTATTTTAAGATATTAATTCTAGATCCCTTTAAGACATCCCATTAATACATTTGTTAGATTACTAATAACATTTTTTAGATTACTTAAATGTATGCTTTGATTGGTCAATGATTTTTATAGAGTTCTTAAATTAGTTCAAGATCCCCTTAAGACATTAGTTTGAACACTAAAACATGATAAAATTAGTTCTAGAATGAGTTAGAATACTTATTGTCCATTAGTTACATGTATTAACTTGTTGTTTTTTATGATATTAATTCTAGATCCCCTTAAGACATTTGTTAGATTACTAATGACTTTTTTTAGATTACCTAAATGTATTCTTTGATTGGTCAATGATTTTTATAGAGTTCTTAAATTAGTTCAAGATCCCCTTAAGACATTATTTTGAACACTAAAACATGATGAAATTAGTTATAGAATGAGTTAGAATACTTATTTTCCATTAGTTACATGTATTCACTTGTTATTTTTTATGATATTAATTCTAGATCCCCTTAAGACATTTGTTAGATTACTAATGACATTTTTTAGATTACTTAAATGTATGCTTTGATTGTTCAATGATTTTAATAGATTTATTAAATTAGTTAAAGATCCCCTTAAGACATTAGCTGAACACTAAACCATGATGAAATTAGTTAGATTACTTATGATAGGTGTTAGTTCTAGAATGAGTTAGAATAATTATTGTTTAATCAAATCATATCATCTAATCAAACGAAACCATCTAATCCAATGAAACCATCTAATCAAATCATAACATCTAATCAAATGAAACCATCTAATCAAATCAGATAATAAATATATGTCTCCAATCATAAACTGAAAATATCAAATCCAATGAAACCATCTAATCCAATGAACTCATCTATTCAAATCATAACATCCAATCAAATGAACCCATCTAATCAAATCATCTAATCAACTAATAAATATATGTCTCGAATCATAAACTAAAAATATCAAACATATAATAATGACATATATAATGAGTCTCAAATCAAATATTTGTGCAACATGTCCTAAACTAGAGAGTCATCCAGGCGCATGTGAATAGAGCGACCCTCTGACTAACTACCACGACCATCCTCTGGCTGTGAAGCAACAACTGATCCCTGCGAATATAAATGCATGTATATATAATAATATTCATGTAAAATACTTGAAACATTATAAATGCATGTTTAAACTTACATATATTTAAAAATTACCTGAACACTAGTAGGTGTCACATCTTCTGAATCTCTCCTATGAAAATGCTTTGAGCCAACACTAGAGGTGATGTGTTCTGCCTGAGTGTCACGAGCATCCTCTGGCTATGAAACAACAACTGACTCCTACAAATTTAGTACACAATAGTTCGTAATATATATACATGTGCATAATAATATATTATGTAAAGTACAAGTACATACACATGCATGCTTAAACCTACATTGTATATTTAAAACTTACCTGGCCACTAGTAGGTGTCATATGAAGATGCTCTGAGCCCACACTAGAGGTAATGTGCTCTGCTAACTGTGCCTGCAAAATACTATACATTGAAAAATATCAATACACATATACAATCAATTGTTCACTAAAACTCTTGGAAAGGAGAAAAGAAAACTTTATATACCTGGATCTCAGGACCAAGAGGATCATCAGCATGCTCCACCATCATATCATCAAGCGAAAAAAAATCACCCACAACACCTCTAGTCCTGAACGTCTCTAGTAATGAAGAGTGTAGGGGTGTGTGTAGCTGGGAGGGGAGTCCTGTAGAGTCTGAACCACCAGGATGAAATAACAACTGCATAAATGATCCAACATCACTGCCAGAGTCCACCTGACTCAACCTACGCAACTACTCATCAAATGTGTCTAGGCCCTCAGCTATGATGCATATATCTCCAACCTGTATACCTGGCTCTATAGAGTGCTATGCCTAACTAGATGGTGCAGAGTGCTCTGCAGAGTGTTGTGCATGACTAGATGGTGTGTCTTGTGTCGATGGAACTACATGACCCTTTGCAAGTTTGATGACATCTATAACTGAATGTGATGGGATCCTCTACATGTCTGCAATATAAGAATATGACTGCAAGAGATCCTCCAAAAATTAAAGCACCACATCCAAATGACTATGATGGCTAGAAAGTGCTCACATCTCACCAGGTGGAGGAAGACCAAAAGCTCTATATGCCTCATCACTGACACCTACAATAGTACTAGATGAAGCCTCATAAGATGATTTGCCTTGACTCGGTCTAGTCAAAATATATCTTCCCACTGTATCCAGAGTGATGGAGGTGGATGCAGATGTAATCTCCTCTATCATTTCCACTACTCCCCTCTGGGAAGCAATGACCACTCTATCTGTAGTAGCATCCATCGTCGGTGCCACTACTAGAGTCCTATGCCCAACTAGCTCTCTATGAGTATGTACAACTCGATTAGCCCTATGATACTGATCATGGTCAACAACTCTACCGTGCCCCTGACTATAATATCTAGGTAGATCTAAATAGTTGACCCTAAGTCCCAAATGGAACTCAATGTACAACTATTGTGCAAAATATAATGAAATCTGGTCATTATTAGGATAATGACCATGTGCTGAGAGAAAATGAGGGTATATCATGTATGTGATCTAAGGAATCCTACACTATGTAACCTGATATTCCCTCACTTTGGCCTTCTCATCATAAAATGGGAAGACCTCTTGTTTGATGATTTCCTTGGGGACACGGTTCTGGACCGTCTCCAAGGAAACATCACCCGATACCTCAGCTCTCAACTCTCAACAAATATTATCTACAACCTGTGGCATGAAAGAATAATGGGATCTCAATCTAGCAGTCATGTTCTCCAAACTCCTCAATATAGTGACACAAATATCTCTATATATGCCATCTGGCTTAGATGTGCAGGTGTTCTCTCTAAGTTTATCCATCTCTATTTGAGTTGTCTGAAAAATACTCGCTAGATCAGGAGTGCGAGGTGCATCCTAAGTTGGTACATCATGGGCAGGTACATCCTGAGTGGCCATCTAGATGTAACATGTACATGAAAGCTAAGCATTAACAATTAAGTACTTGATTACATGTAAAATGGAAACAAATATAGATGAATGCATAAAATTATAGTTCTTAAGGGGTCATATTTGTAACACCCCAAAATTGGCACCTAATAACTTAATCAATTTTGGTGCATTTTCTTATCTTCAAAGTCCTATTGTATTAGGAAAATTCTTCTCCTAATTGACTTTAATTGACTGAGTTTCAAATGCAGAAAACCCAAATTTGCATAAATCTGACATTAC
>MU227614.1:1399556-1424523 GCA_018584345.1 Thuja plicata | reverse complement strand
AATTATTATAATTTCATTTTGGGAATTGAACATTGTTTAGCTTTCACTTATGCTCTACTTATAAGGCTAACAATTCAATCTTGTACTTTCAAAGCTTTCTAGATTCATTTGCAAGTTCAATTCTAAGATTAAAAGCATTTCTTTTATATCTTAATCATGCTCAATTCATAGAATAGCATCATTTTGTCATATCTAGTTGCAGATTTCTCACATTTGATGGCTATTTTTCACACACTTGCACTCTAAAAATCCTCCGTATTAGAGAAGATCAGGTTGTTGGCTCTCGTTCTGAGGGTACACTACAGCAATCACTCCTAATTAGGAGGCAACAGGTTGTCTCAATCACTTTGTAGAGCAAACAATTCATGTTTGTCTCTGCAAATCCATTGATTGAATAAGGACTATGTTGGGTTTTTTGTTGAATTGAGAGGTCACATTTGACATCAAACAATATTAGGTCTTAAGGGTCCTATTACCTGTCTTAAGGGTCCTTGGATGTACTAAGGGGTATTATTAGGTTTAAATGATCCTTAGATGTACTAATTGGTATTAATAGGTCTAAAGGGTCCTTGGATGTACTAGTAGGTCTTAAGTCTAGTCTTATTTGGTCTTAAGGGGTTGTATTAGGTCTTAAGTGGTCTTATTCTAGGTCTTAAAGATCCTAAGAATTCTTAAAGAGTTTTATGTCACAATAGAGGTCCTATTAGGTCTTAAGGGTCCTTGGATATACTAAGGGGTATTAATAGGTCATATTAGGTCAAGTAAGTGGTTTTATTAGACCTCTTAAGGGGTCTTATTTGGTCTTAAGGGTCCTATTAGGTCTTCATGTCTATTAGGTCCTATTAGGTCTTAAGGGGTCCTATTAGGTCTTTAGGGTTCTGTTAGGGTTTCATGTTAGGGTTCAATATGGTTAAGGTTTCATGTTAGGGAACTAATGCTAGAGTTTATGTTGATTTATGTTTCAGTTTCATGGTAGGGTTAATTTGTTAGAGTTTTGAATGTTAGGGTTCAATATGGTTAGGGTTTCATGTTAGGGTTCAATATGTTTAAGGTTTCATGTTAGGGTTAATGTTAGATTTTATGTTGATTTGTTTTCAATTTCATGTTAGGGTTCAAGAGGTTAGTTTCATATTAGTTTTTCACATGTTAGGACCTACAATGTTATGTTTAATACATGAACGTTGTTTAATACTAATATTTTCTAATGTCTTGTAGTTCATTTTCCTAATGTTTTGTAACATTTTCCTAAGGTTTTCTTAGGGTTCATGTTAGGGTTCAATACATGGTTATGATTCAATATGGTTAAGGATTCATGTTAGGTTTCAATATGGTTAAGGTTTCATGTTAGTGTTTCATATGGTTAAGGTTTCATGTTAGGGTTCAATACATGGTTAAGGTTTCATGTTAGGGTTAATGTTAGAGTTTATCTTGATTTATGTTTTAGTTTCATGTTAGGACCTTAAGTTGTTAGAGTTTCATGTTAGGGTTTTATATGGTTAGGGTTTCATATGGTTAAGGTTTCATGTTAGGGTTCATTATGGTTAAGGTTTTATGTTAGGGTTTCATGTAACCTGGTTTGATATGGTTAAGGTTTCATGTTAGGGTTAATGTTAGAGTTAATGTTGATTTATGTTTCAGTTTCATGTCTAGGGTTAATTTGTTAGAGTTTCATGTTAGGGTTCAATATGGTTAAGGTTTCATGTTAGGGTTCAATATGGTTAGGGTTCAATATGGTTAAGGGTCCTATTAGATCTTAAGGGTCCTAGGTATAGATTAAAGAGTTCTAATAGGTCATCCTAGGTGTTTTAAAAAGTCCTACTTGGGTTCTTAAAAACATTTAAATGTCAATGTAGGGGTCCTAAAGGGTCCTAAGGTGTACTACTTGGGTCCTCTAAGTGTCTTAAAGTGTACTAGGACATGTACTAAGGCATGCAATATTTTAACATCTAACTCTACATGAATAACATATATACATACATAACTCTAAAACATATACATGTATATAATTGAGAGAGAGAGAGAGAGAGAGAGAGAGAGAGAGAGAGAGAGAGAGAGATTCCTAATAAATTTACTAACTTTAAAAGCAATTTAAAAACAAATATTTTTAATTTCTAACATTCTACTATGGTTTTCTATCATTTTCTAGCATACTAAGTTACAATTTTTTATAACATTTGCTAGCATTCTAATTACGGTTTTCTAATGTTTTCTAATTATAACTAAGTTATAATTTTCTAATATTTTCTAATGTTTTATAATATTTTCTAATGTTTACTAAGTTACAATTTTCTAATATTTTCTAATGTATACTAAGTTGCAATTTTCTAATATTTTCTTATGTATACTAAGTTACAATTTGATAATATTTTCTAATGTATACTAAAATTTATAATTTTTTAATATATACTAAGTTATGTAATTTTCTAATATTTTCTAATGTATACTAAGTTACAATTTTCTAACATTTGCAAACATAGATATACTACGATTTTTTAATATTTTCTAATATTTTCTAACATTTTCTAACATTTTCTTACATTCTACTATGATCTTCTAACATACTACTATAATTTTCTAACATATTCTAAAATTCAACTATCATTTTCTATTTCTACAAACTAAATATTATTTAAAACAAATAATTAACTAAAATAAATATAAAACATACAATTTACAATAAAAAATGAGAAAAATGTGTACCTGATACTACTAACAATGACAAGAGGTCGAAGAAGCTCGGGAGGTGTTGACGTCATACTAGTCGTCACTCGTTTCCTCTAAGCCCCAGGTCCACAAAATATCAAACAATGAATAATAAAAATGAAATGGGTAGTCGGAAATTTATACAAATTCTGGCAAAAAATGGCTTCGCGCGAAGTATAGGCTTTGCACGAAGTACCCCACGTGGGGTACTTCGCGCGAAGCCTATTAACCACTTCGCACGAAGCCACCAAATTTTTTTTTTTTTTGAAAGTCTGAAATCCTTCGTCTCGTAAAGTGGGACACACTATTGTGATTTCACCCCTATATTGATCACATTGTTAAATGTGTAAATTATATTGAATATATAAAGACATGAGCAAAAACTATGCATGTAATATTTGAAGAGGTGTAAAAAATGTACTTCTCTTTAGTTACCCTTAGATAATGAATGAATGGAGCATAAACCTATGGAAAACACAAGAAAATCTACCGTTCTCATATCCCCAATTTAAGGAGTGAACTGATGCATGTTAATGGTGATTGAATCATAAATATTTGCATGTTAACGATGACTGGAGTGAAAAATTAACACTAAAAATCTTGTTTATCCAACACGTATCTAGATGCCCCCCCTCCCAACAAAAAAAACCAAAAAAAAAAGATAAGCTTTGGAATTTCAATTGGAAAATCCAATTAACATTGGGACATTTGATATTTTTAAATGTAGAATAGTGTTATTTTTGGATTTGATTGTGTACAATTTTTTACATCAACATTTCCAGTCAGACAATCCATCATCAGGATGAGAAGAGCTATAGGAGCAAAATCCAGAAACGTCGATCCATCATTTTGCTCCTACAATTCTTCTCATCTTGATAGATAATGAGTGTGATTCAAAATGTTGATGTAAATTTTTTAAATACAATTAAATCAAAAAACAACACTACTTTATTTCATGGATTTTAGAAATATCCTAGCATTGATTTTTAAATGTTATAACATGGATCATTGCATAAAATTTAGAGGGTGAATATGGAACTTACTTTTTCTTCTTCTTTCTTCCTGTCGCACGTCCCTTGTGTATGGAATCTCGTGAGATACCTCCATCGATGCGGTATTACATCTCAGAATTGAATCCATTGAAAACAAAAGCTAACACATGAAAAAATTTCAATAAGATAAAACATTATAAGCTCAGAAAAAGGTCTGAAAATGCAAATCTCAGGCTTATCCATCATTGTCATGTAGAATCTATTGCTTGCACTTTACTAGCATAGACTTTGCAATTACTCATCCTAGACTTTGCAATTACTAGCATAAAGGATGAAGTAGAATTAAAATAGGGTTTGATATTTATTATGTAATATATAAAATATTATTAAATAAAATATATTATATTTTGAAAGAAATTTAATAAGTGTAACTAATTATAATTATAGTATTCAGATATTGTACAAAAATTATTTGTTATCGAGTTAGATGTAGATAAAAGCATAGTAACTAGATAGGTAAAAGTTAGATTTTAATATGAAAATATAATTTTAAAAGTATTTATGAAGGCATGATTTATCAAGACAAAACATGTAATGCACCCTTGGTTGATAAGCTATAGGGCCTTGTTCACATAAAGCTAGAACCTCTACAAATAATATAGAGTATTTCTTCACCTATTGAACATAAGCTCAATATTTCCAACCTATTTACTTTTATAGGTCTGCTTGGTTTTACTAGTCATCACTAGTTCGCTCTAAGCCCTGGGTCTGCAAAATATCAAACAATGAATAATAAAAATGAAATGGGTAGTCGGAAATTTATACAAATTTTGACCAAAAATGGCTTTGCGAAGTGGGGCTTCACGCGAAGTACCCTACGTGGGGTACTTCAAATGAAGTGTAGGCTTTGCGTGAAGTACCCCAGGTAGGGTACTTTGTGCGAAGCCAATTAACCACTTTGCACGAAGAGGAAACTTCGCGTGAAGCCACCAAAAATTAAAAAAAAATTGAAAGTTAGAAATCCTTCGTCCTGAAAGTGGGACACACTATTGTGATTTCACCCCTATATTGATCACAGTGTTAAATGTGTAAATTACAATGAATATATAAAGACATGAGCAAAAACTATGCATGTAATATTTGAAGAGGTGTAAAAAAATGTACTCTTTAGTTACCCTTATACAATGAAGGCATGGAGCATAACCTATGCAAAACACAATAAAATCTATCGTTCTCATATCCCCAATTTAAGGAGTGAACTGATGCATGTTAATGCTGATTGAATTAGAAAGATTTGCATGTTACTGATGACTGGAGTGAAAAATTAACACTAAAAATCTTGTCTATCCAACTCGTATCTAGATGCCTCCCCCCCAAAAAAACAAAAATAAAGCTAAGCTTTGGAATTTCAATTGGAAAATCCAATTAACATTGGGACATTTGATATTTTTAAATGTAGAATAGTGTTGTTTTTGGATTTGATTGTGTACAATTTTTTTACCTCAACATTTCCAATCGGACAATCAATCATCAAGATGAGAAGAGCTATAGAAGCAAAATCCAGAAATGTCGATCCATCATTTTGCTCCTACAACTCTTCTCATCTTGCTAGATAATGAGTGTGATTCAAAATGTTGATGTAAAAATTTTACATACAATTAAATCCAAAAACAACAATACTTTATTTCATGGATTGTAGAAATATCTTAGCATTGATTTTTAAATTGTATAACATGGATCGTTGCATAAAATTTAGAGGGTGAATATGGAACTTACTTCTTTCCTCCTGTCACACGTCCCTTGTGCATGGAATCTCGTGAGATACCTCCATCGATGCGGTATTACATCTCAGAATTGAATCCATTGAAAACAAAAGCTAACACATGAGAAAATTTCAATAAGATAAAACATCATAAGCTCAGAAAAAGGTCTGAAAATGCAAATCTTAGGCTTACCCATCATTGTCACATAGAATCTATTGCATGCGCTTTACTAGCATAGACTTTGCAATTACTCAGCCTAGACTTTGCAATTACTAGCATAAAGGAGGGAGTAGAATTAAAATATGGTTTGATATTTATTATGTAATATATAAAACATTTTTTAATAAAATATATTATATTTTGAAAGAAATTTAAGAAGTGTCACTAATTGTCATTATAGTATTTAGATATTGTACAAAAATTATTTGTTATCGAGTTAGATGTAGATAAAAGCATAGTAACTAGCTAGGTAAAAGTTAGATTTTAATATAAAAATATGATTTTAAAAGTATTTATGAAGGCATGATTTATCAAGAGAAAACATGTAATGCACCCTTGGTTGATAAGCTATAGGGCCTTGTTCTCATAAAGCTGGAACCTATACAAATAATATAGAGTATTTCTTCACCTATTGAACATAAGCTCAATATTTCCAACCTATTTACTTTTACAGGTCTGCATGGTTTTATAGAACAACCCTTGACAGATGCTACAACCTTTGATAGATGCTATCACAAAATGATTAAAATTAATTATAAATGATCAACATCCTGAAAAATCATGCATGGGTCCCTTGATTTCCTATGCTACAGGCGAGTGTGATCTTCTAATTGGTTAATCATAGCATACTTGTCAGCTAGGCTCAAAAAGAATAAATTGTGGTGGCTTGATCATGGATGACCATGATTGCATAGACCAATTGAAAAGTATGCTTGGTATAGTTGTTAAAATGTCATTGGTCATGGGAATCCTTATAGGAGAGGATATTCCTTGAATATATATTGGTGGATCTCTTTGAGTGTGAGTGTTCGGGAGGGACACTAATGACATGTAACTGATTGAATGTTTGATAATGTTAAGTTGAAAGATAATGCAAGTCATTAAATTAGTTAATGGACTATATTGCCATTGATGTCAACTTGATATCATCTATACGATCATGTACATAATGCCAAAGACTTTAGAGAACCAAATTTATGCTTTCAGCAATACATAAAAGCCAAGTATTCACTAAGTGACAAACAATACCAACGGAGTGCACACCGACGGATAGAGAAAAGAAGAATAGTCACAGTGATACTCGACGAGCAGAAGCATAGTGTTTCCCAATGAACCAAAACCACAGAATGCCCAATGAGAAAAGATAGAAGGTTTCCTGACGAGTAAAATTCCAATGATGCCCAACGGACAAAGATCATGAAGCTAACTAGAGTCTCACCAATGGATTAGTCAGTTGTCACTGAAAACTAACTGCAGTGGTGACCAAAAGAAAAGAGAGTTCAGAAAATGACAAAATATCTAGCTGGTAGAGCTAAATATAAACTTAACTGGTTGTCTACTTTTTTTTATTTGACTAGAGATAAGTGATTGATTTAAAGATGATTTGTACAGTTGGCAAGAAGATATCTACGAGACAAATCAGAAGTTATGCTTTAAATATAATTGGTTGGATTGTTTATCACACCAAGAATCAAGAACCAAGAAACAATGAATATTATGTCTATATAAGAGACAAGCTTAATTCATTTACGAATGGAATTAAGGGGAGTGAGTAGAAAGAGGATGCTGAAGAGAAGCTGATGAAGAACAACTTCATGCAGTGCTGATCAAACAAGCTGAAGGAGAGCTAAGGAATTTTTTAGACAACCAACGAATAGTGAGCACATCACAAAGGAGAAAGTGTGGAGCACAAGGATTGAATTGATACATTGGTCAGAGAGGTAATGTACTTAAATGGATCTAAAAATCTACAATTCAAGTTGCAATATGAATAGGTCATAGTGTTTCATTTTAACCATTGAAGCATCAAGTCTCTTAACCAAGAAGGACTTAATAGTCTTCTATATATTGAGGTACATCTCAAGGAGTGCCAAAAAGGTTGATTTGTGAAAGTAGCATTGGACTTGCCTGATACCTATTGATAGTCTAAGAAGGAGGCTGATTCAAGGATGGTAGCAATAGATGCCTGATACTAAGTGAAAACCTCTATGTATAAAATCATCTAACAAGGTCACACTTAACAGTGTGTTTGTAACCTTTACAGGGTTGGCTCCTAATAGGGCTCACTTTAGAAGAGTGAAAATTTGGGGTACCGGTCCCAGTGGTTTCTCTCTTAACAGGGTTTCCATGTTAAAATTCATGTGTTATGTGTGTATGATTCATTTCTTTACTATTTTTCATCTTACATAGCTAACTCTGGATTGATCGGTATACTCTACTTATTTACTAAGTTTCGGTAAATAGTTATACTGCTTATTGGTAATCAAGAAAGAATAAGGATTGATAGAGAAAACTGATAGACAGTTAATCATTATTAGTATTTCATGGCATGCATCTTGTAGGGACATAATAATCTGAGATCTATTGATTGATGGTTAAGTTTGAATGATAAATTTTTGAGGCCACTGATTCACCCCCACCTCTTAGTTATTACTAACAAATTGGTATCAGAGCTTGTGTGCTTAGAAAGGAAGGTTTCAATACCTAAGTCAAGATCACAAGATGAACATACGAGATGTGCCCAAGTTGAACAAAGAGTACTTTTCTTCATGGAAAATCAGGATAAGACTCCACTTATTAGGTATTGGTAATGATGTTACTCAATTCCTAGATACTAAATATGTGATGCCCACAGGAGTATTAATAGTAGATCAATTGAGAGAGAAGCATGAGCACAATTGCATGGTCATAGAGCTTTCTTCTTCACTCTCTGATGCTGAATTTGAAGATGTCAAAGATTGTAAAACTACAAAGAAGATGTGGGACAAATTGAAGCTTGTACATGGAGGTGATACAAATGTTCTGAGAGCCAAGGAAGAAAGCCTTAGAGGAAAGTTTGATGATGTTAGAATGAAAGAAGGAGAAAACATCACACAATACAACACAAGAATCAAAGAAGTAGTTTATGTTATACGAGGAGTTGGAGGTATACTTGAAGAGGAGACAGTGGTAAGTAAAATATTAAGAACCTTGCTACCTATATATGCTATTAGAGTTTCTACCATTCAAGAAATGAAAGAAATAACAAACAATATAGTTACTCTTGATAGCTTAATTGGTAGACTAATTTCATTTGAGATGAATAACTTGGATAATAGTGTCTTACAAAACTTAGAGTCTGCATTTAAATCTTCTACGAGAATAAGCAAATCAAGTCATAGACACACATCTAGAAGAGATAGTGAAAGTGAAAGCAAAGAAGAATATCTAGATGAAATAGAAGCACTTATGGCTATAAGAATGCAGAGAGGAAAAGGTAAATACAAAGGCAAGTTACCACATGTATGCTTTAATTGTAAAGAGATTGGACACTAAACTACAAGATGTCCTAACAGAAGAAAAGATGATAGAGTTAATGAAAAATCTTTTGAGAAGAAATCTGATAGAGGTGATAACAAAGATTACAAAAGTTACCAACAATTAGAAAGAAGAGATACCTGAGACTAGAAGGACAAATGCAAGAAAGCCAGCTTCCTAGCTGCTTGCAAAGATGAAGATACTGACACCGAACCAGATGAAGACATCAAGATGGTGTTTGTGGTTGTGAAAGATGATTCAGATGTAGATGAAAGGTATTTAGATACTGCACTCATAGCTAAGGTTAGTGATGAGACCCTTTTATGGTCTCTATTATGATTAATCCTTATACTCTATTTTTAAGTATTACCAGAACAATTGTGAACTTTTAGTCAGTTGAGCTTATGTCAAGAACAGATAGAACTATTAAACCATGGGTGGAATAGATATGTTATATTATGCCAATATTATATATATGTTGTAGTATTTCATATAATAAGCAAAATGTGTGTTCTAACATCTGGATTAATTGGAATAAGCTACTTGTATGAAAATCTTTTGCATGATAACTAATCCTGCCAGGAAGTAGGAGTCACTGGGAGTAGTCGACAACATTGAAGGAGGAAGTTAAAGACCAACTTTGAACGGATAAGCCATCATGGCATCAGAAGACATGACTACCACAAATTAGGAGCCACTATTTCAGAGATGCATGAATGTAGCTTTTCTATATTCCCTCCGTATTCCCAGAATGTTTACTTGGTCACCCAGACTTCATTGCATATGTCGTGGGTTGTTGCATTTCCTATTTTCTTCTCTTTGGCACGGTTTTAGTTAGATAGTTCCTTTTTTTGTTTCAAAATAAAGAAGTCAATCCTCTATTTATAGGGATGAGATTGATAGTTTGTAAGTTCGGAGATTTTTGGAAATACAATATTCTGATTGTATCTTGCACAACAAGTTCATTTTCAGTTTCATGTATCATTCTCATGTAATCAGTTTTGAAAGATAATGAAGTAACTTTTGGTTCATATTCTGTGTTCATAGATTAGCAGAAGAAAACCAAGGGGGCCCACTTGGTAGGTGGATTAGAGTAGAAGTAGAATAGATTTAGTTTCTACATTTCCAGCATTCTAGATATAAGATTACAGTTTCTTCCTGCAGCATTATACTTTGTGAATGTTCATGCAACACCTACAAGAATAGTTATAGTGAATGCTCTAGGTTGAAAGAATAGGTTTAAGTAGAGTTTGCAAGTTGTAGCATTCATTTTAGTAATGTTTAAGTTTTTTTACTTTCCTACAGCCCTAGAATAGATTCCTTTCATGTACTTTACTTTCTTGCATCATAGGTAGAGTGGCTCTTTAAGGAACTTAGTGCGCATACTGTGTCATACCATTTCAAGTATACATCCCTGGGTTGACAAACTAAATGCACCTCATGGTGGGAGAAGTGATCCTTAGATTGAATAAAATATTCCTAAGAGATTCTTTGGGCACGATTACTAAGCACCTATTGTGAGGTGGTTCATTTTTGGCACCGCTGCCAAGGATGGTGTCAAGCTAAGAAACTTTCTGAGTCATTTTTCATTCTTTTAGCTACTTTAGTGGTTTGTGGTCCTAAATTTGCTTCACAAGTGTGAAGAATTCATTTGCATGCATCGAAGGGGAAGAAGAAGAGATGAATATGGAAAATTTCTTCTAGGAGAACCTATGAATTTGAATGAGCAATCTGAAGAAGTTGAGTTGCTTTTTGTTGATGCAAGTCCCAAGTTTCCTACAACATCTTCCACTGGAGTAGAACCTTTTTTATCTAAGTGGTCTTAGGCCTTTCATTGAAATTTTGGTCAGCTTTCTTGATAATTCTGACCCAAACACACCTGCTGTTAACAATCATGTGGCTAATATTCCTTTCCAACAGCAACACCAACTCCCAATACCTCCAATAATGGCACAACCTACTTTCCTGTTTCCTCTACTGAGCCTTATAAACAATGTCAATCTCAAAAATATACCCTCTGCTGCACTTCCAAAGTTTTACGGGCTGATAATAAAAGATCCTAACACCTTTTTGTTTGAGTTTGACATCCTCTATCATAGCTTTGACTATAACACTGATGCCCATAAACTCAAGCTATTTCTAGCAACACTAAATGAGTCGGCCTTATGATGTTTCATGGGCCTAGCAGAAAATGCAGCAAGCACATGGGATGAGATGCAGGCTCTGTTTCTGTAGAAATACAAAGAATATTGCAAGGGGAGTGACCCGAGGGGAGATGAAATTTTTAGAATGTCACAGAAGGAGGATGAAAATTTGGAGGACTATGTTTCACATTTTTTATACACCATGCAGAAGAATCCCCAACATGTTGTAGCAGAGGATTCACATAAACTAGTCTCCTTGAGAGGAGTGAACGACAACTATTTGGAAGTATTGGACCTTATGACTGGTGGGGACATATCCCAATCTTCTTGGGATGACCTCAAGAAAATATGTCTTAACTACTCCAGATCAACTGGGAAGAAAATCAAAGGATATCAGTCTACAATCATTAAAGGGAGCAGTTCAGGCATTTCTAAGTTGGAGATATCTAATTTGCTAGAAGATTTCAAGAAAGACATCATTAATGATATTGCTACACATCTTGACACCATGACTGCTAAGAAGAAACATGCAGACGCTAAATTGCAGTTAGCTGAGTACTATCCACATTGTTGTAAACAAAAGAAAGACTGCGGATGAAAGCTGGTGGCGAACCTGGAAAATCAACATTTGCCTACTAAGTACATGAAGATAGAAGGAGCCAACAAGCAAGTGTTCTTCATTTCTCAACATCGACCATGGGCTTCAAGACAAGGTATGCTTCAGGACCCATTACAATTTTCAAATCCTTACAATAGTCAATGGAAAAACCAAAGTTATCAGAATACTCCTCAATACTCTCAGCTAGCCTGGAATAACCAGTGGCCTAACCAGCAAAATAACTAGTGGCCTAACTAGGAAAATAACCAGTGGCCTAACCAGCAAAAATAACCTATGGCCAAACCAGCAAAACTAATGGCAACCACTGTAAGGAAATTGGTAGCAAAATAACCAATGGAGGGGGCCTCCACAGTGGGCTAACCAAAATCCTATTTTTCCACAACTGCCACCGCCAGTCCCACCTCCTACAACAATGCCACCTCCTGCAGCCACTAGCCCCAATCCAAAGCAAACCCAATTTCCTTCTCAACCGCAACCAAATCCAAATAGAAAGCAACAACAACAACCAATGTATACCACTGATACACATCAGTATCCTGCCTATGCTCTAGAGATATATGATATCCATTTGAGGTCAGGTACTACTCTTCCTGAACTCGAACGTCCTATTATCAAAGAAGTGGTAGACACTCCTACAACATCATCACCTCTTCCAGAGGCTACATTGCAAAATACCACCCAATCAACTCAAAAATCTAGCAAAACTAATGTTGAAACCTCAGTTGACCCTCCTTTTCCACAAAGGCTCACAATAGAAAAGCCTATATCCTAAGAGGAAATGCCTTTTGACATTCTTGAGCAGCTGAAGAATATGCACATCCAAATACCTTTGAATCAAGCTATCAAAGATGTTCCTATCTATGTGAAAGCTATTAAGGATGCATTCCTTAAAAATCCTGGAAGGAAAAAGGACCCTTAAATAGTTCATGTAATAGGGAAACTTGTTGATATCATGCTGGGCAAGGTAGTTATACCCAAATATTCAGACCCTGGAAGTCCAGTAGCAGATTTGATAATTAATGGACAATCTATTAAAAATGCTTTAGTTGATCTGGGAATAGCCATAAATTTAATGACTAGAGATACAATGCACAGACTAAGTATAGAGGGTTTGAGAACAACACCAACAATATTACAACTTGTTGATAGCTCAACAGTCACTCCAGATGCTTTTATAGAAGATGTGGTAGTCACTTTAGACTCATGGGAATACCCTGTAGATTTTCTCATCTTATCACCAAAAGTAAACTTTGCTGGCTATCCAGTCGTCTTAGGGAGACCTTGGTTAGCCACCACTGATGCTAAAATTACCTACAGATCAGAAAGTATGACAATTTCAAATGGTCAGGCAATAAAGAAGCTAGCACTCTATCCTCTTGCCCAACCTCAGTCAGACTTGAGAGATCAACTCTGTTGCTCAGCTTATGATGATGCATAGACAGTATTTTCTAAAAATGGAAGAGGAAGATGATGTAATACAGAATATTCTTACCAATGAGTGTATAGTAGAAAAAGACGTTTCTGAAAGTGCTATTTGGTGGCTATGTACCTATGAAGACTATGTCTTTCTAGCAAGCCCTGAGATAATTAGTCAATTGTTACCATGTGAAGTAGCTACAAGCCCAGTACCTAAGATGTCAATGGTAGAGCTAACAACTACAGTATAAATTTCCCCAGGTCACAATCTCCATGTGAACAACAAGTTGCCACCCCCACAATTGGCATTGTTAACAAAGATCTTGCGTAAGCATGAGAAAGCCTTTGCTTGGGATTATGGATACATGCTAGGTTTGAACCCCAAAACTCTGCACCCATAGGATCTACATTAATGATAACAGCCTACCACTACGCTAGCCTCAAAGAAGGTTAAATCTAGCATTGAGAGAAATAGTCAAAAGTGAATTACAAAAATTACTAGATGTTGGTTTCATCTATCCAATCTATGATGGAAAGTGGGTATCACCTTTGGTCATTGTACCTAAGAAAGGGGGTAAATGGAAAATATGTGTGGATTATAGAGAGTTGAATAACGCCACAAAGAAGGATCATTTTCCTTTACCCTTTATTGATCAAGTCCTGGACACTCTAGCCGGTAAGAAATATTTCTCCTTTCTAGATGGATACAGTGGTTACAACCAGATTAACATTTCTCCAGAAGATCAAGAGAAGACTACATTCACATGCCCCTGGGGCACATATGCCTATTCTATATTACCATTTGGCTTATGCAATGCACTAGCTACTTTCCAGAGAGCTGTAATCAACATCTTTGCTGACATATCACATGATTGTATGGAGATATATATGGATGACTTTACTACATTTGGTGTCACCTTTGAGGAAGCCCTAAAGAATTTGGAAAGAGTACTAATCAGATGTTAGGAACACAACTTGTCTCTCAACAATGAGAAATTCTTCATGATGATGCAAGAAGGCGTAGTGCTGGGACATTTTATCTCCAAAGCTGGAATCCAAGTAGATCCTGCAAAAATAGAGGTAATTCTCACATTACCTATTCCTAGAAAGCAGAAAGATGTTAGGTATTTCCTAGGACATGATGGCTAATATAGGAGGTTTATCCAAAATTTTAGTCAAATAGCTATTCCTCTGTATACATTTCTTATCAAAGAGGCCGAATTCAATTGGACAAAGGAATGTAATGAATCCTTCCTACAGCTTAAGAAACTATTGACCACTGCACCCATACTTAGGGGTTCTGATTAGACTTTTCCATTTCACATTCATACAGATGCTTCAAACTATGCAATAGGTGCTTTCCTAGGACAAAAGTCTAGTAACCTAGAGAATGCAACCTCCATGGACCAGAATTAAACTATATAGTGACCGAGAAAGAATTACTAGCAGTAGTTTATTCTCTGAACAAATTCTGTCATTATATAACTGGCTATCCTATTTTTGTTCATATTGACCATGCAGCAATAAAATATCTCATGAACAAACCTTCTATCATAGGCAGGTTAGCAAGATGGCTTCTTCTTTTGCAGGAATTTGATATTACTCTAGTTAAAAATCTTGGCATGGCAAATGTAGTAGTTGATTATCTATCAAAAATCCACCATACTGAAGAAGATGCTACACTGATAGATGATGCATTTCCAGATGAGAATTTGTTTCATATTATTGTCCAAAGTCCATGGTATGTTGACATAGATAATTACCTTGCAGCAAACAAAATGCCAACACACTTTTCTTACAAGGATAGAACACTGCTTGTCGAGAAAAGCTTTAATTTCTCTTGGATTGATAACATACTATTTTACACTGGACCTGATCAAGTAATGCGCAGATGTGTGTGAGAAGATGAGACATATGAAATTCTCCATGCCTATCATAATGAACTGCGTGGGGGACACTTTGCAGCAAAAAGAAAAACCTAAAATATTTCAACCAAATATTATTGGCCTACACTTCACAAGGATGCAGCCAACTACACAAGGAAATGTGACAAATGTCAAAGAATGGGCCGACCAACTAGATCCGATGGAATGCCATTAAATCCACAGGTGGTGGTAATTCCATTTGACAAATGGGGCATGGACTTCATTGGTCCAATAGACTCTCCATCCAATGGGAAGTATTACATCATGGTGTGTACTGATTGTTTGACCAAATGGGTTGAAGTAAAAGCTATGAAACATGCCCGAGACCATAAGGTTGCAGAATTTTTGTACAATGAGATTTTCACCAGATATGGAGTACCGAGAGAACTTTTAACTGACCAAGGTGCCCAATTCACTTCCAATATAATAATAGAGATCATGAAAGAATATAATATCAGACATAGGAAGTCAAGCCCTTATCACCCTCAAGCCAATGGACAGGCTGAAGTTACAAATCGGGAAATAGAAGCCATCTTAACAAAGATAGTTCATTTGCATCGTTGGGAATGGAGCAGTAGACTAACAGAAGCTGTCTGGGCATATAGAAAAACTTGGAAAACCACCACAGGGTTCACTCCATTTGATTTGTTATATGGAAAAGCAGCAATGCTACCCATTGAATTTGAACACAAAACACTGCGGAGAACACTGGAGTTAAATATAGATCTTCCTGCAGCATAGAAGGAGCGATTGTTGCATCTCAATACCTTGGATGAAATGTGAAAATATACACTAGAGAGAACTAAAATAGTCTAGAAACAAAGGAATAAATGGCATGACTCGCATATTAAGAACAAATAGTTTCAAGTTGGCGATTGGGCATTGCTATACGATTCAAGATTCAAGGAAATACCAAGCAAGTTGCAAACAAGATGGCTGGGGCCATATGAAATAAGCCATGTCTTCACCAATGGAGCTGTCTAGTTGACCACAATTGACCCAGTGCAATTCAAACTATTAGTCAATGGACATCGGCTAAAGTTGTATCACCAACCTCAAACAAAAGAAGACTTCCTGCAGCATTTCCAACAACAAATTTCAAATGAGAAACAGGTAACACTTCCTGCAGCAGAGGGTGCAAACCTTCTTCCTACATCTCTTCAGTAGAATTCCATTGAGCATGTCCATAATAAAAACTTTGTGTTCACATGAAGTTCATTCCTCCATTCACTTTCTACTTCTTCTTTCCAACTCATCTCATTTCTTTATCTACCACCCACCCACCCTCCACATCATCACAATTATCCTTTCTTTGCTTTCAATAAGAGCCGAGTACACTGACACAAACCGCTGCCACTTTCATTCCACTCTTGCTACCTTTTAATGGCACGTGCAAAGATCAAATGATAGGTACAAGCTTTTCAAATTTTCTCCATTTTTACCGCATAGATTTCGATGATTATATCTAGTACTGCAATAAATATATCATTACGACATTAAGCCAGTTCCCTTCCTCATGCCAAGTCTGCCAAGTGTGGATACTTGTCAATGTTACATAGGGGGGAGAGAAGTGTATTAATTCCAAATTGTCATTTCTATTTATGCATAAAATATTTTATGTCACCTCAAATCTGTACTTAGCTTTGTCTCATTAAAGTTCTATTGCTATATCGCACAACTGTCATACCATTATTCCCGAATCCTTCATGATTGTCAGACTTGATGTGACTTATAATTAAGTTAAGTGGCAACCCGTAGTAAAGACTATAATTTATCTTAATAAAATACATTACCATTGACATCACCATTATTCATACTAAGGATAACAAAGGAATTCAGAAGAAAGCCCATAGTTTTTCAAAAATGAGTAGTCTGATATTCAAGGAACAAGGCATTTATCTACTACAAGGGAAGACAAATTGAAAATTGGCAAGCACAAATGGGAGGCCAGTTACAAAGACACAAGTTGGTAGTACATGGTGTGCTAATTTTAGATGTTGAAGTGGTAAGAATATTTAATGCATGTGGATGGCTAAGATACTTCTTAAGGTTAACAGAATTTGTTGAGGACTCAGCAGCTAAATTTGCGAGTACATTTGAAGAAGGGCAAGCAACTGTGTGGGGATTGACAGTGGTCACAATAGATTAGTGGCTAGAAGAAGTTACTATATTACCAATGGGTGGGTAAAATTACCCCAATGTGCATGATGCCAGATCAGCTGGGGCCCAGTTTACCCTACCAGTCGACCCTCCATTGGAGATTACCAAACAAGGGTGCAAAAGAATGTCTATCCCTCCACCGTATAATGAGTTGGCTATGCATATCATCAGGTATTTTACATGTGAAGGGAAATTTTCCAATTTGCACGCACATCATTTCAAATTACTGAGTTATGTAAGGCATAATCTACCAGTAAATGTCCCAAATTTCTTGTACAATATGCTATGCATTAGTGCTGAGGAGAACCAAAAAGGAAATGTAAATTATGTCATCCACCATGCCCTAATTAAATTTTTAATAGAAATATCTCTTAGGGATGCCTCTCTCATGGCATGGTCAGAGTTTTTCTAGCACAAAACCCTATAACCACAGGTTAACCCTAATGTACAAATTGGTCATGATAATGCAATACCAACTGACCCAGCCATTGAAAAAGATACCCAAGGGGCAGAAACCGTAAATCTTCAAGAAAGTGCGCCCTTACCTTCTCATGAGAGAAATGTACCTACTTCTTCCTGAACCAAAGTAAAATGAAAATTAGAAGAAGAAACTTCATTTCCTGCAGCCAAACCACAAACCCCTACTTCTTCGAAGGGGAAGAAAAGGAAGTTGGTTCTTGCGGCAGCTACTCCTGCATCAGAGAAACCAAAGAAGGCTACAAAGAAAAAGGCTGTAGAAATTATAGAAACCCCTATGTGAAGGAGTCCTAGAATGAGAGGATATCTCCCTAGAGCATCCTCTGAAATCCAACCCACCTCTCCTTTGCAATTTGATGAACAACCCAATGTGAAAATTATTCCAGACGATTCCCCAAATCAGTCTGCATTTCCAGACTTTCCACCACATTCAATAGAAATTTATGAAGCTAAACCTGATGTTTACCAAAATAGTCCCCAAGAAATCCATCAGGATATTCCAGACATTAATAAGGAGAATGCCTCAATAATCAATCAGTCAGCCTATGCAGAAACTACCTTAGTGCCCTACAATAGAACTTGGTTAATAAGTTTCTTAGAGCAGTCTTAGAAGGAACAGAGGAGGCAAAGAAACCAGGCAGAAGATTGTGGCTCAATCACCTTGAAAATGCTTCTCTTTGGATTTCATAATTATATTCTAACAAATTTATGGGGAGAGGAGAAGAAGAAACTGAAAAGAATAATAAAAAAGCAAGTGGAAGAAATTGCAGAATTGAAAGAACAATTAGCAAAACAAAAACAAAAGATGGATCATGCCCTCAAATTGGTTGATCAAATAATTGCATGTAGGCCACCTCCTAGGGTTTATACCATCTGTTTGAAAGAACAATTCATCTTGTTCCATCTAATGATAACAATTAAAGATATAGACTCTGAGTTCAAGTCAGCCCAAGAATTTTATGGCCTTTACCAGACTCTTCCCTCATGTCAGAAAAATCTACTTTGTGAGCTATACATGCATAACTTCATTATCCTAGCTGAGACTGAGTGGAATCCTCTACTCTACATAGGGGATATATATACCTAAGGGCATTAATGTCCTGGATGCATAATGAAGCCAACTATGATAGAAAATTGGAAAACTATAGGGAAAAGGAGAAAATAGAGCCATTACCATTAAGAGCAGAGAGCAGAAAGCTAGATATACTCCTCAGAGATTGGCTAAATTTGACTGTGGAAAAATTAAGGAGGAAACAAGGGATAAAATTTTCAAGATTTGTATAGATGTCTATGCAAAATATGATGGTTTGTCATACTTTGTCTTCTAGAGAGCCCTGGATGGAGCCAGAAGCAGATGTGGTAGGTTATCTGAGGCATTGAAGAAATCTAAGCCACATAATCCTATCAACCTCCAAGCAGTTAGTCAAAGAGCACCAAAATACATGCAGTCGGGAAGGAAAACTAGACAGGAACTCTGGTGTCCACTCACCATATAACCACCGATGCTCCTCTGGCCCCTGTATGACATTAATAATGATAGACTTGACTGACTGTAGGAAAATCACAGAGTAGATGTCTAGGAGAAAACAAGGGGGTTCTATTACACCTTCAAAAGCCAAAGGAGAGGGAGAACAGAGGTTGGATATTTCAGAACAACTACCAGAAGATGTAATGCTTGAGGACAAGCATTCAGCTTGCCAAGGGGCAAATGATGAGACCATTTTACTAGCTCTATTATGGTTAATCCTTATACTCTATTTTTAAGTATTACCAGAACAATTGTGAACTTTTAGTCAGTTGAACTTATGTCAAGAACACATAGAACCATTAAACCATGGGTGGAATAGATATGTCATATTATGCCAATATTATATATATGTTGCAGTATTTCATATAATAATCAGAATGTGTGTTCTAACATCTAGATTAATTTGAATAAGCTACTTGTATGGATATATTTTGCATGATAACTAATCCTACCAGGAAGTAGGAGTTTTTGGGAGTGGTCGAAAACATTGAAGGAAGACGTTAAAAACCGGCTTCGAATGGATAAGCCATCATGGCATCAGAAGAAATGGCTACTACAAATTAGGAGCCACTATTTGAGAGATGCATGAATGTAGCTCTACTATATTCCCTCTGTATTCCCAGCATGTTGACTTGGTTGCCCAGACTTCATTGCATATGTCGTGGGCTGTTGTGTTTCCTATTTTTTCTCTTTGGCGTGGTTTTAGTTAGATAATTCCTTTTTCTATTTCAAAATAAAGAAGTCAATCCTCTATTTATAGGGATGAGATTGATAGTTTGTAAGTTTGGAGATTTTTGGAAATGCAATGTTCTGATTGTATCTTGCACAACAAGTTCATTTTTAGTTTCATGTATCATTCTCATGTAATCATTTTTGAAAGATAATGAAGTAACTTTTGGTTCATATTTTGTGTTCATAGATTAGCAGAAGCCGACCAAGGGGGGCCACTTGGTAGGTGGATTAGAGTAGAAGTAGAATAGATTTAGTTTCTGCATTTTCAGCATTCTAGATATAAGATTATAGTTTCTTCCTGCAGCACCTGCAAGGATAGTTATAGTGAATGCTCTAGGTTGAAAGAATAGATTTAAGTAGAGTTTGCAAGTTGTAGAATTTATTTTAGTAATGAGTAAATGTGTTTACTTTCCTGCAGCCCTAGTATAGATTCCTTTCATGTAGTTTACTTTCCTGCAACATAGGTAGAGTGGCTCTTTAAGGAACTTAGTGTACATAATGTGTCGTACCATTTCAAGTATACGTCCCTGGGTTGGCAAACTAAATGCACCTCATGGTGGGAGAAGTGATCCTTAGATTGAATAAACTATTTCTAAGAGAGGATTTGGGCATGATTACTAAGCACCTATTGTGAGGCGGTTCAGTTAGCAAGAATGACATCTGGATTATAGATAGTGACTTCACTCACCACATGACTGGTGACAAAGAAAAGTTTAACACTTTTGAGTATTATAATGGTGGTACAGTAAGAATGGGTAATGATACACCTTGTCCAGTTGAAGGTAAAGGAACTATAATGTTGAATAAATTGATTAAATGTGAAAATGCTTATTGGGTAAAATGATTGAATTATAATATGTTGGGTGTTTCTTAGCTAAATAATTTAGGTCACAGAGTAGCATTTGAGAATAAAAAGGCAAAGATCTTCAATGAATCGGGAAGATTGATTGGTACAAGTGAACAGACAAAAGGTAGCCTATTCTATCTAAATGATACTAACACCACTTGCTTAATAACTAGAAATGAAGACATATTGTTGTGGCACAAAAGATTGTGTCATGTGAATTTTGACAACATGATAAAAATAAGCAGAAGGAGAAATGTAAGAGGCTTATCGATGATGTCAAAGCCCGACAACATCATGTGAAAAAATTATCAAAAAGGTAAGATGACAAAGTCTAGTTTCAAAATTAAAACCCATACATATGATGATATTATAGAATTAGTCCATACTGATCTATGTGGACCAATGAGGAAAAAGCGTTATTATGGAGATAGATATTTTATTCTCTTTGTTGATGATTACTCTAGAATGATGTCTAAAAGATAAATCTGAAGCATTCAAGATGTTTAAATGGTATAAGGCTATCGCAGAGAAACAAAGTAGTAAAGATTTGAAATGATTGATATCAGATAGAGGGGGAGAGTTTATATTAGATGAATTCACTAACTTCTGCAATGAGCATGATATAAAAAGACAAGTTTTTGCACCAAGAACACCACATCAAAATGGGATTGCTGAGAGAAGGAACAGATCCATAGTTGATTGTGCTAGAACACTGATGATAGAGAAAGGAATCACCCAAATCTTTTGGAGGGAAGCTGTCAATACTGATGTCTACACATTAAACAAAGTACAATTGAAGAAGGACACAAAGAAGACACCCTATGAGCTATGGTATGGTAAAACACCCAATGTAAGTTACTTCAAAATATTTGGTAGTCAATGTTATATCTTAAAGGATGATAGAAATGGAAAGGTTGACACCAAGAGTGATGAAGATATATTTCTAGGGTATTCCACCAAGAGCAAGGCTTATAAATGTCTTATTAATGCCTCTAAAAAAACTGTTGAAAGTGCAAATGTGAAGATAGATGAATTTGCAGAAAAGAATGAGCTAGAAAGCACAAAAGAACCATAGGACTACAACAAGTTTGTATATTGTGAAGAACCTAACACTCTGCCCAAGCAATAATGCTTAATTCCTGAGCAATAGAATGTTATAACCGACGGTCAGGCTGCAAATACCGATGGTCAAGATAATAATCAAAATAACGTACAGAGTGATGAAGAATAGAATGAAGGAAAAAATGATGATCAAGATGATAGAAAAAGAGCTGAACCAGTTCTTGCCAGATATGTAAGAAGGAACCATCCAGAGATCCAGATCATAGGAGACAAGAAAGCTGGTACAAGAACAAGAACCGAGTCTCTAAACACAAGTTGTTTAATTTGTGAGTTTGAACCAAAATCTGTCAATGTTGCACTTGATAATGAAGAATGGATAAGTGCTACGAATGATGAGATTGAGTAGATTGAGAAAAATAAGACATGGTCACTTGTACCAAGACCAGATGACAAGAATCTCATTGGTACTAAATGGATATTCAGGAACAAGCTGAATGAGAATGGAGAAGTCACAAGAAACAAAGCAAGGCTAGTATGCAAGGGGTATGCACAAGAGGAAGGTATTAACTATGGAGAGACCTTTTCACCCATTGCTAGGCTAGAAGGTGTAAGAATACTACTTTCTTATGCTGCATTCAAAGGATTCAAGGTATACCAGATGGATGTCAAGTCAGCATTCCTAAATGGAATACTTGAAGAAGAGGTATACATTAAGCAACCAAAAGGGTTTGTAGATCCAGACAAGAGAAATATGGTATGTAGACTTCGTAAAGCCTTGTATGGATTGAAACAAGCTCCTCGAGCCTTGTATGAATGACTTCATTCCTATCTTAGAAGTATTGGATTTGTAAGGACTAGTGAAAATAGTAATCTTTATTTGAAGGAAGATACTGATGCTAACACTTTGATTGCTGAAATATTTGTTGATGACATCATATTTGGAGGAAATGATATGCTATGTAGATCATTTGCTAATGAGATGAGCAAAGAGTTTGAGATGTCTATGTTTGGATAGATCAATTTCTTTCTTGGTCTATAGATCATGCAACAATGTGAAGGTATTTTCATTACAGAGTCCAAATACATTAAAGAGGTCCTGAAAATATTTAATATGGAAGATTCCAAACCAGTTGGAAGACCAATGGCTACTGGATGTAAGTTGACAAAGGAGGACAAGACACCAGAGGTAAATCAGACTTTATATAAATCAATGATTGGAAAACTCATGTATGTTTTACACACTAGACCAGATATTGCGCATGCAGTAGGAATTGTTGCTAGATTCTCTGCTAACCCCAGGGAATCACATATGACTATTGTGAAAATAATTTTAAGATATCTGAAGAATACCAAGGAATATGGCTTATGGTATAGAAGAGAATGCAAATTTTAACTTAAGGTGTTTACTGATGCTGATTGGGATAGAAATCTTGATGACTAGAAGAGCACAACTAGAGGAGCATTCTTTATGGGTGACAAACTTGTCACATGGATTAGCAAAATGCAAGGATGAATCTCTCAATCTACTGCAGAGGTAGAGTATGTTGTTGCTGCTGCAAATTGCTCAAATATTGCATGGATCAAATAGTTACTAGAAGGTATGAATATGAAGATCCTAGAACCAGTAATTATCTATTGTGATAACACCAGTGCAATAAACATTTCCAAGAATCCAATCATGCATGCTAAGACTAAACACATTGCCGTCAAGTATCATTATTTGAGAGAACAAGTTCAAGCAAAAGAGGTGATACTTGAGTATGTGCAATCCAAAGAACAGTTGGCTGATATCTTCACCAAGCCACTGCCTAAGGATACATTTGAATACTTGAGAAAGAGAGTAGGGGTCAAACCCTTGTCTACTAGTCAGTAAAATGACCAGAAGGCTGCATCAGCCTACATATTATCAAAATATCATTAATGCTAATGCAAGAAAAGATATGAACTTCAAGGCTACATCTATATAAAGACATGTATATATCTGTTGGAAAGTGACAATGCAAGCAATTGTTATTTTGTCATTGATGTTAAACCTTAACGGGTGAGACTATTGTTATCTGTTTGAGTACCATATCTATTGTTGATGAAGAATATTTAACAAGAAGACCAAGTGAATGGTTGAGTTAAGGAAAATAAAAGGGTACTTGATCAGTTGGCACTCTATTAAAGTAATTAGTTGTTTATCTTTCAAAGACAAGTTTTTTGACTGTTTTGTGTCGAGCAAGTTTGGCTTGTGCCGAGCAAAGTTGCCTGTGCCAAGCAAAGTTGTTTGTGCTAAGGAAAGTTGTTTGTAACCAGAAAGTTTGTTCAGTATCGAGCACCAATGTAATTGCCGAGTGAAAATGGTAATGTTGGCCGACTTATAGTATTTGGATTAATGATGAGATTTGAGATCTTTGGCTGACTTAGTTAATTTTATTGGGATATGTAATGTTAATTAAAGATTGATCCATGTCATTTAATGTATGGGTAACCGTAATTAATGCATGGTTTCAAGATTTAATTAGAGACTACTTTGGAGAAGTAAATGTAATGTAATGATGGAATGATCTGTTGGATCTGACCTAACCTAAGATCTATGATCTTGATTAAGCGGCAAAGATTTATCTGACCTAGATAGAAAGGTATATGATAACCTCAGGGGGTTATTCATTATGTGTACAAGAGTGGATGTGTGTATGCAAGAGGTTTGCATAGTTGATTTACTGGTTGGCATGACCTAGCAGAGAAGGCTGAATACAAAAGCAGAAAGTTGCATGTGTGATTACTTGATAGAATTCCAAGTAGATCAGAAGATTGAAATGACAATGCAGGCCATCTAGTAAGTTAACATCAGAGCTATAATTGGATCTAAATTTGCAAAGTAATTTGTATGTATTAGATCACAACTGTTGATTACTTTCTAACCATTGTATCAGTTAAAATCCTTTAAAAAGGTTGACCTAACAGTCATTTGTATAAATCCTCTAACAAGGTGACATTCAGGTGGACTGTTCTAAGTCCTCTAACAAGGCCACTCCTGACAGGGTGATTAAATCCTTTAACCAGGTCACACCTAACAGTGTGTTATTGTAACCTTTAAC
>MU227614.1:1383315-1393342 GCA_018584345.1 Thuja plicata | reverse complement strand
ATAGGGTTGGCTCCTCACAGAGCTCACTTCAGAAGAGTGAAACTTGGTAGCATGTTACTGGTGGTTTTTCCCATATTGGGTTTCCATGTTAAATACTTGTGTCAACTTGTGTGAATGCTTATGGTTTCTTTTATTGTTATGTTTCTACAAGATAATTACATTAGATAGTAAATTGCATGATTAAAGTTGTTGACATATGCTACTGCTGCTGAGTAGATCTAAAATACAGAAAGTTTTATTTGATACATCTAGACCTGAGGATAACTGATTCACCTCTCCCCTCTCAGTTATTCTAAATTCATTCTAACAATATCATCACTGAGCACCTTAGCATATTGTTGTATTGTTGATGGATAAGGGAAATTCAAGGAATATATTATGGATGGAGAGAAATGATTGTTTGACATTAATGTCAAATATTTGTGAGATATTTGTTTGGAATTGTTGTCAAAGGGAGAGAGATTATCCATATTATCACATTCTTCAGAAAAGGAAGAGAGATTATCCATTATCACATTACTCCAATAGGGAGAGATTATATCCTTAGGGAAATAAATTGTATGGAAAGATTATACAAAGGGAGAGTTGCTGACAAGAGAAAAAGGCATCAAAAGAGAAGAATAGTCATGGGAGAGAATTTGACACAAGGAGAGAACACAACACATTAGAAGACAAAGAGATGCAAGAATCAAATCTAAGTTAAAACAGAGCTTACCGATGGTCAGACATTTATCGGTTAACAGAACAAAAAGATTGGTAGTTTGATGAATCTCAACTGTTGTATTTCATATTGCATTAGAAATAGTATAGTGTGATAATATAGTATGTTTCTATTAATGCCAAAAGGAGAGATTGATGACATGTAACTGATTGAATTTTTTATAATGTTAAGTTGAAAGATAATGCAAGTCATTAAATCAGTTAAGGGACTATATTGTCATTGATGTCAACTTGATATCATCTATACAGTCATATACATAATGCCAAAGACTTTAGAGAACCAAAGTTATGCTTTCAGAAATATATAAAAGTCAAGTATTCACTAAGGGACAAACAACACCAACGAAGTGCACACTGACAGATAGAGAAAAGAAGAACAGTCACAGTGACACCTGACGATCAGAAGCATAATGTTGCCCGACAAAGAAAAACCATAGAATGCCCGACGAGCAAAGATAGAAGGTTGCCCGACGAGTAAAATTCCAATGATGCCCAAAGGACAGAGATCATGAAGCTAACTAGAATCTCACTGATGGATTAGTCAGTTGTCATCGACAACTAACTGCAGTGGTGACCGACAGAATAGAGAGTTCAAAAAATGATAAAATATCTAGCTGGCAGAGCTAAATATAGACTTAACTGGTTGTCTACTTTTTTTTATTCAACTAGAGATAAGTGATTGATGTAAAGATGATTTGTATAGTTGGAAAGAAGATATCTACGAGACAAATCATGAGTTATGCTTTAAATCTAATTTGCTAGATTGTTTATCACGCCAAGAATCAAGAACCAAGAAACAATGAATATTATGTCTATATAAGAGACAAGCTTAATTAATTTACGAATGGGATTAAGGGGAGTGAATAGAACGAGGATGTTGAAGAGAAGCTAATGAAGAAAAAATTCATGCAGTGCTGATCAAACAAGCTGAAGGAGAGCTAAGGAATTCTGCAAACAACTGATGAACAGTAAGCACAACATCACAAAGAAGAAAGTGTGGAGCACAAGGATTGAATTGATACATTGGTCAGAGAGGTAATGTAATTAAATAGATATGAAAATCTACAATTCAAGTTGCAATATGAACAGATCATAGTGTTTTAGTTTAACCATTGAAGCATCAAGTCTCTTAATCAAGCAGGACTTAATAGTCTTCTATATATTGAGGTACATCTCAAGGAGTGCCAAAAAGGTTGATTCATGAAAGTAGCATTGGACTTGCCCAATACCTATTGACAATCTAAGAAGGAGGTTGATTCAAGGATGGTAGCAATAGATGCCTGATACTAAGTGACAACCTCTACGTATAAAATCCTCTAACAAAGTCTCACTTAATAGTGTGTTTGTAACCTTTAACAGGGTTGGCTTCTAACAGGGCTCACTTCATAAGAGTGAAAATTTGAGGTACCGGTCCCAGTGGTTTTTCCCTTAACAGGGTTTCCACCTTAAAATTCAACTGTTATGTGTGTATGATTCATTTCTTTACTATTTTGCATCTTACATAGATAACTCTGGATTGATCGGTATACTCTTCTTATTTACTGAGCTTTGGTAAATAATTTTAATGCTTATCGGTAATCAAGAAATAATAAGGATTGATAGAGAAAACCGACAGACAGTTAATCATTATTAGTATTTCATGGCATGCATCTTGTAGGGACCTAATAATCTGAGATTTATTGATTGGCGGTTAAGTTTGAAGGATAAATTTTTGAGGTCACTGATTCACCCCCCCCCCCTCTCAGTTATTACTAAAAGACACATGGCATTCTCCATGAAGTGACTTGAAACCTTGATGGGTTGACATCTGTCATCCCTCGTCGGGAACTTTGTTAGTGCGATGTGCCCCACACATGTATGGAATGGAAGTATGAATGCGATAGGTGGTAAGGTCGGAGGTGTAGAAGGAATCTATAGATACCTTTGTCAAAAAAAAAAATAGTAACAAATTTATATTTTAATAGAAAAATATAAATATGTAAAATAAATGTAAGTCTAGTTTTTAAAGATATTTCTAATTTGATATCATACCTTGAAATAGCGAAGTTTGTTAGGATCTATTTGTAAGAATGCTCCATTTGGTATTTGTTGTGTGTGGGATGTAGTGCAGTGTGGTGTTACATAGTAGAGTGAAAAATAGTGTGCTTTGTTGAAGTTTAAAGTGAGATATTATCGAGAAAGAGACGTAGATATTGTAGCTAGAAATTTGCCTACATGAGAAAAGTTTAGGAGTGAATAAAAATACCTTGCTATGTGTAGTAGTTGAGAAAATTTTATCATTTTATAAAAATGTAGATGCAAGAAGAGTGTTCCATTTATGTATAAAACTAAAAATTTGGCCCACCAAAAAAAATGTTTTAGTTTGTTGAGAGTGTTACAAGAATGAAAAGTTGTCATTCCTGAGATCTATTGCTTACATTTTTATAATTAGTATTCACCCAAAGTGTACAAGCATGTACTATAAACAAAGGAGAATTGTATGCACTCCCCTTGGTTGCCAGACCAACCACCTTGTTGAATCCATAGGGGCCTATCAAGGTCTGAATTTGGCTCACCAACTAAATTGTAAATGTGTTTTTCTTGAAGGAGACTCCAATAATATTATTCAATGTCTTAAAGGAAACTATAAGCCATCGCGGACTATTGATAACTCGATCAAGTTATCAAAGGATATTATTGACTCATTTGAAAGATGTGTTGTTTCCCATGCCTATCAAGAAATAAATATGGTGGATGATTTATTTTCCAATAAAGCGGTCCAAGCTAAGGAAAGTATGACATGGAATATGGATGACAAGATGGAGGTTGATGTCACAACCTTGCTCAATTATGATAGAATTCATGGAAGGGGAACTGACATCCTTTCCTTTTAATAATTTTATGTGAATCATAATGTGGTGTGTCATAATACCCTTGTGGTATCATTTCATTATTTACAATGCTATTGTACACATGAGCATATTTTGGGGCTGATTATGGGATGTAAGGAAACTTCTAGCCAAATTTATGATAATTTCAACATAACCCATAATAGATCTTATACAAATAAACACTTAGAATCCACATGCAAAGGAATAGAAAACATACCCACAAAAATGTGAGACAAGATATATCGTGGAAAAAACCTTAATGAGGGAAAAAAAAACCCAACCTCCAAAAGCATCCATATTCCATGTGTTATTCAACAATGTATCCATCACAATACATCCATGAAATCCTTCAAAGCCCCAACCATAAAAAAACATTCCCATGTGAACAAGCATAAATCCACACATCCCATGTCATGCTTCAACCTCTACAAATGCTAACCTAGCTAACCTCAACAACTACACTTATGGTCTTTTATAGAAACAAGCTCCCACAAAACCACCAAGTGGTATTACATAAACCATGTTCTACCTAACCCCATTGACCCACATTCAGTATTGGGTAATTTATTTAATTATTTCCCCAATATTAAATAAATACATTAAATAATATTTACAATATTACAATACAACTCATCAAGTGATCCAAGAATATTCCATGGGAATCTCTACATGTTGCACACCCATCTAGGTTCTCCTAGGTGCAACATTTACATAATAAAATATATATTATAATAATATGCATTATTATGCAAGGTGTACAACACACCATTTACCCAACATTCTCCCACTTGTTATCTACATTGCATAAGGGTCAAGTAGCCACATAAAGAATGAGGGAACAATCCATCCAACACATATACCATCATGAATCAAAGTGCACCATATGGTCCATTGAGATACCTGCAACAAAATCAAAGTGAGCACCATCTCATACATGAATGGTCTCATCTCCTATCATGCTTTCACCACTCAAAATACATAGAATCCATCCAAAGAGAAATACACACAACCTATTAGATAGGAATCATAAAACTTGTACCAACTGATATCCCAAAACACAAACACTTGATCCAAAGGTAATCACATGCATCAGTAGCTGTCAAAACCATAGCTGAAATAACACCCGTGCACCAAGTGTTATCACATCAACTATCCATACCTCCAAGGTATACAAAAATTCTAAGTTAATCCCATAACATAAACACATCCAACCTGTAACATGCAACCACAAGCCTCAAGTTTAATAATTTCCACATACACACCAAGAAGCTCCCACTGTATCGGTAATGTCAAATCTAAAATGAATCCACTAATAGCATCACATAGAAGTATAACGATAAACCTGTAGTATCAAGAACATCACCATGACCCACACATGCAACCCACATAGTTGCATACTCTCCCACAATATGACACTATCCTCCCAAATCATATGAATATGAAACTCATGGAAGAAACCATATAATGAAAAGAGAAATCATGTGAATCAATAACCTACAAGAATAACTCTCACAAAAAGTCTCCAACGCTCTCCCATGTTCTCCGCACCTAACTGAAGAAAGAGATAAAGGAACAACCATGACATCTCCCACATGACATGAATGAACATAAACTAGTGTGCATAAAGCTCCAACCAATCCCAAATCCAATGTAAGTCAAACCGAATATCCAGGAATATAATAAAGATGAAAGAGAGAAACATTGAAAATCATGTCCTTCTACACACACCTCTAAATTCCAACTGTGTCAAGTATGAACTCCTCCATTAAACCCAATACGAGAAGCCACAACAACACCCAAACCACATTCAGCCTCTTTAGGCCAAATAAACATATATACCATATAACCAACATGGATGTAAGCCTTTCACAAGAAGATAAAACTAATAACATTCCAAACTAAGGAATATGCTCAATAAACCATCTCCCAAATATGTAATCATAATAATACCATAAGAACTTAAATGCACAAGGGGATAACCAATGCTGAACCATCTCTCAAAAGAACTCTCAAGAACTAGCTCACACCATAGCTCAAGATCCATATCTATGAAAGATAAGCATAAAAATAATGCACCTAAAAGGAACAATGGGAAATACCTCTCAAGTAGTAAACCAAGTCCAAGTCCAAGTCTCCAAGACTAATCCAAGAACACTTTCCTCTCAATTCCATACCAGGTAAATGTTCCTCAGTCTTCTTGTTGAAACCAACAATCGTCCCAACATATATATCTCTAATCATAAGAGAATATCATCATCATATAAGTCTCCAAGTATCCATGAGTACCTATAACTGATTAGTCCATGCTAAACTCCAAATGAAACATAACAATATCATGAAATATCAAGAAAATGATCAATGTACTCAATACCAAGAAACTAACCCAAGATCAATGTCAAAGCTCCAACCGCAGAATCAAGAACATAAACATGATAACCATGATCTAAATCATCTCATCCAAAGAGATAACATGATCTGCATGAACATATCAAATAACCATATCATGCCAAAACTTAAATCTAGAATCAAGAGTGTATCATGACATAATAATGAAACCATTCTATCAACAAGGATAACATTTCAAATGAAATCATAAAGCACACCTCTACCAAGGACCCCTTGAGTCCTCAAGATGTCAACATCTCCAAACTTATCAAGATAACTACCACCTACAAGTGTACCTACAAATTTGAAAGACCCTTCTGCAACAACAGGATCTAAGACATCCTCCAACATCTGCAAACACTAAATACACATCACTGCCAATAACTCCCACTAAATTGTGGTATCATTTCACTCATGGCTGTTAGAAATAACTTATAACCATAAATTATGTCTCAAGTTATCTTTTGTCCTACAAGATGAATGCCATGAAATACTTATATCAATTTACTACTTGTCGGATTGCTTTGTTAAACCTTATTCTGTATGTTTACCAATAAGAAGTCATCTATTTACCGAAACACAGTAAATATGTAGAGTATACCGATCAATCCAAAATTAACTATGTAAGATACAAAACAATAAAGAAATGAATCATACATACATAACACATGAATTTTTAATGTGGAAACCCTATTAAGGGAAAAACCACTGGGACCGGTACCCAAATTTTCACTCTTCTGAAGTGAGCCCTATTAAGAGCCAACCCTGTTAAAGGTTACAAACACACTGTTAGGTGTGACCTTGTTAGAGGATTTAGAAATAGTTTTTCAACTAGTATCTAGCATCTAATGCTACCATCCTTGATCAAATTCTCACTTGGCCTGTCAATAGGTATCAGGCATATCCAATGCTACTTTTGTGATCAAAATTTTTGATACTCCTTGGGATGTATCTCAATTGAAAAAGACTTTTAAGCCCTTCTTGGTTAAGAGGCTTATATGCTTCAATGGTTAAACTGAAACACTAATGATTTGTTCATACATAAAACTCAATTTTAGATTTTTAGATCTATTGTATGTCCATTACTTCACTGATCAATATAATCAAATATATACCTTTTCTCCACACTTGTTATGCTCTATGATGCTTGTCTCACTGTTCATCGGTATCTGCAAAATCTAGCTCTTCTTTTAGCTAGTTGATTAGGACTGAATGAAAAGTTTCTTCTCCTTCAGATTTCCTTTAGCATCTTTCCTCCTCTCTTGTTCACCTCACTCAGACAATTCGTAATGAATTGATTTTGTCTCTTATTGACATGTTTTTCTCCTTTCTTGGCTCTCTTGATCTTGGCGTGTTCAACAATCTTTGCCAACAGATTTAAAGCAAATCTCTAGTCTGATATCCTAAAGATCTTCTTGCCAACTAGACAAAGAAAATTTAAATCAATTACTTATCTTCGGCTTTATCTGGATGATTAAAACAATGATAAGTATCTGTTAACTCTATCTTTAGCTTCTTGATAGCTAAGCATTTTATCATTTTCTGAACTCTCTGTTCTGTCAGACAACACTTCAGTTAGTCATTGGTGATAACTGACTATTCCATCGGTGTGACTTGAGTTTTCATTGGGATCTCTGTCCTTGTCTTCTCCATTGGGCAACACTGAAATTCTTTTCGTCAGGTTACTATGTGTTTTTCTTGTCAGGAAACACTGTAACTCTGCTCATCGGTAATGTTGTGCATTTGTTCATTGGGCAACACTATGACTTAGTTATTTTACTCTAACCATCAGGTGCACTCCGTCGGTGTATACAGTTACTTAGTGAATACTTGACTTGTATGAATTACTGATAGCATATCCTTGATTCATGAGTTCTTTGAAGTCTTTGGAAATATTTCCATGACCATATAGATTATATCAAGTTGACATCAATGACAATACAATACATTAACTGATTTAATGCCTTGCATGATCATCAACGTAGCATCTTCAAACATTCAAATAGTTACATGTCATCAATCTTTCCCTTTGGCATTGATGGAAACATACTACATTATCATACTATATTATTGCTAATACAATATGAAATATACAGTTTCATCAAGCTTTTCTAATGTAACTATTACAAATGTCTAGCTATCGGTAAGCTCAAATAGCTTTGATTTTATTCTTGCAACTTTTTTTCTATCTTCAGTCCCTTCATTGGATAGCTTTGATGTGATGTGTCCACCTTCTGTGTCAAGTTCTCTCCCTTTGACTGTTCTTCTCTTTTGATGTTTTCTCTCCCTTTCTATTTTCTCTTCTTTTCTGATTGCTTCTTTCCCTTTGGATAATCTCTCCCTTTATTATTATGATAATAAGATATCTCTCTCCCTTTGACATTAATTCCAAACATCTTATCTTCTCAAATAGGCTTTGACAGTTATGTCAGGTGGATCCTTTCTATCAATAATATATTCCTTCAATTTCCCAATTCATCGGTAATAAATTTGTTGCTCGGAGTAGATAAATACCTTGTTGTGTATAGATTTATCTTTGAAGTTCATTTCTCTGCTTGCATCAACATGAATGATATTCTAATAATATGTTGGCTGATGCAGCCTTCTTGTCTACTTACTGACCAATAGACAAGGGTTTGACTCCTAGTCTCTTTCTCAAGTACTCAAATGCATCCTTGGGCAGTGGCTTGGTGAAGATATCAACCAACTATTCCTTTGATTGCACATACTCAAGTATCACCTCCTTTGCCTAAACTTGTTCTCTTAAATAATGATACTTGATGGCAATATGCTTTGTTTTAGCATGCATGAATGGATTCTTGGAAAATTTTATTGCACTAGTATTATCACAGTAGATAATTACTGGTTCTAAAATTTTCATATGCATACCTTCCAGTAACTGTTTGATCCATGCAATATTTGAGTAGTTTACAACAGCAGCAACATACTCTGCCTCTAAAGTAGATTGTGAGATACATCCTTGTTTCTTATTGATCCATGTGACAAGTTTGTCACCCATGAAGAATGCTCCTCCAATTGTGCTCTTCCGGTCATCAAGATTTCCATCCCAATCAGCGTCGGAAAAGACCTTAAGTTCAAATTTTCCTTCTCTTCTATACCATAATCCATATTCCTTGGTATTCTTTAGATATCTTAGAATTCTTTTCACAGCAGTCATATGTGATTCTCTAGGATTAGCAGAGAATCAAGCAACTATCCCTACTGCATGTGCAATATCCGGTCTTGTATGTACAACATACATGAGTTTTCCAATCATTGATCTGTACAAAGTCTAATTTACCTCTAATGACTTGTCCTCCTTTTTCAGCTTAAATCCAATTTCCATCGGTGTTCCAACTGGTTTAGACTCTTCCATCTTGAATATTTTCAGTACTTCTTTGATGTACTTGGATTGTGTAATAAAAATACCTTCATCTTGTTGCATGATCTACAGACCAAGGAAGAACTTGATCTCTCCAAACATAGACATTTCAAACTCTTTTCTCATCTCATTTGCAAATGATTTTCATAACATATCATTTCCTCCAAATATGATGTCAACAAATATCTCAGCAATCAAAATGTTAGCATCAGTATCTTTCTTCAAGTAAAGATTATTGTTTTCACTAGTTCTTACAAATCCAATACTTATAAGATAGGAATGAAGTCTTTCATACCAGGCTTGGGGTGCTTGTTTCAATCCATACAGGGCTTTTTGAAGTCTACATACCATGTCCCTCTTATCTGGAAGGTGATACCACAATAGTGGGTTACACTTTTTTGCCTAAACGAACATTGAAGTCTACATTTTGAGAAAAACTTTCACATTCGGATGCATATTGTTGTTAAACTATTTGAAATAGGAAGATGAAGTAAACAAGAGTCTTTTAGGATTTTCTATCTAGATTTTAAATATATTTTATTTATTTATTTTTGAATTGATTTTAATGGTTTTGTTTTTCTCCCACTAAAACTGCTATGTTGCTGAAAACGTCATTTTCAAAAAGGTACAATGACTTCGTACAACATAACTTTTTTTCTAAAATAGATAT
>MU227614.1:1371404-1383265 GCA_018584345.1 Thuja plicata | reverse complement strand
TGTAACATCCATACGGAGGGCATGCAATTGGTTTGATGACATTATCATGATTATTGCATATTTTATGAACATTTGAAGTAGAGTCAACCGTAATTTTGACATACCTTGATTGCATAGCTGATAACTTCTTGTGTATTTATCGAAATTCAAAAAATAAAATTTGATGGAAAGAAGACTCAAAGACGGAGGGCACTGTTATTTTTCAAATTTTTTTTTCTCTTTTCTACTATTTTTCATTGAACGTCAAACTTGGAGGTTTATATTTGATAAAAAACCTACATTCGATGCACGCCAATTAACATAGACCTAATTATTTCAAAAATTGTCAAATATATATTCGTTAGAAAGCTCATTCAGAGTAATAGTGTGATACAAAAGGACACCTCCCTATTCTTCCATTTGAGCCCTGCACTTGAGCCCCGAAGCCATGAAAACTGTAGATTTTTGTTAGCCTTTGAAAATGGCCTCTATTCAGAGACTTTCGATAGAAAGTAATTTCTATCAAAAGTACTTTCTTAGTTTAATGTCGGCATGGGTTGAAACCCACCAAAATATTAACTGGTTAGTTTCGATCGAAACTAGGCAAAAAAGGTAGTTTCGATCGAAAATAAGAATGTTTCGATCGAAATAATTGGGTACTTTCTATCAAAAGTAACTGACTAAATTTCCCACCTCAAAAATTTTGTGAAGAATTTCTTCCTCCAAAAAAGTGTAACCCACTATTGTGGTTTCACCCTGGATCAACAAACCCTGCTAGTTGTTCAATGTATACCTCTTGTGCAAGTATTCCATTCAGGAATGCAGACTTGACATCAATTTGATATACCTTGAATCCTTTATATCTAGCATAAGCAAGTAATATTATTACTCCTTCTAGCCTAGCAATGGGTGCAAAGGTTTCTCCATAGTCAATTCCTTCTTCTTATGCATACCCCTTGCATACTAGTCTTGCCTTATTTCTTGTGACTTCTCCATTCTCATTTAGCTTATTCCTGAATATCCATTTTGTAGTGATGACATTCTTGTCATCTGGTCTTGGTACAAGTGTCCATGTCTTTTTTTTCTCTATCTGTTCAATCTCTTCATTCATAGCACTTATCCATTCATCATTATCTAGAGCAGCATTGACAGATTTTGGCTCATAATCACAAATAAGACATCTTGTATTTAGAGACTTACTTCTAGTTCTCATACCAGCCTTTTTATTTCCTATGATCTAGTCCTGTGGATGGTTCCTTTTGACATGTCTTGCAATTATAGGCTCAGCTCGTTGTCTATCAGCTTGATCATCATTTTTTTCTTCATTCTGTTCTCCATCAATTTCTACATCATTTTGAGAAATATTCTAATCGTCGGTATTTGTAGCCTGATGCTCGGGTGTAATGATCTGTTGCTCGGGAGCTCTATATTGTTGGTCAGGTAGAGTGTTAGGTTCCTCATTGTAAGTGAATCTATTTTAGTCCTCTGGTTCTTTAGTTCTTTCCTTTTCATTCTTCTCTGCAAATTCATCTATCTTTACATTTGCACTTTCAACAATTTTGTTAGAGGCTTTATTTAGACATTTGTAAGCCTTTCTCTTGGTAGAATACCCTAAAAATATTCCTTCATCACTCTTAGAGTCAAGTTTCCCATTTCTATCATCTTTTAAGATATAACATTGACTGCTAAATTTTTTTAAATAACTCACATTGGGTGTGTATCCATACCATAGCTCATAAGGTGTCTTTTTGGTGTCTTTCTTCAATTGTACTATGTTCAATGTGTAAAAAGCAGTACTGGTAGCTTCCCTCTAGAAGATTTGGGTAATGTCTTTCTCTATCATCAGTGTCATTGCACAATCAACTATGGATCTATTCCTTCTTTTAGCAATTCCATTCTGCTGTGGTGTTCTCGGTGCAGAGACATGTCTTTTGATTCCATGCTCATTACCAAAGTTAGTGAATTCATCTGATGTAAATTCCCCTCCTCTATCTGACCTTAAGCATTTTAACTCCTTACCACTTTTCTTCTCAACCATTGCTTTGTACCATTTAAACATCTTAAATGCTTCTAATTTATCTTTTAGAAACATGACTATCATCATTCTAGAGTAATCATTAACAAAGAGAATAAAATACCTATCTCCATAATAGCTCTTTGTCCTCATAGGTCCACATAAATCAGTATGGAATAATTCTAGAATTGCATCAGATGTATGGGTTTTGCTATTAAAACTCGACTTTGTCATTTTACCTTTTTGACAATTCTTACACATGATGTTGTCGGGCTTGGTCATCTTCAGTAAGCCTCTAATATTTATATTTTTGCTAATCTTTATCATGTTGTCAAAATTCACATGACACAATATTTTGTACCATAACCATATTTCTTCATTTGTACCAATCAACCAAGTGGAGTCAGTATCATTCAGATAGAATAAGTTACCTTTTGTCTGCTCATCGGTACCAATCAGATTTCCTGATTTATTGAAGATAATTGCCTTCTTATTTTCAAATGCTACTTTGTGACCTGAATTATTCAACTGAGAAACACTCAATATATTATAATTCAATCCATTTACCCAATAAGAATTTTCATATTTTATCTAGTTATTCAACATTATTGTTCCTCTACCTTCAACTGGACAAGGTGTGTCATTACTCATTCTTACTGAACCACCTTTATAGTATTCCAAAGTCTCAAACTTTTGCTTATCACCGGTCATATGGTGAGTGCAGCCACTATCTATGATCCAAACATAATTTTTTCTAACCTTAGATATGACAGATGTTTCTACATACCTTTCTTCATCATCATCTGAATCCTCCTTTACAGCCACAAACACCATCTCGATGTCTTCATCAAATTTGGTGTCAGTATCAACATCTTTGCCTTTTTCTAGGAAACAGGCCTTCTTTCCTTTCTCCTTATAGTCTTGGGTATCTCTTCTTTCTAATTTTTGGTAGCTTCTGTAATCACCTCTGTCAAACTTCTTTTCAAGTGATCTATCATTACTTCTATCATCTTTTCTTCTGTTAGTACTTCTTGCAGCAAAGTGTCCAATCTCTTTGCAATTAAAACAAAAAAGTGGTAATTTACCTTTGCCTCTTTGCATTCTTCTAGCCATAAGTGCTTCAATTTCATCAAGATCATCTTCTTCACTTTCACTATCACTATCTTTTCTCATAGTGTTTTTATGACATGATTTACTTATTCTCATAGAAGTTTTGAATGCAGACTCTATGTTTGGTAAGACACTATTATCAAAGTTATTCATCTCAAATGAAATCAATCTTCCAATCAAACTTTCTAGAGTAACATTTCTATTTGCCACTTCTCTCATTTCTTGAATGGCAGATACTCTAATAGCATAAGTAGGCAGTAAGGTTCTTAGAATTTTAATTACCATTGTATCTTCTTCTAGTACACCTCCAACTCCTTAGATAGCATTAACTACCTCTTTGATTCTTGTTCTATACTAAGTGATTTTTTCACCTTATTTCATTTTTAGATCATCAAACTTTCCTCTAAGGCTTTCTGGCTTGGCTCTCGAAACATTCTTGTCACCACCATCCACAAGCTTCAATTTGTCCCAAATCTGCTTTGCAGTTTTGTAGGTTTTGACATCTTCAATTTCAGCATCAGAGAGTGAGGAAGCAAGTTCTATCATCATGTCATTGTGCTCATGATTCTCTCTCATTTGTTCAATAATTGGTTCTCCTATGGGAAACACATATTCAGTATCTAAGTATTGAGTAACATCATTACCAATACCTAATAAGTGGAGTCTTATTCTGCTTTTCCATGAAGCAAAATTATCTTTGTTCAACTTGGGCACATCTCATATGTTCATCTTGTGATCTTTATCTTAGGTCTTGAAACCTTTCTTTCTAAGCACACAAGCTCTGATACCAATTGTTAGAAACAATTGAGAGGGGGGGATGAATCAGTGGCCTCAAAAAATAATCCTTAAATCAACTCTTCAAACTTATAACCACAAATTATGTCTCAATTTATCTTCTGTCCTACAAGATGAATGCCATGAAATACTTATATCAATTTACTACTTGTCAGATTGCTTTGTTAAACCTTCTTCTGTATGTTTACTGATAAGCAGCCATCTATTTACCGAAACACAGTAAATATGCAGAGTATACCAATAAATCCAAAATTAACTATGTAAGATAAAAAAATAGTAAAGAAATGAATCATACATACATAACACATGAATTTTTAACATGGAAACCCTATTAAGGGAAAAACCACTGGGACTGGTACCCAAATTTTCACTCTTTTAAAGTGAGCCCTGTTAAGAGCCAACCCTGTTAAAGGTTACAAACACATTGTTAGGTATGACCTTGTTAGAGGATTTAGAAATAGTTTGTCAACTAGTATCTAGCATCTAATGCTACCATCCTTGATCAAACTCTCACTTGACCTATCAATAGGTGTCGGGCATATCCAATGCTATTTTTGTGATCAAAATTTTTGATACTCTTTGGGATGTATCTCAATTGAAAAAGACTTTTAAGTTCTGCTCGGTTAAGAGGCTTATATGCTTCAATGGTTAAACTGAAGCACTAATGATCTGTTCATACATACAACTCAATTGCATATTTTTAGATCTATTGTAGGTCTATTACTTCACTGGTCAATATAATCAAATATATACCTTTGCTCCACACTTGTTCTTCTCTTTGATGCTTGTCTCACTATTTGTTGGTGTCTGGAGATTCTAGCTCTTCTTTTAGCTAGTTGATCAGGACTGAATGAAAACTTTCTTCTCCTTTAGATTTCCTTTAGCATCTTTCCTCCTCTCTTGTTCACCCCACTCACACAATTCATAATGAATTGAGTTTGTCTCATATAGACATGATTTCCTCTTTGCTTGGCTTTCTTGATCTTGGTGTGTTCAATAATCTTTGCCAATAGATTTAAAGAAAATCTCCAATCTGATCTCGTAGAGATCTTCTTTCCAACTAGACAAAGCAACTTTAAAACAATTACTTATCTTCGGCTTTATCTGGATGATTAAAACAATGATAAGTATCCATTAACTCTATCTTTAGCTTCTTGACAGCTAAGCATTTTGTCATTTTTTGAACTCTCTATTATGTCGGTCAACACTTCAGTTAGACATCAGTGATAATTAACTGTTCCATTGGTGTGACTTTAGTTTTCATCGGGATCTCCATCCTTGTCTTCTTTGTCGGGAAACACTGAAATTATTTCCGTCGGGTTACTCTGTGTTTTGCTCGTCGGGCAACACTGTAACTCTTCTCATCGGTAATGTTGTGCATTTGTTTTTCGGGCAACACTATGACTTAGTTATTTTACTCTGACTGTCGGGTGCACTCTATTGGTGTATATAGTCACTTAGTGAATACTTTACTTGTATGCATTACTGATAGCATAGCCTTGATTCATGATTTCTTTGAAGTCTTTGGTGGTATTTCCATGACCATATAGATTATATCAAGTTGACATCAATGAAAATACAATACATTAACTAATTTAATGCCTTGCATGATCATCAACTTAACATCTTCAAACATTCAAACAGTTACATGTTATCAATGACATCATGAAAACCATCTCCTATATGAAGATCCATCAGGTCTACACACAAGCAACTGATATGTTAGTAACATCACGTGAAACCAAGATCTCTAAACCAAGAAGATACGAAACCGCCAACAAACAATTAGGAACCAAATCTACACCTCCACATCATCACTGTAAAAAGCCCCCACTAAAAGTATAATCAATAGATAACCAAGCTATCACAAAAACATGATAATACATCCTCTAACATGAAAATCAACAAATTCCTCAAACAATCAAACAAATCAAAGTGCACATCATGAGCTCCCCAAAAGAAACCAAAGTAACCATTATCCTCAAACAAGAAGATACGCTACCATAACCAAATTAGGAATCCAATCAAATGATCATGAATCAAAGCACCTACAAATCCAATCATGTCACATCAAAATCCCTAAACACAAGAAACATCTATGGCACCATGATCACATCCATGAAACAAGCATCCAACTCTCAATGTGTCCAACCTGTCAACGTAACATAGTCAACCACATAGATCCTCCACCATGACTATACCTGGTAACAACATCTCCTCCTATCTACATGAAAAAAAATAAAAAAACCAAGTGACTAAGGGAATAGACAACCCAAATCCAAGCAACCAATCTGAATATGCATCAATAATGAAAGGTCAATGAGCATAGACAACCCATATCCAAGCCATATATGCAACATGTAAGTATAGACTGCCTACAAAACTGCACAACTTGTAGACCCAACAATACAACATACATATCCAAACCAAATACTAATAACCATGTCAACATAAAATAAATTTGGGATATAAACTGAGTATACAATGACATCAAATCCAAATCTCCAAGATACCCCATTTCATAAACTCGTAATGTTACCATAGCCAAAATAACCTATAAAAAATTTGCATCAAAATATTCACAAATAAAACATGTCAACCTGTACCAAATCTGAACCAGAGTGTAGAGCTCTCCAAGAGCTCTTTGTCGACTATTCGAAGTCCAAAATATGACTTTGTATGCTCAAGTTATGACCTCTTAAAACCATCAAGGTAATCATGTCTTCCAACTCACATCTCACTGCCCCAAATAATAAAATATGGAAAAAATAATAATAAAATTATGAAGTACAATGAATCACCTCTCCAATGACTATAAGAAGTAAAAAAATTGACATCATATTCCCAAGTTATGCTCCATGGAAGAAAAATAGCCTCCTAGGCCATACATGCAACAATAGGATTTTAAAAAATGTCAATGCCCCTATAAAAACAATTTTTCAAAAAAATTCACTCTGCCAAAAATATTTTCCATTTTTATAAACTTTGGTCCATAACATATCAAAAATTATTATTCTCAGAAGCATCAAATATTTAAAAAATATAAACCACTAGCAAAATTTAATTTACAATTTCAAAAAATTTATGAAAAAAAATGGCATACTTAAATTTTGGTTTTGTGTGTTATTGAAAACATGTCAGCGTGGGGGAGTTACCCCATGCACCGGTTGGGTCCATGTGGGAAGCCATGCCACTGGTGGTGGGGGGCCCATACCTACAAACATCCATAGTACACAAAGTCAAAAAAGTCCTCAAACCATCAAAAAACTCAATGTGCACATCATGAGCTCCCCAAAAGAAACCAAAGTAACCATTATCCTCAAACAAGAAGATACGCTTCCATAACCAAATCAAGAATTCAATCAAATGATCACCAATAAAAGCACCTGTGAATCCAATTATGTCACTTCAAAATCCCTAAACACAAGAAACATCCATGGCACCATGATCACATCCATGAAAAAAGCATCCAACTCTCAATGTGTCCAACCTATCAACAAAACATAATCAACCACATAGGTCCACAACCATGACTGTACCTAGTAACAACAGCTCCTCCTATCTACATGAAAACAAACCAGAAAACCAAGTGACTAAGGGAATAGACAACCCAAATCTAAGCCACCAATCTGAATATGCATCAATAATGAAAGGTCAATGAGCATAGACAACCCATATCCAAGCCATATATGCAACATGTAAGTATAGACCGCCTACAAAACTGCACAACTTGTAGACCCAACAATACAACATACATATCCAAACCAAATACTAATAACCATGTCAACATGAAATAAATTTGGGATATAAACTGAGTATACAATGACATCAAATCCAAATCTCCAAGATACGCCATGTCATAAACTCATAATGTTACCATAGCCAAAATAACCTATAAAAAATTCACATCAAAATATTCATAAATAAAACATGTCAACCTGTACCAAATCTAAACCAAAGTGTAGAGCTCTCCAAGAGATTTTTGTTGACTATTCGATGTCCAAAATATGACTCTATATGCTCAAGTTATGACCTCTTAAAGCCATCAAGGTAATCATTCTTCCAACTCACATCTCACTACCCCAAATAATAAAATATGGAAAAACTAATAATAAAATCAGGAATTACAATGAATCACCTCTCCAATAACTATAAGAAGTCAAAAAATTGACATCATATTCCCAAGTTATGCTCCATGGAAGAAAAATAGCCTCCTAGGCCATACATGCAACAATAGGATTCAAAAAAATGCCAATGCCCCCCATAAAAATAAATTTTCAAAAAATTTCACTATGCCAAAAGTATTTTCCATTTTTATAAACTTTGGTCCATGACATATAATGGGACATATAAAAAATTATTATTCTCAGAAGCATCAAATATTTAAAAAATATAAACCACTAGAAAAATTTAATTTACAATTTCAAAATTTTTATGAAAAAAAATGGCGTACTTAAATTTTGGTTTTGTGTGTTATTGAAAACATGTCAGCGTGGGGGAGTTACCCCACCCACCGGTTGGGTCCATGTGGGAACCCACACCACTGGTGGTGGGGGGGGGCATACCGGCAGACATCCATAGTACACAAAGTCAACAAAGTCCTCAAACCATCAAAAAACTCAATGTGCACATCATGAGCTCCCCAAAAGAAACCAAAGTAACCATTATCCTCAAACAAGAAGATACGCTTCCATAACCAAATCAGGAATTCAATCAAATGATCACCAATCATAGCACCTGTGAATCCAATTATGTCACTTCAAAATCCCTAAACACAAGAAACATCCATGGCACCATGATCACATCCATGAAACAAGCATCCAACTCTCAATGTGTCCAACCTGTCAACAAAACATAGTCAACCACATAGGTCCTCCACCATGAGTGTACCTAGTAACAACATCTCCTCCTATCTACATGAAAAAAAATCAGAAAACCAAGTGACTAAGGGAATAGACAACCCAAATCTAAGCCACCAATCTGAATATGCATCAATAATGAAAGGTCAATGAGCATAGACAACCCATATCCAAGCCATATTTGCAACATGTAAGTATAAACTACCTACAAAACTGCACAACTTGTAGACCCAACAATACAACATACATATCCAAACCAAATACTAATAACCATGTCAACATGAAATAAATGTGGGATATAAACTGAGTATACAATGACATCAAATCCAAATCTCCAAGATACGCCATGCCATAAACTCATAATGTTACCATAGCCAAAATAACAAATAAAAAATTCACATCAAAATATTCACATATAAAACATGTCAACCTGTACCAAATCTGAACCAAAGTGTAGAGCTCTCCAAGAGCTTTTTTTTGACTATTCGATGTCCAAAATATGACTCTATATGCTCAAGTTATGACCTCTTAAAGCCATCAAGGTAATCATTCTTCCAACTCACATCTCACTGCCCCAAATAATAAAATATGGAAAAACTAATAATAAAATCAGGAATTACAATGAATCACCGCTCCAATAACTATAAGAAGTCAAAAAATTGACATCATATTACCAAGTTATGATCCATGGAAGAAAAATAACCTCCTAGGCCATACATGCAACAATAGGATTCAAAAAAATGCCAATGCCCCCCATAAAAACAATTTTTCAAAAAATTTCACTATACCAAAAGTATTTTCCATTTTTATAAACTTTGGTCCATGACATATAATGGGACATATAAAAAATTATTATTCTCAAAAGCATCAAATATTTAAAAAATATAAACCACTAGTGAAATTTAATTTACAATTTCAAATTTTTTATGAAAACAAAATGGCAAACTTAAATTTTGGCTTTGTGTGTTTTTGAAAACATGTCAGCGTGGGGGAGTTACCCACCCACTGGTTGGGTCCATGTGGGAACCCATGCCACTGGTGGTGGGGGGCCCCATACCTGCGGACATCCATAGTACACAAAGTCAACAAAGTCCTCAAACCATCAAAAAACTCAATGTGCACATCATGAGCTCCCCAAAAGAAACCAAAGTAACCATTATCCTCAAACAAGAAGATACACTTCCATAACCAAATCAGGAATTCAATCAAATGATCACCAATCAAAGCACCTACAAATCCAATCATGTCACTTCAAAATTACTAAACATAAGAAACATCCATGGCACCATAATCACATCCATGAAACAAGCATCCAACTCTCAATGTGTCCAACCTGTCAACATAACATAGTCAACCACATAGGTCCTCCACCATGACTGTACCTAGTAACAACATCTCCTCCTATCTACATGAAAACAAATCATAAAACCAAGTGAATAAGGGAATAGACAACCCAAATCCAAGCAACCAATTTGAATATGCATCAATAATGAAAGGTCAATGAGCATAGACAACCCATATCCAAGCCATATATGCAACATGTAAGTATAGACCGCCTACAAAACTGCACAACTTGTAGACCCAACAATACAACATACATATCCAAACAAAATACTAATAACCATGTCAACATGAAAGAAATGTGGGATATAAACTGAGTATACAATGACATCAAATTCAAATCTCCAAGATATGTCGTGCCATAAACTCATAATGTTACCATAGCCAAAATAACCTATAAAAAATTCACATCAAAATATTCACAGATAAAACATGTCAACCTGTACCAAATCTGAACCAAAGTGTAGAGCTCTCCAAGAGATTTTCGTTGACTATTCAATGTCCAAAATACGACTCTGTATGCTCAAGTTATGACCTCTTAAAGCCATCAAGGTAATCATGTCTTCCAACTCACATCTCACTGCCCCAAATAATAAAATATGGAAAAACTAATAATAAAATCATTAAGTATAGTGAATCACCTCTCCAATGACTATAAGAAGTCAAAACACTGACATCATACACCCAAGTTATGCTCCATGAAAGAAAAATAGCCTCCTGGGCCATACATGCAATAATAGGATTCAAAAAAATGCCAATACCGCCATAAAAACAATTTTTCAAAAAATTTCACTATGCCAAAAATATTTTCCATTTTTATAAACTTTGGTCCATGACATATAACAGGACATATAAAAAGTTATTATTCTCAGAAGCATCAAATATTTTTAAAAAAAACCACTAGCGAAATTTAATTTACAATTTCAAACTTTTTATGAAAAAAAAATGGCGGACTTAAATTTTGGTTTTGTGTGTTTTTGAAAACATGTCAGCGTGGGGGAGTTACCCCACCCACCGGTTGGGTCCGTGTGGGAACCCACACCACTGGTGGTGGGGGGCCCCATACCTGCGGACATCCATAGTACACTGCAGACTGTCACAGGTACTGCACAACCGTAGTGGGGGTGGGGGTGGTGGCCCTGCCCCCCTCCCCCCCCTGAAACCTTTTTTATTTATTTTTTTCTGGGTTTTAAATTTTAACGTGCAAATTTTTTATTATTATTTTTCCTCCGACAATGACTATATCTTTGTACGACCGTATGACAAAAATATTTCCATCTAAAAACATAGTCACCAAATTATAGGGTATTTTATATTAAAATTTGTCTCTTGACCTCCCTGAACACAATTATGGAGTCCATTTTGTCCCATAGGGTCAAATCTAAAACTTTGCCCCCAAAACCCCCATACAAACTGTAGTATGTAAAAATGCAACAAAGGAATAAGAATAAGCAACTATACTAATTCCTACATTATCACATACACCTCAAAAAAAGATATGGAAAAAATGCTAATATAAAGAATAGAAAGAAGAAACTGTAAAGATTGAAAAAGGGGGGGGGAGCTTATTTGCTAATTGTTGTGTGATTTGCTGAAAGTGTGTTAAATCCCTTAACCCTACTTTACATTTAATTTTAATTGTGTTGATTGTGTATTGCAATTGTGATTAGGGAGAAGATAAGATACTCCTTTTCTATCCTCAAATGCACAAATGGAAGATCCAAGTTGATCAACCCAAAAGAAGGGTTAATGCACAAATGAAT
>MU227614.1:1331877-1363490 GCA_018584345.1 Thuja plicata | reverse complement strand
TTTGGTGTCTACATTTCCCCCTCTTTGATGTAGCATCATAACATGATGTTAGATCAAATAAGATTAAAAAATATTGGATAAAGGGATAATACTATTAGCATGATGCCTCAGTCATCAAAGGATGAGGAAGGATGACGAGGAGTTATTTGTATGCCCCCTTGAGAGGACATGCACATTTGGAGAAAATGGGTGTGCTCTCGAAATGGATAGGGGTATAGAAGGGAAGGGATGGGGATAGGGATAGTGAAGGAAGTAAAAATAAAATTCATGCTACAATGGTGTGAGAAACCTAAGTTTTGATATTGTACTTGACGCTATGCAACAAGGTATGAGGAACCAAGAAGACAATGTGTCAAGTATGTGATAAAAAGGTCAAATACAACCGTGTGCCTTATGACACCACGATATCAAAGACCATGATGCCTTGTGACAATAAGATGAAAAGACCATGATAAATTCAAAAAATACTAACACATACAAGCAATAAGCAAGCATGCACAACAAACCAAAAGAAAACCAAAAATTTTCCCCTAGTCAAGATGAAAACCAATTGATTGATTGATTAATGATGATGACAGTTGATTGAGGATGGAAATGTTAACGATAAGAACAATGCACATTCAAAGGATTGGGAAGGATACATCCCATGATGATGATTTGATAAAAATTTGATCAATGAATTATCAATTGATTTTGATCAAGATGATGATTTGATTAAGGATTATGTGCTAGAATGCAAGATTGGATTGCATGGATTAGTATTGATTGGACTTGATTGGATTGTTTTAGGATTTTAGGATTATTTTTAGGTTTTATTTTTGGATTATTTTTATTTATTTAGGATGATTGAATTGGAAGGAGGATAAATGATTGGATAAGAGGGCAGGATGATAAATGGATTGGATTGGAGTAGATTTGAAGAGAAGATGGTTTAAATAGGATGGAAGGAAGATAAGTATATTGAATTGGATAGGATGGGAGGAAGATAATTGAATGGGATTGGAATATAATTGGTTTGAATAGGGTGGAAGGAAGATAAGTAGGGATTTTTTAGTGGTGATTCTTTGCCAATTGGTGAATATGTCTCGTCGGGCGTATAAAAATTGGCAAAAAATGTGTAGTATACTGGTTGATCGGTTCGCCCAGATTTTATAAAAGACACATATAGTGGTCGGGTTGTTCGCCACTATTTGCATGTAATTTCACTATGGTAGTGGAGTTGTTCTCCCATTTATCTATTGTATATTTACTATTATTCACCACAGATTAAGGAAGGGGTATTTATCAAGGATCACCATTCGCCAAAGGCCCATTATCCCAAGTGAAATTTTTATTTGCACTAGGACCCAATTTTCCATGTATCGTAGTTAACCATGTCCCAAATTCCTGCCCTATTCACCTAGTTAATTACTTTAAATTACACGGGGTTCACCAAAAATTAGTTGTTATCATATGCAATTATTGATCCCTTTGCCAAAATTTGAAATAAGCATTTGTATATAAGGATATTTTCAAGAGATTTAGGAGTACCAAAATTCAGTTAATTCTAAGCTCACAATTGTGATCTGTAGTGAACCGGAAAGACTACGACTCCTTAGTATCTTATTCAAGTAAAATTTTATTGCAGGCTTAATTTTTTGGAGATGTCACAGTCAAAGTCAAATAGGAAGAGGACTATTGAAGGTGGAGATGTCCAAGAGAGGTCAACAAAATGCAGAAAAATATCTTCATACTATGGCAGGGGCAGACAAAATGGTGTTGGTCAAAGTGAGGAAGGTACATCATTAGAGGAACCTATAAAACTTTGAGGTTATCAACTTACATAGGAGTCTATTCAACAAACTAGGGAACCTAATAAATCTGGTGATGAAGTTGTGGAACCTAATATCTTTGATGAAGATGACCTTGAAGATGAATTTCAAGTAAATAACCAGTACCAAGATGAATCGATCAACTTTTGATGATGATGGTTCAATTAACAGTAACACTAAAGGGAGATGAAAATCAAAATAAAAAATTGATCATCAATGGGTGATGTCTAGGAGATTTAAATTTGATTGGGTGGGAAAGTATCCATTCATTGAACCCATGGACAATCCAATTATAGGTGAGCCGCCAGTAGAATGCAAATGTGTGATTTGTAGTAGGAAGTATTAAAAAGAAAAGGGGTTGCAGCTTAAACTAGACACCATAGAGAAACATGTTGGTAACATTTACAAAACCTCAAGTGTAGATGGAAAGGAAATAAAAGTGGTAAGATATAAAACAAAGGAGAAATGCCAACCTCAAAGGCATACTGAGGAATATTATTTGTTTCAAAAATTTAAGGCAAAGCCTGGTGAAGTTCAAGGTTCCATTAATTCTATTTTGCAAAACCAAGAGAAGTAGAAGAATGCGGAAAAGCTATTCAATTAAGTATTGTTTTCTATATTTTGAGTACAGGGTGTCCAATGAAAAACTATCTAGAAATGGGTGGTTTGTTACACTTTCTAAAAGTTCCTAACTATCCTATCACTCATTGGTCAATAAATAGTGGATGGGAATGGGCAATTTGTATTGCCCAGGTTGAAATAGAGGATGTACAGAGAAAAATAAAAGAGTCAACCTTTATTGCATTGTCCTTAGATGAAGTTATGACAATAGATAATACGTCGTGGGTATGCACACATGTTTATACTCTATAGAATAATGTCCGCCAACCACATCTACTAACTATTGCAAAATTGAGGGACAATGTGACATCAAAAACTTTATTTCAATTATTAAAGAGCCATTTAATTGAATATGGAGCTATGGATGAATTGACAATAGCGAAGAAGTTGATTTGTGTTGGAGCAGATGGAGATTCAGTAATGCAAGGTCAAAGGAATGGTCTTTGTACAAAGATGCAGGCTTCTTGTTCACCATATGTTGTTGGCATTCACTGTATGGCCCACAAGATGAATCTTTCTTTTAGAGTTGTGATGAAGTTTCCTTTAGTAAACAAGGTTGAAGATTTAGTAAGAGAGTTGTACTCATATTTTTGTTGAAGTCCCAAACATTTTAGGAAATTTTAGCACTTTGTTGATGGAATTACCAATGGAAACAAGCTTCTAAAAGATGTTGATACCAGATGGATCTCTTTGGATGGACCAGCACATCAAATTTTTTTTGAATATCAATCTCTGATTGGACTTATGTATGAAAATAGCGACAATGCAGAAAATCAGAGATGTGGCAACCTTCTTCGGAGGTTAAGCAATATAGAGACACTTTTGACTTTAGCATCTCTTCTTCCCATGATAGAAGAAATGATGTTCATTATGAAAAAATCCCACCAAAGAGCCATGTATATTGCAAAATATGCTACTTTGTGTAAAATGTCATGCCAAGCCCTCGATAATCTTTATCGAAATGACCTAAATTTATCTGATGAAAACTTTCATCACTGGAGGAAACTAACAGATTTGGACAATCCTGATAATTATTTAAAGATCGTTGAAAATGGAGATTTATGTGTTTGTGTAAGGGGATCTCAGATACCAATGTACTACAATGCCCCAAATAAGTGAGCTACTAGAGTTACAAGGGAAGAGTTTACCAAGATCGTCGAGTCTATAGTAGCTAATGCATGGGACATAGCCTATAAAGTTTCCTCTAAAATAAGATCTTGATTCCCATATGAACAACTGCTTGAGGCCATGGCAATTGTGTTTCCTCAATATTGGCACTTAAACTCTAAGGAAGATTATTGTAATAGGTTGTTGACTTTGATAAAGGAATTTTGCAAATCTATATAATTCAATGGAGTGACTATCAATGGAATTTTAGATGAAGGTCTTCTTAGACAACAATCAGGAACTTTTGTAAGGACTATGAAGCATCAATATAAATTAATGCATTAGCCAATTGAATTGTGCTTCCAAGTTGGATGCAATCCCTACATGAAGCAGAAAATATGGGCATTGGAGTGCTTGTTATTTTGTTATACAATGGTGCCAAAATGAAATCTAAAAAATTACTGCAATTCCTTTTGTTATCATACATCCTTATCTGAGGTGTCCAGATATATATTGGAGTACCTATTGGACTCATTGGAGTACCTGTCGGTCCTGTCCCCCTCTAAATTCACGCTTGTTGTTGTTGCTCATGAATATTGCAGCATGCTTGGCCAGCAGAAGATAACACAAGTAGATTGTGAGCCTAAATGTCTTAGAATTGCCTATTTTAATCAATGTTAATTATTCTTGCATCGATTGAACCACATGTCCAACAAAATTATATCTTACTGGTTCATTAACACAATGGATATCCCAAATCAATTGAAGAATGCTAGCACCCACTTCCCTATTGTTTTCCAGTCCCAGGAAAAATGCTAGCAAGGATATAGTATCTTGAACCCATGGCACAAAAATGTTAAAATCATAAGGAGGCTTATGGTTCTCATCCAATGAAGCCTTTTCCTCTGCAACTATTAGACCCTTTATAAATGAATCTTTTACATTTGGTGCGACTACCTCATATTTGTCTGCCAGCAATTCAAGGTCAATATGGACATTAAAGTTTTGTCGGTCAAACCCTAGGTCTAGAAAACTAAGAAATTCTTCCTGGGTTATTGATAAAATTTCTTCCTGATTATTTTTATTCACAATTTATTTTCTTTCTTCATCATAATTTTCTGCACAAATTAAGACAATTTTTGGGCAAGCCAAAACTTTGAGTAATAGAATGCAACCCAAACCTACATCCCACAAAGCAACTTTATTCATTTTTGCACCTATCACTGGATTAAATTTTATAATTTTAGACCTCTTTGGCTGAGTTGCCTTACTGGACAAAGTATATTTAATTGATATAATCTCCTTTGACCATCGGTGGCAGGATCATAAACACCGTGATACTCATCAGTGAAACCAAGGATTTCTACTAGTTTTCTATAGTCTATTAAAGTTTTCCCATCTGCTTTCCCTTGGCCTTGAGTTTTCACTTTCACCATTGTTCTTCAGAAGAATGAAAAAATACAGAATCACAAATATTTACTAACAAAATCATAGATAATAACTAACTGATCAAGAAACCTCAATTTAAGAAAACCCTAACTATACATGCAAGAATCAAAATTTCAAAATCAAGTTAAACAAAAATTTTGACATTACAAAATTGGGATGCATCAAGCTAGATTTCTTACCTGAAATTATATTTTGAAATCTGGATAGATAGAAGTTAGAATGGATAAGGCTCTCACAAATTACAGTCTCAAAATCTTCGGCGACGGTTTAACAGTTCTTTTTAGCTCTGTTGCTACGAGCCTACCAGTCGATAGGTTTTTAAAAAGGAAATGTTAAAAACCTTTCGTTAAAACTTAAATGTTAAAAATTAAATGAATATTACACGTCTCATGTGTCACGTTTTCGAAACGATTTAAATGAATATTAAATTAAAAATGTGTACAAATTAAATGTTAATTACACGTGTCACGTTTTCGGGATGAATTTTCAGAAAAGGTCTTTGAAACCCATAGTACTTCTGAAATACAACTTCAACCGTTCATCTCTCGTAATCCAACGATTGTTACGATTTTAAAATATTAATAGCATATAACAGAGTAAATCAACTAAAAATATTAATAACATAAGATTGTAATTAGATTTTCTTTTAAGATAGGTGGATCATTGAATATTTTTTCATGTGTCACATTTCCGCAGTGATTTAAATGAATATTAAATTAAAAATGTGTATAAATTAAATGTTAATTACACGTGTCACATTTCTGGAGTGAGTTTTCAGAAAAGGTCTTTGAAACCCATAGTTCTTCTGAAATAAACTTCAACCGTTCATCTCTCGTAATCCAACTATCATTACAATTTTAAAATATTAATAATTTAATACACACTAATGAATATAACCATTAAATGATAAAGTTTAGAAATATTTAATTATTACATGAAACAAAAGTGCAACGCAAATTGTTTATATTACACTAGACAAAATTTCATTACAAATTTACAATTCAACGACGCTCATAGGCCATATCTATTAACGATTCTTATAATAATAATAATAAAAAAAAGCACTTCTAATTTCTTAAAACATTTTCATATTTTTCACAGGGACAGGGACAGAGGGATACATAGTTAGGGACTATCTGGCTCAGGCTCCCTTCCTTTTTCTTGGAACTTTGAAGAGAGGATAATCTCAGAGAATTCTTTTAGCCATCGATAGTCCTCGGTTTCCTCTAGTAGGTGCCACTTCCAAAGGAAATCCCTCCCAATCTCTGCCCACTTTCGATGACGCGTGAGATTCTCTACATCAAGGTTCAGTAGAAATGGTTGTCTAGGCACATTTTCTCCTGGTTTTAGAATCCTAGGAAAATAATTTGCCCAAGGAATTCCAAACCTAATTTCTACAAACACGACAACACTCACATCATCGCCGAGGTACTCTTCTCTGAAAACTTTCCTCATAAACATGAAAATATCCACCTTTTCCCCCCAAGTCCAATGGAGATGCCAAGAACTGAGATGAAATGTCAGTGTTAACTCTATACCTATTTTCACTCTCCAAAAATTCCCATCCCAGCACCATCCTTATAGCCTCCTTGGTGAAGGCTCCCAACTCCATAGCAATAGATGCCAGGATTGGGTCTGTGACCAGGCCCAAAAAGGCCTTCTGATCCTCCAAGGCAGTGCATCTCAAATGAATTGGAGTGTCCATTGAAAATCAAACTGATATTAGTATTCTAATTTATGAAAAAAATCAAAGAGAACCTAGCACTCGCAGAGTATTTTCACAAATCAGCTTTCACAATCGTAAATTAACAAGCGTAGATCATCTATTTATAAGCCCTTATTGGAATTGTTTCTCTCCCCTAAAGATCTAATTAATTCATAAGTTAAATGGAAATTGTCCTTCAAAAATCTCCAAATCTTTCATATTTAATGCAACAATGGGTGAAATTGGAAACAACACTTACGATAAGACATTTTCTATTTTGGGAATAACGAAGGTCGAAAGGATCGCATCACGCAGGTGGACATAACAATTCTTTATTATAAAAAAACTTGAAACTTGTTCCCACTCCACAGAAACAATAAGAAAAGTATGTTAGCTGCGAAATGGCGGCAGGAAATGAAGCTTTACCATTGATGTAAGATCATCGAACAGTCAAAAAATAATGTCCTTAGATGACATGTTTTCATTTAAGCGTTAACTTTAAGGCATTATTCTATCGAGCTAGTTAATACATATCTGTCATTGAAAATTGAAAGGCTCCATCTAAGCAGCCATTAATTGACATTACTTTAATTGATTTCATCTACTCATTGCCATTAATTAATATTTCTATCTAATATTACCGAAGATTGCCAAAAGAATTCTGCTTTTTTTATGTCATAAAATGAGGTCACAGACTCACACGTCTGTTGGATTACAACATATCAACGACCAAAGGTGAATTTTGGACCTATTATTGGTCTTCATAATCTTTACACCAAATTCTCAAAAGAATCATGACATGTGGTATGATTGATTGTGTGCTTATTGGTACAATCAATCATACCATGTGTCATGATTCTGCCGAGAGTTGGCTGTAAAGATTATGAAGACCAAAAATAGGCCCAAAATTCACCTTTGGTCATTGATATGTTGTAATCCAATGGACATGTGATTCTGTGACATCATAGTGATGGGACCTGATGCAACTTCAACATCAAATCAAAACCATTGGATTAAGAGAGATGAACGGTGCAAGGTGCATTTTGGAAGAAATGTGGTGACATAACTCCTTTACTAAAAACTCTATCCGGAATCATCACACGTGTCATTTTTTGAGAATGAAAATTTAATAATTATTTCCAATTATTAAATTGCCATACCAACTATACAACTATTGTATTAAATCGCGAAGTTTATATGTATTTATGAAAAACATTCGCCATGACAAATAAATTAATTACAATATTTGGAAAATAATTTAGCCATAATTTATCAATATAAGGAACTTTGATTCACCAATTAAATTAATAATTTTCCTATTAAAATCATTTGTTGTCGCTATATTTTTATAAAAATGGTATACGTTATTAAAAAATTCACCACCAAATATCCATAATTTGAAACACAATTCGCCATTAATATTAAAAAATTTCCCTCCAAAAAAATGTGATTCGCCACAATTTTATAATTTTCGGGAGGGGGGGTTTCTTAAAGTTATCCCAGAGATAAATGGATTGGATTAGAATATAAAGGGATTATATGGAATGGGATTGGAAGATAAATAGATTGAATTGGGGAATATGGTGAAATTGGAAGATAAGATAGATTGGATTAGAAGATAAAGGGATTGTATGGAATGGGATTGGAATATTAGAGGTGTGAATATGATGGAAGGAAGATAAATATATTGAATTCGGTAGGGAGGAAGATAAGAAGAATAGGAGAATATGATACAATCGGAAAATAAGATAGATTGGATTAGAAGATAAATGGATTGGATAGAATTGAATTGGAAGAGGATGAAGAAAAAATGGATTGGGACCAATCACAAGGGATAACCAAGGAATGGTGGATATGGAGAGACGGATTGGATGGGAGATAGATGGATGGAATTGATGGATAGGTCATGTTTAATGGATTGATAGGGAATATGAGATTAAAGAAAGGAGATTCAAGAACTATGTGGTAAAGGAGTGAAATTCCCCACATTAGTAGTAGGAAAATAAAGGATGGGAAGATTGGGGATAAAGGATGCATAAAATGGAAGGATGGTATGTAACGGATGTGAGTGGAGGGAATAAGTGGAATAGGATCCAATGACAATGTTACAAAGGATGGCCCTATACTAGAGGTAGGAGGATGAAAGATGGAGAGATGGTGTATAAAGGCTAAATGAGATGGATGGATAGTTGTGTAAAGGATATGCATGGAGGGGATAAAGGCTTGTATTTTCCAAAGCATGTATGGATGTTTGAGTGCCTCTAGTGTTTAAGAAAGAGAAAAGGTATGAAATTGGAAGGGATTTGGAGAAGGTATATGAGATGGAGGGAATGAGTAGGAGAGGGGATAATGACATGCAAAATATGGATAGGATAGGTAATATGGAATGAAGAAATTCATAGGATAATCAAGATCAAAAGACATAAGAAAGAAGGATGGACTTATATAGGATTATGGAAGGGGGATGAAGGAAATGTATAAGAAAAGGACTATGAGATGGAGGACATGGATAGGATGTCAAGATCATATATAGGAAAAGTGGATGGAGTTATGTGGGATAATGGATAGGGGATGGATATTTAATAATAAACATGGATGATGTGGATGGAGGGAATGGATAGGATATTTAAGATCAAATATGGGAAAAGGATGATGAGCTTATATAGGATGATGGATGGTAGATAGGGAATGTGCAAGGTATGTATGGTAGCATAGGCATGGATGGATGTTTCCCCCAAGTGTAGAGTGAAATGGGATGAGGATAAGTAAATGGCTATATAAGTGGATTTGGAAGAAAATTGATATGTGATAAGGATATGGAGGAAGGACTCAAACATCTAGTTCTATGGATGGTATCCCTTGATATTTCTATTTTTATTTTAATAACGTATCAAGGCATTTTAGATATATACACATAGATGTTGGTATGATTGTGTAAGGGAGATAAAATGGATTGGGGGAGATGGGGAGGGATAAGGGTTTATATATAGGATGGGATTAATAGTATGGAAGGATGGGGGAGGATTGGTGGATAAATGATGGTTGGGTGAAATTCTTGTGAATAAATGGATGGAGAAGTTGGAAAGATCATCATTGGCATGCGCCTTGAAGTGTGGTGAAGTAGTCAAAGAGGATATTTTTAAGGAGATGGAGGACAAAATGTAGATTTAGGGATATAAGGACCAAAAATAGAGGAAGGAGGTGATGGATTTAGGATAGTGGATTTTGGTGCTTTAGAGCCCAAAATGGATTTGGAATATGGAGGAGTTTTAGATGGAGGATTTGAGGACTTATGAGGGGAGAAAGATTTTGTATTATCAAATTGTGGATGCCAATTTGTATTTTTATTTGAAAGTCATTTCTTCAAAGAGTAGCTTGGGAATCCACATGATTTTTGAATTTTGATTTTGGGCCTTTGTGGCCTTTTGAATTTTATTTATTTTGCATCATATTTTTTCTTTTCTTGAACACTTATTTTAGAGGGGAGATTTCAATCCTTTAATTTTTGTGGATTTTGGCTTTTATGCATTTTAGCTTTGGCATCCAAATTGCTTCCAATAGAAATGATATGGGTGTGTGAAGATAGATAGTTTTGATAGTTAATGGATGGAATAATGGAGGGTGAATGTTGGAAGGAATACAAGGATGTGTGCCTTTGTTGATCTTTATTATGGATTTGGGGTGATGGAATGGTGGAATTGGATATGGTGTATGGATGTATGTAACGACCCAAAATAGGGAGGGATGAAGGATTTGTTTTTGGGACATAAGGACCCAAAATTGATGTGTAGGATGGGGTATGTGAACATTTTAGTTTAGATTGAAGGATTTTGGATTTAGAAGGGGTGGAAGGTTTACCAACATCTTGAGACATTATTTTTCCAAGGGGATAATTATTATTTTGAACACAAGATGTGATTCCATGTGAATGGGGAGGAGAGGTGGAAGGAATTATAGGCTCTTGAAGGAAGCCATATTGGATAGAGGTAGAAGAACCAAGCTTAAATATATTTGGTTCATGGATAAATTGGATAGGTTTGATGGGATTTTGTGGAGGATTAGGATCATGTAGAGGATTGGGGTTATGAGGGGTATTAGAAGGGATAATAGGATCTTGAGATGGATTGGATCATGACATAGATTTTAAGGGGTACTTTGATCTTGACTTAGAGTAGTATTATGTGGTGGAGTGGAAGGAATGAGTGGATCTTGAGATGTAAGGTGATCATGCAATGGGGTGGAGGGGATGGAATAATGAGATGGAGTTGTTTGATCTTGACATGAAGGTGGATTAGTGGATTGGATAGAAGGAATATCTTCATGGAGTGGAGGGTAGGTGGAGGTTAACTCTTGATATGGAGGGGAATCATTAATGGTTGGAATGCAAGGAATGTCTTGATCTTAATTAGGAATGGGATCATGAGATGGGTTAAGGAGGATAAGTGGATCTTGATATGGAAGGATGTGATCTTCATATGGAAAGGTGTCATAATATGGAGAGGTTTCATAATATGGATGAATATTTAGATCTAAAGAATACGAATCCATGTTAGCATGTTTTGGAACAAGGTCTTGACATGTGTGGACTTGTGAGGGTAATGTGATGAAGGAGGTGGAAGCTTCAACTCGGTTGGATGGAAAGATGGGAGACTCCTAAAACTTAGGAGATTTAAATGTGTCTTTACTTGGAGGGTATGGGGATGGGTTCTTGACTTTAGGAGATTGCACAACTTTATTTGGGGATTTATACTCCTCTACTATTCCTTGGATCCGATCAATGGAAAATTTATTATGGGATGGGGAAGTTGTGGGTTTTGGAGGATTAGGATTATGGTTTTGGACATTAAGCTCAATTTTTGGGTGATTAAGAGGAGAATTGGGTTTGGATGTGGGATTAGGATTGTTTATTTGGATAAAGGGAAAGGCAATGTGTCTTCAAAGGAAAAAAAAATCTTTTGACCCCCATTTTGTAAGCTAAGGACAATGTTGTGGAGTTCTTTAATCTCTTGATCGAGGTGGCTATGGAGGGAATCATATGTTGGTGAGGGATAATGAGATGGATTTCTGTCGTCAAAAGTAGAGGAAGGATAAAAAATAGTAAATTTATTGGGATAAGATATGATTTGCTGAGGATTCATTTGGTAGGTGGGTTGGATTGGAGGTATGGTTTGAGGATTAGGGTTTAACACTTTAAAGTCCTCAATCATTTTGTGAAACCAATCCATATTCATAATATTTAGATGAGGGGTTTAGGATTTGGATTAGAATATTATGTGGAAGAATATTGGGGTTTAAAATGGATGAAATGAAAAATTTGATGATGGATGAAATATGAACTTAGGACTAGGAGAAAGTTTGGACTTTATTTTGATTGTGAGGGAAAGGCCTCAAATATGTTGGATTTTGGTGATGGATGGTTGATATGAGGGTAGGGCCTCAAGGTTATATTTTATTTATTGAGAGGGTAGGGCCTCAAGGATTCGATTGATTTGATTAGATTTTTTAGATATGAGGGAAGGGCCTCAAGGTTGGATTTGATTTGATTTTTATTTTGATGATTTGATTATGAGGTTAGGGCCTCAAGGTTTGATTTATTTTATTTGGATGATGATTAAATTCCAAAGATAAGGATGGTGCTCCTAAGACAAAAGTGGAAGATCTTATGAAAAATTAAATTAGAAGATGATGTGGATGAAGATTTGAAGTAAGAATGGATGCAACTTGAAAGATGGATGAGGTATTTTTGAAGGCAAGGGAATAACTAAGGGTGATTGGTTTTGGATGAAGAGGAATATGAATTGGATGGAACGATATGAGGTTGACAAGTGGATTGGACTAGAAGAATGATGATGTGATTAGGTTGGATGAAAGATGGATGATTAGATTTGATTAAGAAAGTGGATGTTTATGTGGATTGTAAGAATAATTAGGATGTAGATTAGGACCTTTATTGAATGATTAGGAAGATGATGAAATGATTTGGATGATTAGGATAAGATGGATGATTAGGACCTTTATTGGATTAGGAAAAATCAATAGGATTAGGGTCCTAAATGATGGATTATGGATGGATTAGGTATGATTAAGGTTAGAGTAATAAATAAGGATGATTAAGAAGAATATAGATGATTAGGATGAAGAGGTTAGGATGATGAGGATAGAATGATGAAAATGAAAGATGATTAGGATAAGAAGTATGATGAGGATAGAATGATGAAAATGAAAGATGATTAGGATAAGAAGTATGATGATTATGAATGAGTGGATTGATGTGGAGATGATGTGGAGGTGATAAAAGCTTGACTTGAGGGAAAATTGGAATTAAAAAAGACTTGTTTTTTTTTTTGAAATATTTTGATTCTTTTGAGTTTTTGAGATTTTGATTCTTTTGGACTTTTAAGTTTTATGATATTTTTGGATTTTCAAACTTTACGCTTTTTTGGATTTTAAATGTTCTGATGTTTTTGGATTATTATTATTTTTGCACTTTATGATTTTTTTGGATTTTTGATGTTTTAAGATCTTTTTGGATTTTTTTATTTTAAAATGTAAGAAAACAATGAAATTATATAAAAGAGAAAAGTCCTAAGACTCAATTTAGATGGTGTTTCCCCTTTTGGCTTCAAATGGGGAAGGTTTTAAAAACTCAAGGACATAAAACACACCTATATCCCCATTCAAGTTTCAACTAGGATTTACAAGCTCAACTAGGGGATGTCCTCGATATACACAAGGTACATGAGGCCCAAATTCATAGATGAAAGAGAATAATGCCACACAAACCGGAGGAGACGGTAACCCAAATCTCCACCTTCACTTCCCAAAGGTATAAATTTATTTGGGGATTAGCCAAGAGTGACAAGATTCTACTTCCAAGAGAGGTGTCTTTGGATTCACCTCCTGATATTTATACTCCACCAGAACATGGGAGTTGAGATTGTCCCTTGAGGTGATCAAATCCCAAAGAAAGCCTCCTAAAAATAAGAAAACAAGACCACATATTTATTGTGCACTCAAGGTCACCCAAAGGCGTGAGAGAAGAGAATATGTACGTGATCCTATGGTTTAAAAGAAACTTGTTCTTTTTAGCTTCCAAATTCAAATGTGAAGGTAAATTTTAAACCCAAATTTCAAAATGTGTGGAAAATACTTCAAATAGATTGTCTATGACTAAAATAACTTCAAAATCAGATTTTTTATGCTTTTCTGATCAATTTTGAAAAAAAAAAGAAGACTGAAAAACTATTATATATGAAAAAGTTATGAGTGTTTTAAGATTACAAATAAGGGGTGAATTTGAACACATGCACCTAATTTTTGGAGTATAACCTAATGAAATAGATTAAAAATATGTATATAGGTTAGAATCATATTTTCAATGCCATTTAAATAGTCAAAATCAGAGCTCGTATGTGAAAGTTATAAGTGTTTTTTGTAAAACAACATTTTTACGTCCTTGCAAGGATGAAGGGGCTAAGTTAAGCCCCTAAAGGCCAGCCCCTAGGTCCCATGTGACCACAGAATGAGGAGGAGGCTAAAGATTAAGTAGAGCCCCTTGTGACCCATAAGACCAGGGGTTGAGCTCTTACAAAAATAATTAAAAAGCAATGGTTAAAACTTATTAAAAAAAAGTAATAACTATTACAAAAAGTAGCGGATTTGAAAATGAATTAAAATAAAAAATAAAATAAAATAATTTAACTTCGATTTGGTTGGTGCGTGGGATTTTTTTATTTTTTTTCTTGGGGTCACGTGTTATTCACAGCCACGAGTTGTGAAACACAATCCTGTGGATTGTGAAACACAGCCACGCGGACTATGTTCACAGTCGTTGGCTGTGTTCACAATCCCGTGGTCTATGAAACACAGCCACATGGACTGTGAAACAAAGCCACATGAACTGTGTTCACAGTTGCGGGCTGCATTCACAATCCCATGGACTATGTTCATAGTCGTGGGTTGCATTCACAGCCGGGTTGTGTTCGCAGTTCATGGCTGTGTTGATTTTTTTTTGGTTTTTTGTTTATTTGTTTTGATTTTTAATATACATATCATATATATATATGATATATACATAGATTTTTATTTTTATTTATTGATTTTTTTATAATATATAAATATATATACAAGATGTGTAGATATATATTTTTTGATATATACATATTTTATTTTTGAAATAAAAGCAATACTATTTCTTTTTTGAAATGAAAAGATTAGTAAAATAAAAGAAATAGAGATATTTTTATTTTTACAACAAAAATGGATATGCAAGAAAAGAGAATTTAAACATATATATATAATGTATATACTTCCTACAAGTTACAAAAAGTAAAGCGAACAAAAGATAGGAAGTGTAAAGGATAAAAAGGTGATGTGGTGTAGATCTACTAGGGTTGAGAACCAGAGATCCTATATCACATATTAATCACCCTTTACATTTAATTAGTAGTGGGGTGATCCCACAATAGTAGGTTACACTTTTTCAAAGGAAGGAATTCCTCACAAAATCCACGAGGGGGAGGATTTAGTCAAGTACTTTTGATAGAAAGTACCTGATTGTTTTGATCGAAACATTCTTGGTTTCGATCGAAACTACCTTTTTTGCTTAGTTTTGATCGAAACTAACTCAGTTTCGATCGAAACTAACTAGTCAAAATTTTGCTATGGCTTTTACCCATATGCATGTTAAACTAATAAAGTAGTTTCGATAGAAAAAAGTTTCGATCGAAACTAATTAGTTTCTATCGAAAGTACTTTCTATCGAAACCCTCTAAATAGAGGCCATTTACAGAGGCTAACAAAAATCTACAGTTTTCATGGCTTCGGGGCTCAAATGGAAGAATGGGGAGACATCCTTTTGCATCGCATAAGTAATTTTAATGAGCTTTCTAACAAATATAGATTTGACAAATTTTGAATTAATTAGGTCTATGTATGTTGACGTGCATCGGATGTAGGTTTTTTATCGAATATAAACTTCCAGGTTTGACGTTCAATGAAAAATAGTAGAAAATTTGAAAAATAATAGTGCCCTCTGGCTTCAAGTTTTCTTTCTATAAAAAAAAATTTAATTTCGATAAATACACAAGTTATCAGCTACGTAGTCAAGGTATGTCAAAATTATGGTTGACTCTACTTCAAACATTCATAAAATATGCAATAATCATGATAATGTCATAAAACCAAATGCATGCCCTCTGTATGGATGTTACAAAACCAAATTCTAAAGAAACGTATTGATATCTATTTTAGAAAAAAAGTTATGATGTACGAAGTCATTGTACCTTTTTGAAAATGATGTTTTCAGCAACATAGCAGTTTTAGTGGGAGAAAAACAAAACCATTAAAATCAATTCAAGAAAAAATTAAAAAAATATATTTAGAATCTAGACAAAAAATCCTAAAAGACTCTAGTTTACTTCATCTCTGATTTCAAACAGTTTAACAACAATATGCATCCGAATGTAAAAATTTTTCTCAAAATGTAGACTTCAATGTCCATTTAGGCAAAAACGTGTAACCCACTATTGTGGTATCACCCAGTGTTATTGAAATGGAAATATGGATTTGAAATTATTAAAAAGAATAAAGAATTTAGATACATACCTCACATCATAGCAGATCTAGAAACACTTGATTTATGATGCCTATGTCGGCTTTACGAAAGATCTACAACCAGATCTAGAACATAAACACACAGATAAAGAAAACCCAGAAATCTTTTCTGGATCTAGCTCAGGTCGACTTTGACTCAACAGAGATTGTTGATCTTGACCCAGAACATAATGTCAACCTTGACCTGCACAGCTCTGACGAAAAATCTATTTTCGCATCCTGAAAGTTTACTAAAAAGGGTATCTAAATCTGGCCTACAACTCCCAAAATAACGACTGTATATATCTAAAAAAAGGTGTTTTGGGGTGACTATATAGGATTTTTCCTTAGTCAAACCCCTATTTTAGTGGTTTCCACCTCCACGAATAGCCGGATGTAATAGAATGTATATGTGTGTTACTTGTAGGAAGAGCTTTGAATGTGCAATGGAAAGATCTAATCCTCTAGATCAAAACCCTAGCATGAATTAAATGAGGGAAAAATGCATAGATTTGAATATGATAAAGAAAGCATACCAAGCCCCTAAGGCTAAATTAATACTACCAAACTCACAATCCGTAGTTTCTACCTCATGATTGTATCCTTTGAATGCTTGAATGTTGAAAGTAGTAGATCAATGAAGAAGGAAGGATTTGAAGAACTCTTTCTTGCTTCAATGAAGATACCCAATGGTTTTTCCACAAAAATTCTAGTTTTTATCAAGGAATCATCATATATTTTCCTCCTATATCATCCTCTTGCATTCTTGCATCATCATCATGTCATGTCATAATATTTTATGTCATCTCACTATTTTGTTTCATCCATATATCATGAATAATGAAGGCAAACGAGAGTGTTTATATAGAGATCTCAAGGTAAACCTCCTAGGGCAATGCAAGGGACCTAAATTCAAATTTCACCTCAAATTATTGTCCAATCACAATCACCAACCAAGGAGGGGATGCAATAATTCAAATTTCAGAGAAAACACTTTCACATTCAGATTCAGGGACCTATTTTTAAGTTTAGGACCCCTATATGATCCAGATCTGAAAGTGGGGACCAAAACCTAATAGAGGTCAAGGTCAACCTCGACCTTGACCTGAGGTTTTAGGAAGGTCACCTTAAGAAGTTTGTGAGATTCCCAGGTCAGCAAGAGACCTAGGAAGGTGAGAAAACATATCAGAATGTTGGGAAGAGGCACAGAGGCCTAGGAGTGTGATGAAGATTAGGAGGGCCAGTACATATGTCCTACCTAGAAAATAGAGTCATTGATAAGGAAACTAATGATAATCCACAGGATCCTAACCCTAATTTCACTTAGAAATGAAAAATCAAGTGCAGATGCATCCTAAATGAAAATCTAACATATAAGTGCACTAAATGAGGGTGAAAAACCTACCAAAATGGAAGTGCTTCCATTTTAAGACAATATGTTTATCCCCCACTTTATCTTAGATATGACACTACGTCAATATGCAAGCTAAAGTAAGAAAACATCATGCAATAAAAAGGATGTAGCCAAGTCCTCAATGTAGAGATCCTACAAAAAACCATTAGTACCTACAACCTGAAACACACAAGGTTAATGAAAATCCATAGAGCACCTAAGGCTTACTAGGATTAATTTGAGAAGTGCATAAATCCCCTTATGCCCCCCGTGTTTTGGCTTATGAATTCTGAAAGGTGAAATAGGGTGATAAGGATAGACCTATACACTAGATATGTAGTTTATTTAAAAGTCCTTTCCTAAACCCATTAGAAGGATTACTAACCTTCATAAACTGATTCAAGGAGTTAGGTATCTAAATCACAATTCCAACTCCACTGACGACATTGAAAATGGAGCTACCAAACTCAAGTTATGATGAAAAGAGTGAATGTCTATCTTAATGAATATGAAGGAAAATTCAAATTTAACCTAAGTAAATTCAAACAAAACCTTAATAAAACCCTAAATTCTAGCTATAAATAAGAGAAGAAAGTAGTTACCTCCTCATTCTTACCATTTGCAGAGTTTAGGAGAAGAAGAAGAATGTTCAAGAGAGAAGAACTTTGAGTGACTCACATGGAGATCTTGAGAGAGTGTCTGGCCAGCGAACAACCACTTCCTGAGGTAGGTTCATTGTTTTGATATTAGTATTTATAAAATTCATGTTTTCATAGGTAAGGTCGACCTTGACCCTTAAAGGTCGACCCTGACCCAGTTATTTTAACATTGACCCTTTAAGGTCGACATCAACTGGGAAGGTCTCATCCTTCCTGGGGATAAGGTTGACCCTGACCCAAAAAGGTTGACCTTGACCCAGAAAGGTCGACCTTGACCCAGAAAGGTTGACCTTGACCTATTCAAGTGGGTGTTACATTTGTATGATAATAGAATTTTGATATGATGATGTTTGTGCTGACAGGATCTTGTCCATCTTTGAGAGCACCCCTTCGGAGAGCCACTCCTGACTATCAAAGAGAATTGGTTCGAGCTATATCAGGATGAGATACAACTATTGAGAGATGTAGGAATGTACTAGGTAGAATTCCTACCATAGATGATGCTCCATCAAGCCATGATATCAGCTATGATAGAGAGGTGGGATGAGGACACTTGTTCCATCCATCTTCCCTCAGGAGATATCATGATTACACTGGAGGATGTGTATAGGATCCTAAAACTTCCATTTTGAGGCGATCATGTTAGATAGAGAGTGCAGCAGTGTCACAATGAGATCCTCTTAGATGGGGAGTATTGTTTAGGATGAGTACCACGGATGAGGACCCGGGCAAATCAGATCAGTCTATCAGCCATCTTAGTAGGCCCAAAACCTTTGATACAGAGTGATGATATGTATACTCTCTTTGGTTGTAGTACCCAACACAAAGGGTACAGTCTTCTCAACACCATTCACTCATCTCATACACAGGATGGAGAGTGACAGGATTGTCTTTGCATGGGTCCACAACATGCTAGCCCGTCTCTACAATGAGTTATGTCATTTAAAGAGATACCAATGGCAGAGTCTCACAGTATGCACCTTGTAACAGGTTTAGATGTTTGAGCACTACACATGTACATGACCACAAGGTGTTCTAGTGATGGTAGATGCAAGCACACCAAGATCCTTTGCCTACTCACTAGCGAATATCTGTAAGCATGGAGATATCCTCTATTGGAGGGTATGCCTAAACCGTGTGCCAAGTATTGATGTGATATGGAGACTGTAGTGTCAGACAATAGAATGGCCAGATATGATGTACCAGCTAAGACACTCATAGTAGCATAAGTTGCTAGAGGGTCACACTAATCACATAGTGATGCCATATTACTATGATAGAGTAATGAGATAGTTTGGTATTACACAGGGGGTCCCCAGAGAAGTACCTCAGTATGTACACCTGACCAGATACTCTCAAAGACTTGGTGCTATACACCGAACATCACTAGAAGATATTGTAGATAGTGATACAGATGAGAGAGGGGATATAGAGGTAGCCCCCAATGTGGCCTATTCAGGCATCAGCATGGACTATATTGGATATTGGAGTTTGCAGGGAACCCACCCCATCTTCCCTGATGACTATCCCATAGGTGATCCAAGCCTTTCAAAGAGGACACACCAAGATAATGGCATACCAGAGGAGGAGGAGGATCACAAAGATGAGGAGGATCCCACCTCTGAGGGAGATCTGATGGAGGAGGATAGAGTAGAGGAGAGAGAAGAAATTATGCCCCCAGATGATGGTACTGGTGTAAATGAGCCTTTTGTCCATGCCACACCACTGAGCTCATGATGACCTCCACGTGCCCATACAGAGACACCACCTCTGAGACCTATACATAGCAAGTGCGGAGAGATTATTCATTCCATTCCCCCACCATCTAGATCCTTTGGTGACACTTAGGAGGGAGATCCAGGTATGAAACATGTATTATACGTGAATATTTAACCGAATATTTGAAAAAGAAATACTAAAACATAAATATGTTTGAATTATGTAGCTAATGTAGTAGAGTGGAGAAGCTTTGTATCCAAGGTCTTGAAGGATACATGTATATCCTATTGACTTCCAGCTAGCGAGCGAGAGTCCCTCATTGGGCACAGAGATCCCAGCAGGCATGCAGACATCTTTGCATGTGTCCAATGAGAGCTAAGGTTATCTAGAGAGAGAGAGGATAAATTTATGGCTAGCCTACAGAGATCTCGGGAGTGTACATATGATGTTATCATGTCAAGGAGCTACACACAAACTACCATACTGAGATACTTAGTCTCACATCATAGATCAGAGAGATATGGGAGTCATCGACCCTCAAAGCGTAGAGACAAAGATTGATAGATAGGGAACATGTGCCACATATGTATCAAACTCAATATATATATATATATATATGAAACACTTTCTTTACACAATTAGTTTTGTGACTAATTACTATATTTTCATTAATACATAAAACTTAACAGAAAGAAAGAATGAAAATGTGTATGAATGTATTCAAATATGATTTGCTAAAATCACATAACCTATAAAACAAACATAAATTTTTTTATAAGGGATACATAAATACACAAAGAAAGAATAATGTATTAAGGATAATAATGTTTGAGATGCATAATGTTAATAGGTTCCTTAAAAGGCACACCATCCATATCAGATATATTATAAGCACCTGAACCTAACTCCTTAATTACCACAAAAGGTCCAAGCCATTTAGGGATAAACTTCCCTTTTTCACCTGGTAAAGCATTCACATTTATTTGGTTTTTATACAAGACTAAATCACCTACTAAGAATGATCGTTCAATCACCTTATGATTATATTGTTTCTGAAGTGATTTATGACAAGCCTTTATATGTTCCAAAGCATTTATCCATTTTTCATCCAACATTTCAAATTCCTGTAATCGTTGTTTCCAAAAAGTATCCTTGTCGATTATCCCATGAAATAAAACATGTAAAGAAGGTATTTCTAATTCCAATGGCATAATAGCATCAGTACCATAGACAAGATTATAAGGAGAAGTACCTGTTGCAGTACAAACACTAGTCCTATAAGCCCATAAAGCATAGGTAAGTTGGGTATGCCAATCTTTTGCATGCTTATTAACCATTTTCCTTAAGATTTGTTCAATAACCTTATTCGATGCTTCAGCTTGACCATTAGATTGAGGATAATAAGGAGTAGAAAATCTATGTTGAATGCAATATTTCTCCAAGAATTTTGTGACTTCTTTATTCTTGAAAGAAGTGCCATTATCCAAAACTATCATTGAAGGAATACCAAATCATTCTATAATATTATTAAGGATGAAATCAAAAATAACATCTGCAATAGTAGAACAGAGAGGAATAGCTTCCACCCACTTTGTAAAGTAATCTGCAGCCATCAGGATGTACATATGTCCTTGAGAAGATATCGGTGAGAATTTTCCAATAAGATCAAAACCCCAAATACTAAAAGGCCATGGATCAACTTGGTTACAAAGCTCATGAGCAAGAGCATGAATCAAATTACTATGTTGCTGACACTGAGGACACTTCTTAACAAACATGAAAGAATCTTGTTCCATTGTTTGCCAATAATATCCCATTCTAAGAAGTTTAATTACTAAAGACTTCCCACCAAAATGTCCCCCACAAGAACCAAAATGAGCTTTTACTAAAGCTATCGTAACTTCGGTTCTTCCAAGACATCTTAATAGAAAACCATCATAAGAGCATTTGTAAATCATATCTCATAGAATGATAAAACATGCTACAAGCTTCCTAATATGATTATGAATTTTCCTTGTTGTTGATTCAGGAAAAGTACCATCTTTCAAAAAATGAAAGATATGTGAATACCATTCATTCAAATGCAAATTGAAACAATCAGTAATAACCTTATTAGAAATTCTAGGGTGTTTAAGAGTATGTATGCTGAATTGAAAGTCTTCGGCATTATTCTCAGGACAAACCAAAGAAGTCACGCTTGCCATGGCATCCTCATGTCAATTATCTTTCCTAGGTAAAGTCTGAAGCGTATAGGAAGAGAATTGTGAAAGAATATCAAGAGCCAAATCTCTATATTGTGTCATTTTATCATTCTTAGTTTGATAACCTCCCTTGATTTGTTCCACAATCAATTGTGAATCCCCCTAAATTTCCAAGTTTTTAATATTAAAGGATCAAGTTGCTCGTAAGCCAGCTATAAGAGCTTCATACTCTACAATATTGTTAGTACAAGAAAAGGTCAATTTATATGACATAGGAATCGGTTTCTTTGTAGGAGGGACCAAGATATTGCCAACACCAAAACATGTCTTACATCTAGAGCCATCAAAATATAATTCCCAAACATCATCTTGTTTAATAGCTAGAATATTCTCGTCAGGGAATTCTATTGAAGTAAAGCATGTATCGGAATGAGGACAAGGAGCTTCAGCTAAACAATCAGTTAAATCTTGTCCTTTAATTGATTTTTGGGAAATGAAATTCAGGTCAAATTCTGTAAGTAACATCACCCACTTTACAAGATGGCCAGGGAGATCAGTCTTAGAGAAAAGGTGTTTCAAAGGATAAAATTTAACAATCACATTGACTTCAACATTCAATAGGTAATGCCTGAGTTTTTGACAAGCATAAACTAAAGCCAAGCATTTTATTTCCAAATCATTATATCTCATTTCATAATCAAGTAAATTCTGAATAATGTAGTACACTGGTCTTTCCTTACCTTCATTATCATGTTGAGCAAACAACACACTCACTGCATTTAGAGTAGTTGAAGTATACAAATAAAAGGGTTTATCAAATTGAGTGGGTTGCAAAATAGGAGGATTAATGAGATACTCCTTAAATTTCTCAAAGGATTGTTTACATTCCTCATTCCAAGAAAAAATGGTATCTTTTCCAAGAAAGGAAGTGAAAGGAACAGTTCTATCAGCTAAGTTAGAAACAAAGTGATGAATAGCTTGAATTTTTCCTTGTAAACTACGTAATTGAGAAATGTTATTAGGAGAAGTCATGTTAACAATAGCATCAATATTTTTAGTATCAACCTCTATGCCTCGCTTAGATATTATAAACCCTAATAATTTACCAGAATCAACTCCAAAGGCACATTTCTTAGGATTCAATCTCATACTATAACTCCTAATCCTTTCAAATATTTTTCGTAAAATAAAAAACATGATCCTTTCTTTGAATAGATTTTGCCAAGATATCATCCACATAGTCCTCCATATTCTTATGAATGTAATCATGAAAAATCAAAGTCATAGCACGCTAATAAGTTGCTCCCACATTTATTAATCCAAAAGGCATCATGACCCAACAAAATGTTCCCCAAGGTGTCATAAATGTGGTCTTAAGTTGATCTTCTATAGGAATAAAAATTTGATTATAGCCCAAAAAACCATCCATAAAAGATAATAAAGCATGACCCGTTGTTGAATCCACAATCATATCAATATTAGGTAATGGGAAATCATCTTTTAAGGATGCCTTATTTAGATCTTGAAATTTAGTACACATGCTTATCTTATTTTCTCCTTTTGAAATAGCCACAATATTGGAAATCCACTCTCAGTAATCAATAGAATGAATGAATCCAGCATGCAATAATTTTTCAATTTCAGCCTTAACTAATAAGGCAATTCCTGGATTCATCTTTCGGATTTTCTATTTCACAGGTTTAGCATTAGGTTTGAGAAAAATATTATGAGTAACAATCTTAGGATCTATACCCATCATATTTGAATATGTCCAAGCAAATATATCCTTATATTCAAGTAAAAGGAAAATCAATTGATCATGTTCATCTTGATTCAAACATTTCCCAATTTTGATCATCTTCTCAGAGTCATTCCCATCCACTTGGACCTCAATAGTCTCAATTATGAGCAAATTACTTTGCATTGGAGAATCCAATGGTAAAGGAGAAATACCTTGTTCATCATGTTCTCCAAAATAGGATTCAATATTTAGACAATAGGGATTCCTTCTTTTATGATTAAACATAGGTAGATCCTCATAAGCTCCTAAAAAATATGCTAAGGCTTCATCCTTGGGAAAAACATCCAAGCTATTTTTTTATCCATGTCGAGGAGAAGCGGATTAACTAACATCAAATGTATTCCACAGATATGATTAACATTGAGAGGAAAATTTGATGCTTGTTTATAAGGATTGAACCCTAAACCATATGTATAATCATAAATTTCATTGTCCAAGGGTACTTGTATACCTTGTTCATATTTACCACATCCTTTCCCATTAAATCGTGATTTCTTGAGCAGATGATAACCATCACCATATCTATCGGCCATATCAGATTGAGTCAAATGAGTGACATATGTGATGATGTCATAGCAATCTAGTTTTATTATTTCAATTGTTTCTTCAATTGAAGCAGAAAAAAATTACTTTTTAACTCCTGAAAAAGTGGCAAAGGAGTAAAAACTTGTTTTTGAAACCCACTTTGTTGTTTCATAAATTCCAGATTAGAAACCTTATATTCTCCTATAAAAGATGGATTAAATTCCAACGTTCCCCAATCATCCCTAATCAAAGAAGAAGAGTTTTAGTTTTCTTAACCTCAGGTGGTTGCTCAGGTTCCTTACTGGGTTGTAGAGGTTCAGAAACCTTAGCATATTCTACATTTAAGAAAGGATTTGGCACATCATCTGCATGTAACATATACATCAAATTGTTATAGATGAACCTAACCTTGCGATGAAGAGTAGAATGAACTGTGTACATAGTATGTAACCAAGGTCTTCCTAAAAGAAGGTTATAATTGGGGGGTCTAGGCATAACATGAATAGGTGTATTGAGAATAACTAGACCAACCTTAATAGGTAGGGTAATAATATCCAAAATTTTCTTTGCGATATTATCAATCCATGAATAGGGACATTATCTAGTTGAATAGTTGTAAGATCAGCCCTAATTGCCTTAAACATATCCATGCTACAGACATTAATCCCAGATCCATTATCGATTAGTGTTCTACAAATGATACTCTGATTAATAGAAACAACAACCATAAGAGCATGATATTGATTCTACACCTCAACATAAGGTAAATCATCATTGGTAAACACAATAGGAGGTACAAAAGGCATAGTATGCATAAAATCTAGAAAGAAATTAATATTCTCTTGGTTAGGAGGTGGAGCAGGAAGAGTAGATAAAGAGTTTTGCAAGGCCTCATGATATGTCAGAGAAGTTTGAAGCAATTCCCATAAAGATATCTTAGCGGGAGTATAACGCAATTGTTCAACTAAGTCATACTCCTTGAAGGAAGAAGGTAACATAGGTGCTTGAGGAAGCATGGGTTGAGAAGGAGGTAAAGAAGTTGGAACATTAGGTTGAGGATTATTTCGTGTGTGATAAGCATGTGAAATGGAATCCATGTTATCAAATAAATCCAAAGGATCTCTAGGTTTACCCTTAATATTTATTCGAGGACATCCTTTTACTATCAACAAAGGCTTAGGATATAACATTCTAGGTGCATCAATATTACAAATAGTGGAACATGAAGGTAACCATGCACACACCCTATGGTAAAGGTCAATTGAAGAGGTTGTGGAGGAGAATCAAATAGGAATGGGATCAATAGAGATCTAATTCGAACCATTTTCATTTTCACTTCCATGTACCTTATTAAGGGATCTATCCTCTTGTGCGATAAAAGCCTCATAAAAGTACTCAAAACAAAATTCATACATATTGAACACAAAGTAATACTACAAGCATGAAAAATGTAAATGTTTTTGTATTTTCAAAGAAATTTTGTAATTGTTTTTGAAATTTTGAAATATAAATGCAAGAGCATAAAAGAAATGCATGTAATATCTAGCATAAAATGTAAATCTAACACCAAAAAAGAAAGAGTTTTCTATCGCAGGTTCACCAAAATGTAAAGGATAAAAAAGGTGATTTGGTGTAGATCTACTAGGGTTGAGAACCAGAGATCCTATATCACATACTAATCACCCTTTACATTTAATCAGTAGTGTTGTTGAAATGGAAATATCAATTTGAAAGTATTGCAAAGAATAAAGAATTTAGATACATACCTCACATCATATCAGATCTGGAAATACCTGATTTCTGATGCCTGTGTTAGGTTTACAGAAGATCTACAACCGGGTCTGGAACAGAAACATAGAGATGGAGAAAACCCAGAAATATTTTTTGGATCTGGCTCAAGTCGACTTTGACCCAAAATAGAATGTCGATCCTGACCTAGAACAGGATGTCGATCCTGACCCTGAACAGAATGTCAACCTTGACCTGCACAACTCCGATGGAAAATCTATTTTTGGATCCTGAAAGTTTACTGAAAATAGTATCTAAATCTGGCCTGCAACTCCTAAAATAGTGACTATAGATATCTGAAAAAGGGTATTTTGGGGTGGCTATATAGGGTTTTGCCTTAGTCAAATCCCTGTTTTAGTGGTTTCCACCTCCACGTATAGCCAGATGTAATAGAATGTATGTGTGTGTTGCTCATAGGAGGAGCTTTGAATGTGCAATGCCAAGATCTAATCCTTTAGATTGACACCCTAGCATGAATCAAAATGAGAGAGCAATGCATAGATTTTAATATGATAAAGAAAGCATACCAAGCCCCCAAGGCAAAAGTACTCCTACCAAACTCACAATTCATATTTTCTACCCCATGATTGTATCCTTTGAATGCTTGAATGTTGAAAGTAGTAGATCAATGAAGAATTCTTTCTTGCTTCAATGAAGATCCACAATGGTTTGTCCACAAAAATGCTTTCTTGTATTTTCCTCCTATATCATCCTCTTACATTCTTGCATCATCATCATGTCATGTCATAATATTTTATGTCAGCTCACAATTTTGTTTCATCCATATCTCATGAATAATGAAGGTAAAAGAGAGTTTTTATATAGAGATCTCAAGGTAGACCTCCTAGGGAAATGTAAGGGACCCAAATTCAAATTTCACCTTGAATTATGGTCCAATCACAATCACCAACCAAGGAGGGGATGCATTAATTCAAAGTTTGGAGAAAACACTTCCGCATTCAGATTTGGGGAACTATTTTTAAGTTTAGGAACCCGATATGATCTGGATCTAAAAGTGGGGACCAAAACCTAATAGAGTGTTAGAATAGTCCCAAACGATAACTGAGAGGGGGGGTGAATCAGTTATCAGTAACTTCAGTTCTTAAACTTTAGAATACAACAAAGTAAATGCTTAATCAGATAACATAGTACACAACACATAATTTGATTATGGGGAAACCAAATGGTAAAAACCCCGGTGGGAATTAGCACCCACAATGAACTATACTTTTTTATAGTAATCCATGTTAGAAGATATCTCAACCTTGTTAGGAGTTGTACTTTACAATGCAATAAGTATAGTGACCTAGTTAAGGGTCGGGCCCTATTAGGAGTCTTTTACAAATAACCCTGTTAGGGGTGGTGGACTCACTATCTAAAAGCTCACTGCTTGATGGTGAAGGCTACAACCTTCCGTATAACATATATGAACTATATCTAATGATGAACTATAGAGTAGACCTGTTGTCTTGATCAGTTCCAGTGTATTCCAATCTTTCACTTCTTCTTCACGTAGACTCTTGATGAATGAACCAACTCTGATAATCTGCTTTGTACATCTTTCTTCTCTTTTTGTATCATTCACACTTAACGTGTCACCTTTGACTTGCTATAAGTATCTTCCTCAAAGTATGAGATCATGGGACCTATAAGACAACTCTTCATAACAACCTTGTCATCTCTACTAAGCATGCAAGCATTATTACAACTGCACAAGTATAAACCAAATAGACGCGATGCTTCACTAAGTCGGCCTCACCAATTTAACTCTAACTTTGCAATCTTCTTGAAACATGTTTGGCACCTTTGGATTAATATCATCAACTCATAAATAATCATTAATATACCCACACATATATAGAATATAGGCGCAACTCAAGAAACACATGATATATGTTGGCCCTAAACAGTTACACTTCCAGAACTATAACTACCAATAACAGAATTACATAACTTTACTGAAACATCATATCTGGGTCTGCGTGTATGAACGTAACATAATAAACATGTCAAAAACATGTATCTATCCACGCAAGTCTTCATATCATCATTCTGATAAGTACATATAGAATTATTACTGTGTATTATATGTTGTCATCAATGACAAACATACAATCAATCAACTGCTCAAAATCAAATCTCCAACCATCTCCCCCTTTGACATTGATGGCAACATATGATATCAAAAACATCCTCTATTCATGGTGTCCTCTTTCTTTTACAATCTTCCCAATATCCTCATCAAAGGTTTCTCTAAACTGCTACAGTTCCTCTGTCTATGTTTTTTGTTCCATGTATATACTCCCCTAGAGTATATGCTCCTCCTTACTATATACTCCCCCTTTGACATCAATGGAAAAGGGTGCCATAGATCTTTAGGTACAGGTACTACTATAGTAGAGTAGTCAACTATTCATCGGTCACTTAATGACTGATGTCTTTGCTGCTTCTTCTAAATAGATTTAGGAGAGGAAATTACTCCCAACTTCTCCCTGAGATACTCAAAAGTATCCTTTGATAAGGGCTTTGTAAAAATATCTGCCAACTATTCTTTGGTGTTCACATAGTCCAATTTAACTTCTTTGTCTACAACCTTTTCTCTTAAGAAATGGTACTTGATCTCTATGTTTTTTTTCTTTGCGTACATCACAGGGTTCTTAGACATGTTGATAGTGCTAGTATTATCACAATGAATAACAATAGGATAATCAACTTGAATTCCAAAGTCTTTAACCATTTGCTTGATCCAAACCATGGTTGAACAATTTAGTGTTGCTGCAACATATTCAGCTTTTGTTGTTGACTGAGAAATATAGTTTTGCTTCTTGCTTATCCAAGAAAGCAACCTATCTCCAAGAAATACTGCTCCTCCTGAAGTGTTCTTCCTGTCATCAATACAACCTGTCCAATCTGCATTTGTATACACATGAAGTTTTACATTCTCTAATTTAGGATACCATAAACCATAGTCTATAGTTCCCTTTAGATATCTAAATATCCTCTTGATTGCCATTAGGTGACTCTTCTTGGGTTTAGCTACAAATCTTCCAACAATGTCAACTACATTAGATATGTCAGGTCTAGATTGAGTTAGATAAATGAGTTTACCAATCATAAATTTGTACAATGTTTTATCAACTACTATGGAGTCATCATCCTTTGAAAGCTTGCTTCCTATTATCATGGGAGTGCATACTAGCTTACATTCTTCCATCTGGAAGGTCTTCAATATTTCCTTCACATATTTTGAATGATTAATGAATATACCTTTATCTGTTTGCTTTACATTTAGTCCCAAAAAGTATTTTATAGGACCAATCATACTCATTTCAAATTCATTCTGCATTTCTTTTGCAAATGTTGTACTAAGCTTGTCATTACCTCCAAATATAATGTCATCAACAAATATGGAAACTAATAGTAATCCATCAGGTGTCTCCCTTGTGAATAGGTTATAATCTGCTGCTCGTTTCTTGAATCCAATCTTGGTAAGATAACCATAAAGTCTCTCATACCAAGCTCTTGGGGTTTGTTTAAGACCATAGAGTGCTTTCTTCAATTTGCATACCATGTCTGGTTCATCTGAAAGACTAAATCCTTCAGGTTGTTCAATGTAGACTTCTTCAGTCAAATCACCATTCAGAAAAGCTGATTTTACATCCATTTGATAAACTTTAAAGTCTTTGAATGTTGCGTATGCCAAAAAAAATTTAATGGCTTCTAGTCTGCTCACAGGGGAAAATGTATCAGTGTATTCTATTCCTTCTCTTTGCACATATCCCTTGCATACCAATCTTTCTTTTTTTCTTACTATTGTACCATCTTCATTCATCTTGTTTCTGAATACCCACTTTGTTCCTATCACATTTTTGTCACTGGGTCTAGGGACCAATTCCAATGTATCATTTTTAATTATCTGATCTAATTCTTCTTTCATTGCATTCTTCCAATCAAAATCATTACAAGCATCTTCAACACTTAAAGGTTCAATCTGTGAAAGTAAGCATACCTCTTCATCCATTGCTAGTCCTTTTTCTTTAGATCTAGTCAAAACATTGCTGCTCTGATGTCTAATGATGTCATCTTTAGAGTGTTATCTGGATGTGAATTTTGGAACCTTAGGTGTGTCTTCTTCTTCTGTAATATGTGATTCTTCTCTACTTGATTTAGGGTCATTGCATGAGACATCAATGCAATAAAAAATTTCTTCAATAACAGTATCTTTGCTGCTAGGCCTGGGTTCATCTTCAATCATAGGTGCATATTCATAGTACCTCTCTTGAACCATAAAATTTTCATTAATCTTAACATGTGTGTTTTCAATTATCTTCTTTAATCTCAAATTGAAACATCTATATGCTTTTCTTTTGGTAGAATAACCAAGGAAAACACCTTCATCACTTCTAGCATCAAACTTACGAACACCATTATCTCTCTTGATGTAGCACTTGCTGCCAAAGATTCTAAAATACTTTACTGTAGGAACATTGCCAAACCAAAGTTCATAGGATGTCTTATCTGTGTCTGGCCTCAATTAGTTCTGTTGATAGTATATATTGTTGCATTCAGTGCATCTCTCCAATAGGTGTGCGCAACTTTTCCTTCAATCATCATAGTGCGTGTTGTATCAAGTATGATCTTATTCCTCCTTTCTGCAATCCCATTCTATTGAGGGGTTCTAGGTGCACTCAACTATCTTTTAATACCATGTTCTTCACAATAATCATAAAAATAATCAGAGGTGAACTCTCCTCCTCTATCTGATCTCAGACATTTCAGTTTTAATCCAGATTCATTCTCAACTTTAGCTTTGAATATTTTAAACTTCTCAAAGGTTTCAGACTTCTCCTTTAAGAATGCAACCCACATCATCCTAGAAAAATCATCAACAAACAAAATGAAATACCTTTCTTCGTAATATGATCTTGTTTGAGTAGGACCACATAAATCTATATGCACTAAGTCCAATTTGTTCCCAGCTAAGTTTTGCTTGCTGTAACATATAAAATAGAGGTTACATTTGAAATAAGTGGATGTTTGTGTGATGTGTGGGGAAGATAAGATGTTCCTTTCAACCTCAAATGCACAAATTAAATATCCAAATTGATCAACCCAAAAAGGATCAATGCACAAATGAATCAATCATTTAGAAATGAGAGAAAAGAGGAAAGATCTTAAATTCCCATTTTAGAAAGGAATGTATATGATAGTTCTAGGAATTGAAATGGATGAGATGAAGT